>JBBBDQ010001608.1:0-230000 GCA_037127315.1 Ascarosepion bandense
GGCTTCCCTCTCACAACAAAAAGGCAAATGACCAAAAGTCGTCGCTGCGCCGCCGGAGCTCCGGTTGAAAACTAAAAATCAATTAAATATCAAATTTTCAGTTCACGAGCCTACGTGAATTTTATGTATCAGCCAATGGGAAGCCCAGAACTAAATACAAGTGTGAAATCCCAAATGAGCTACTGTGATCCAAAAAGAAGATATAAAAAGCGGATACAGAAAGCATCGCCAGGCAGACCGACTCGAGAAGTCATTAGTATCTCCCTTGACCCAAGTCAAGTGGCTTACTACGCTCGCCGCCCTTACCGCTTTCCTTCTTCCCTGCCTCAAAAACTACTTACTGACCTAAGGAGCGAATACATCAAAGACATTGCTTACTTACACGCTCCCAAATTCCTAAGCATTAATTCTCTTTCAGCATTTTATTGCCATGAACATTTTAACCTCCGTTGGACCTATGTTTCATGTATTACTTCAATTGTAAAAACACTAATTGATATGTGTTATATATAAAATGTTATTTTTCAACTCAATTTGCTTTTCAATAAATTCTGACAGTCTTAAGTTTTAATAAAACTCATTAAAAATGCATTTTTGAAAGGACAACTCTATCACGAACACCCCGTTAAAATAACTGTTTATTAAATTAAAGCATTATTATTAATTACTCTAAATTACATTTGTTTCTTTTTGGTTCCGGTATAGTATGTGGCCTACTTTAAAAAGCGTATTATCGAAGACTGTGCATCAGAGGTCTCCTCCCGGGTTAAGGCTGGCATCGATGCATTCATCCCTGCCAGGAAATTTCAGCTTAAATCCCATTCGTCTACCTGGTTCACGCCCGCTTGCTCGGCCGCCATTGCCCACGAGAATCACTTCTTCCGGCTTTATCGTAGCTACGTGTCGGACCAAAATAGGCGCCTTTTCGCCTCAGCTCGTAATAAGTGTAAAAAGATACTTAACGAAGCTAAGCTGCTGTTTGCTCCCAGGATGAACCAGCGCATAGCATCCTCCAAGTTCGGTACCAAAGACTACTGGCGCCTCTGCAAACGCGTGCTTAGCAAGAGTAAGTCCTCAATACCCCCACTAATAAACGAGTTTGAGGTCCTCACCTCCTCAGCGGACAAGGCTGAATGCTTTGCCCATAGATTCTCGACCAATTCCACTCTGGATTCGTCTGGAATCCATACACTCGATTTCCCATCTAGAACTGAGGCCCAATTGAATGACGTCCACATCACGCCCTCGCTGATTTTTAGCATAATCTCAAAACTGGACCCTCACAAAGCGAGTGGTGGGGATAGAATCCCAGTCATAGTTTTGAAGAATTGTGCCCCTGAACTCTCCTCTATCCTTTCTAAGCTCTACAACCTCTGCCTATCTTCCTCCTGCTTCCCTGCCTGTTGGAAGTCTTCTTCTGTGGTTCCAATATTCAAGAACACTGGTGAACCATCGGACCCCGCAAATTATCGCCCCATCAGCCTTCTTCCGATCTTCGGCAAAGTGTTCGAAGCCATTATCAATGCCGAGGTCGTTCAGCATCTCACAACTCACGGGCTCCTCTCGGACAAACAGTATGGCTTCCGCTTCACCAGGTCCACTGCTGACATGCTAACGACCATCACCGAGTATATATACCAGGCTCTCGACAAGAATGGTAAAGCCCAAACCGTCGCCTTGGATCTCTCTAAAGCATTCGACAGAGTATGGCATGCCGGCCTTCTACGGAAACTGCGAAGCTATGGCATAACTGAACTTTTGTTGGACTTAATCCGGTCATTCCTCTCTAACTGCACACTGAAGGTGGTATTAAACGGACATGCCTCCCAGAACTACCCTACAAACGCGGGTGTACCCCAAGGCTCTATCCTAGGTCCTACGCTCTTTCTAATCTATATCAATGATCTCCCCGATACCATAAGATCACAAGTAGGCATGTATGCCGATGATACCACAGTTTACTCTCGTCTCGATCAAAAATCTGGTGTAGGTGACAAGGCGACCCTCGCTGCCGAGCTTGAGAAGGACCTCCAATCCGTGGTGGATTGGGGTAAGAAATGGCTCGTAAAATTCAATTCTTCCAAAACGAAGCTGCTGTCAATTAACCACCACAGACAACTGCACCTCCCTCCCATTAGCATGGAACAGGCTTGCCTCCCCAGAGAGTAAATCACTACGCCTGCTTGGCCTGACACTCTCAGCGGACCTCAAGTGGAATGACTACGTCGAATCCATAGCTAAATCTGCAGCTATGAAAGTCGGCTCTCTGTGCAGGGCCCGGAAATTCTTTCCGCCTGAATCTATCCTGCAATTATAGAAATCTACCATCCGCCCGTGTATTGAGTACTGCTGCCACATCTGGTCGAGTGCCCCTTCTATTCTCCTCGGGGTTATTGACAAAATACAGCGAAGAATCTGTAATGTGATTGATACCGACTTGGCTGACCGCCTGCTGTATCTCTCTCACTGGCGTGACGTGGCTTCCCTGTGCCTCTTCTATAAATACTTTCATGGCTTCTGCACTGACGAACTTAAATCACTGGTGCCCCCTAGATGTGAATTTGCACGAGATACTAGATTGGCAACTAGGTCCCACCCTTTTACAGTGAAACCGATGAAATGTAACCGCAATTTCTACTCCAACAGCTTCTTTCCTTGCACTTCCCGCCTGTGGAATTCCCTACCGCATGCTTGCTTCCCCGATGGATACAACCTCCAGGAGTTTAAATGTAAGGTCAATAGACACCTCCTAACACATTAACTCACACCCACTCTCTCCAACTCTCTCCCTATGTACAGCCTAAGTCGTCTATCACCCTCCTTCTGATATTTCCTATACCCAATCCCTCTATGTAACCCCCTGCGCTATAGTGGCAGTGGAATGCCTTGCTTGGGGTGACACGATTAAAAAAAATAAATAAATAAAAAATAAGGAAGTATCATAACTGTCTGTTAAGGGTTAGGGAAAATAATTAGTTTCAATAAATAACCGAATACTTGTATCTAAAATAAATATATTCTTACTGGGGTAGGACACATTCAAACCGGGAAAACTACGTACTATATCAGAATCAGAAATAGGCCACATACATATATATATATACATGTATATAAAGAGTGAACATTGAAGTCAACACTCAGGGGAGACAGACTGTTTCATGCAAAGCGCAATTATCAGGCCTGATGATTGCACTTAGCATGAAACAGTCTGCCGCCCCTGAGTGTTGACTTCAATGTTCATTCTTTTTATATTTACATATGCACTTTATTCTATAAATATAGCACACCTTAAAACTATATTTATTCATATATATATATATATATATATATATATATATATATATATAGTTTTTCCTGTCTGAAACCACCCTGCACATATAAAGATCCACTATCCGCCCATGTATTTAGTATGGCTGCCATATCTGGTCGGGTGCCCCTGCTATCCATCTAGGAGTCTTTGACAAAATCCAACAGAGAATCTGTAATGTGATTGATCTCGACTTGGCAGCTCAGATACAGTCACTTTCTCACCCGGCGCAGGCCTGGCTTTCCTGTGTCTCTTCTACAAATACTTTCACGGCTTCTGCTCCGATGAACTTAGCTCACTGGTGTTCCCTATGTATGAATTTACTCGAGCCACAAGATTAGCAACTAAGCCCCACCCTTTTACTGTGAAGCCAATAAAATATAAACGCAAATTCTACTCCAGCAGCTTCTTTTCTCGCACTTCCCGCTTGTGGAATTCCCTTCCGTTTACTTGCTTCTCCGACAGCTATAATCTCCAAGAATTTAAATGTAGTCAATAGTCATCTCCTATTTCACTAACCTGCATCCTCTCTCTCGTGCTCCTTTCTCTGTCCACACCACTCTTATCACATCAGTATTTTCATCCTTCTCTTACCCACTTCTCGACACTCCCTATAACCTGTCACTCTTTCACATAACTTTCCTCCTATGTAACTCCCTGCGCACCAGTGGCAGTAAACTGCCTTGCTTGAGGGCAATATAATTCTAAGAAAAAAAAATCACAACTGATTGTCATTTTACAGTTTGTAAACACTGTTTTATGTCGGAATGTTGCAAGTTCAATTCGCGCCGAAAGCTTATTCGTTATTTTCAAACTGGTGCTGTTGAATAATTGAAAAAAATTGTGATAAAAAAAAAATCCAAAATGAATGAAACACTAATAGAAATCGCAGAAAGTGCTCAGTCTAATTACAATATAAGGGTAATTTTAAAGTTATTTACCTATATAATTCTCAAATCCATTTCTTCTGTCCCGTTCCTTTGTTATTTGGATTATAAAAAATTACTTTACTACAGTGACTTGGGATTTAACAAATATTTGGTATACCACACGGGTATCATAAAACTAGAATTAACGAACTAGCGAATTTTCAACGTTTCATACCCAAAAGTATATTTTTCACCAAACTGGGAAAATCTATTTAAATTTTGTTTTAATGAAACATTTTAATCTTTTTCTATAATCCTTATTTTCTCTTCTTCTTATTTTTATTTTATTTTATTTTTATTTTTATTTTTATTTTTTTTTTGACAAAAAAACTAAGAGTAGTAATATCGTTCAAAAGTTCAGTTTGATTTGCTAATTCTTGATAAAGATAATGGATTTCAGTCCTCTCAAAATCTCCTGCATTATACTTTTCCCCAGACTGAGAACTTTTGGGGATTCAAGAACCTTACTGGTTGATCTGGCATTTAAAGAAATTCTTCCTCTGTGACGTCGCTTCCGACTTAGATACCAGTTACCTTTTATGAAATAGGATTTAGTTATGTTGACTTCGGATTAACTGAAGTGTATAAGCGGATTAATGTTGCTACTTTCTTGGAATGCATTTGGAGATCCATTTCTTTCGTATATAAAAAGACTATATTTTATATTGAAAGTGAATGTTGTCGTATTTTATCGATTGAATTAGCGTAGATGTCACAACAGAAAACACGTTTATCATATTTCTTTGCTTGGTCCTTATGAGTACGGTATGCTTAAAACCCAGTTGCTTCGTCAGTGGTAGTTGGGTTATAATTTGAACTTTGAACCGAGCATCCGCGCTCGTGTTTCTCCCATTGAAAAAAACTGACTTTGTGTCACAGCTCACTCTTGTGGGAGAGTGAGTAAACAGTTTTAGTTCTGATATGATTTTTAAACTGTTTGGATTTACTAATTGCCCAAAGCAATTTATTTCGGCTTTTAAGTTTAGTAAACAAATAAGTTTGGTGTTATGATGATCCTTTCGTAACTTTCGTTTTAGTTAGTAAAATTGTAAAATACATTATATATTAATCACGGCAACAAATTAAGACATTTATCATATATAATCAGAAGGATTTATTATCCAAAGCATTCTGTTGTTAAAAAAAAAAAAAATGGAGTAAGTTTCTCATGTAGTTGAAAGTAGAATATTTCTGGTTTGTGTCTGTTTGTGAATGAATAAGACATCACTTCAAAAAATGTCAAGGTTATATTTAAGAAGAAAAAGCGATATTTTGGTAATTTGACTTATTCGTGGTTTTCATGTCTGGAATTCAATTCTACACGCTCTTCTTGCAATAAACTGTATTTAAATTTCCTGCCAGTAGAACGATTTCCTTTTTGTTCTATGGAATCATGGGAATTAGACTTTTTTTTATTTCACATGATCACGAGATCAGTACAAGTGTTTAATAAGAATTAGTAAATGCTTGTCTCTTAGTGACCTTTTTTATGACAAGAGTGTTAAACAGGAGCTACATTTTATTTTTTCTTCTTCATTGGGCCTTTTGAGAGACGAGATTGATTGCAAAGATTGAAAAAAATGAATCGTTCAACCAACCATTGTAATCTTATGTAAGATAAGTCGTTATTTTACTGCTAATAGGAAGAATGTTGTCTGAATCTTCAAGAGCCAAGTGTAATGATTTTGTTTCGGTGACTTTTGTACGAAACCACGGCTCTGCCTTTATGACTTGAGGTTAAGCGTTAAGCAAGTGCTATACGTGATACAAGCTTTGGTCGATCATGTCTCGAAAGAAACATGACTGACTGGGCAGAAGATTATCTCGCAGTAGGTTGCCATTGTATTCTGTAGTAGACTGGTTTTCCAGCCAAAGGCTATAGAACCCAATTTGTTCTGTTATTTAACCCACAACTAGAGGGAAGAGACGGGTTAATACCTTTCCCAAGGGTATTTGTGCGTAAGTGAATGCAATGAATTTAACTGGAATTTGAATTCGGATCCCCGATTTGGTAATTCGAGTCTATATCCACTGTACCACAACGCACATCCGCAAAGTTAGTTAAGTGCCATACGTGATACACGCATTGGGTGATCATGTCTCGAAAGGCAGAAGAAAATTATCCCGCAGTAGTTTGCCTTTGCTTTCGGCGGTAGGGAAGAGACGGATTAATACCTTTCCAAAGGGTATTTGTGTGTAAGTGAATTCAAGTGGAATTCGAACTCGGCTCTCCGATTTTTCGTTCCGAGTTGATATCCACTGCACCACAGCAGGTCATAAATCTTTCGGTTTGCTGCAGTGAATGGTTCTCTGGAATTGAATTCCGACATAAACTCATAACTCTATTATGGTTGAGCTAATTCAAGTCTATTTCCCGGCTTTTCTTTATTTGCTCTTGATTTTATTTTATTTATTTAATGTTTTCTTTCTTATCTCATCCAAATGTGGAAAAGCAAACCTCGGTCACTGATCAATGTTAAAATTGATACCAAATCAAATGCAGCCTCCGATATTCCATTTCATGGGATGATCTTTTCATACACCAAAGCCGATTGCGATAGTTTCACATCTTACATCGTGGAAAGCTTCTCTCTCAGTATTCTTGGAAACATCTAACCACCATAACCGCCTCTTTCATTTCTGAATTGATTCTTTCGGGCATGGAAAGTTTTATCGCAAAGAATTAAGTAACAAAATCCGAATAACCAGGAAATGCTACAAACATAGTACATCATAACCATTACTACCATTTCTATGACAAGGAATGATACACTAGTTCTTTTGCCACGTCCAGAACAGGTCGCAGTCATTGCAAGAGTCTTGAAAATGTAAAAAGCAGCTAGGCATAGTAGTCTAAGCCATAGATGAAAAAATGACTTGGTATTAAGAGTACTGCTGAGGACAGAGCAACGATGAGGTGTTGGAAAGGATGCCAACGAGAAGAAAACAATAAATATCAGGAAGAGAAACAAATGAGTGTTTGGGAGAATGGATGCGAGTTAGTGTGTTAGGAGGTGTCTATTGACCTTATATTTAAACTCCTGGAGATTGTAGCTGTCGGGGAAGCAAGTATGTGGAAGGGAATTCCACAGGCGGGAAGTGCGAGAAAAGAAGCTGTTGGAGTAGAAATTGCGGTTACATTTTATCGGTTTCATTCTAAAAGGATGGGACCTAGTTGCTAGTCTAGTATCTCGTGAAAATTCGTACCTAGTGGGCACCAGTGATCTAAGTTCATCAGAGCAGAAGCCGTGAAAGTATTTATAAAAGAGGCACGCCGGTGAGAGTGTGACTGCAGCTGGTCTGCAAAGTCGGTATCGATCACATTACAGATTCTCCGTTGTATTTTGTCAAGAACCCCGAGGAGAATAGCAGGGACAGCCGACTAGATGTGGCAGCAGTATTCAATACACGGGCGGATGGTAGATTTATATATGTACAGGATAGATTCAGACGGGAAAAACTTCCGGGCCCTGCACAGGCGTGGAACTTAGATTAGGAATGGGCTGGTTCGCTAGAATGTACGTGGCATGGGGGAAGGATCTTCGCCGTGAAGGTTAGAACGGGTGAAACTAAGGAATGTGGTTCGTCTGAACACTTTTCACGGAAATGGCGATAGAGCAGTGGGAGGCTTGTGACGTTTCGTCCGAGAAAGAGATCGTAGGGTGGGCAGTAATTCGGCATTCGCAAAGACGCGGAGACGTTTTTGAACATTGTCGAGACTTGAAAGGGGAAACTGGGTAACTTCCTGGCCATATAGTGCATCAGTTCCTCCATTTACGGTTTGATTTTGGCTTTTATAAAAGTAGAGGATAACAGGAGTCAGGTACTTCCGAGAATGGTACAATAAACTGACCATTTTTTTCCAACATCTTTATCGATGGATTGTATGTATAAGTTCTTCTTGTCGTCTTTGTTAAGTTTAGGTCCCAAGAGGCGCTCAAGGCACGGACCCTCCCTGTGCGAACATACATTTATCGTAAATTATGAAAATTTTGGGTTGGATTGGTGATGGAATGTCATTAGTTTGGCTTTCGAGCTTTCCCCCACTAAGCTATTAGATCAAGGCCAGAGGAGAGATCAGCTGCCAGGCTCTGGTTATCTAGAGTTTTGGAGGTGCACCCAAATACTGATGTATCATCTGCATAGATATTCAAAAATGATCGGGGTATACTCTTAGATCATTTATGCAACAGAGGAAGAACCCTGAAAAGTAAACCTTTTGGGGAAACCTGCATTGGTTACTTGGGCCTTGGAGGATTGCTATATAATTGAGAAGATTCTTCCAGTGATCCGCTAGCAACAGAGCTTGTGCAGTAATCTTTTACGCTATGCCTTATCAAGGGTCTTTGAAATATCTAATGCGATCATTCTTGAGATGTACGTCTTGGCTTTCTGATTTTGTGAGTAATAGCAGTTTTATATAAGCAGTCGACGGAGCCGTTCAAAACCAATACTGTTTGTCGCCCAAAAGGCTGTTCCTATTGATATTGATTATAGCTTCAAAAGATTTTCTTATGACACTGAGACTGATGGGTCTATACTGTAATGTGGATGAGCACTCAACTGGATTTTTTAAAACAAGGCACACTCTTGACACCTACAGACTTAAAAAAAGATTTCTCCATTAAACAGTGGTTAAATAATTTTGTTAAGAACGGAGATAACACGGAGTCTGTAGTCTTAGCCACTGGGATTTTATCTGGACCTGTAGTCTTCTTCGGCTCAATGCTTGTGATAAGTTTTGAAACTTCCCGTTCTGTAATAAAAATACTGAGATTGTGTTCAGTGTGACAAGGAAAGTCAGGAATGGGTGGTCTTTGTTATCTGGGCATTGAATTAAAGGCAAAAATTTTCACCTTATCTGTCAAGGACGAGATAACCCCGGGGCCATTTATAATAGTAGGTACTAACGCTTAGATATAACTTATTAAACGCGTTTGAGCATAATAGACACCTTTTTGCCTCTGCTTGTAATTAGTGCAATAGGATCCTAAATGATGCTAAGCTGTTGTTTGGTGAAAGAATGAAACAGCGTATAGCAGTCCACAAGTTCGTCTCCAAAGACTATTATCGATTAAAATGTGTTAAATAATAGCAAACAGTAACTCCCACCTTTAATCAATGAATTTGTGGTCCTCACATCTGCAGCGAACAAAGCTGAATGCTTTGCTCGTAGATTCTCCACCAACTCAACATTTAGTTCGTCTGGGTTATCCGCACCCATTTAGAACTGAGGCTCAGCTGAGTGACGGAATCTCAAAGATTTTCGTAAATAAATGTGCCTCTGGAGTCTCCTCTGTCCTCTCCAAACTCTACAACTACTGCCTCTCTGCTTCTTGCTTCTCCGCCTGCTGGAAGTCTTCCTTTGTGGTTCCTGTATTTAAGAACGCTGGAGAACACTCAGACCTCTCTAATTATAGCCCTATCAGCCTCCTACCAATTTTTCGCAAAGTGCACGAGGTTATTATCAATGCTGACTTGGTTTAACATCCCACGGCCTCTTCGATAAACAGTATGGTTTCCGCTTCACTAGGTCTACTGCTTATATGTTAACGACCAACACAATATATTTACCAGGCTCTCGATATGAACGGAGAAGCTGGAGCTGTTGCACTAGATATCTTCAAAGCATTTGACAGTCTTGCACGCTGGCCTTCTACGCAAGCTACAGGGCTATGATATAACTGGGCGATTATTTGACCTAGCCCAGTCTTTCCTTTCAAATCGCGTAATGAAGGTAGGGTTGAATGGGCATGCTTCCAGATACTATCATACTATTCTAGGTCCTACGCTTTTTATGATCTTCATCAACGATCTCCCTGATGTAATCAGATCCCAAGTAGGTATTTATGCTGACGACACATTTACTCCTGCCTGGATAAGAAATCCGCCGAGGTTAACAAAATAAACTTCGTTGCTGATCTTGGTAAAGACGTCCAATCTGTGGTGGACTGGGGTAAGAAATAACTCGTAAATTTTAATGCTTCCAAACCGAAGCTGCTATCCTTTAACCACCACAGACAACCGCTCCTACCTCGCCCCCATCATAATGAATCAGGCTAGTCTCCCTGAAAGCAAAACACTGCGCCTTCTTCGGCCTAATTCTATCAGCCGACTTCAAGTGGAATGACTACATTGGATTCATAGCTAAATCTACTGTTAGAAAGTGTTTCCCTGTGTGGGACCAGGAAGTTTTTCTCGTCTGAATCTATATTGCACATATGTAAATCTACCATTCGCCCGTGTATTGAATACTGATGTCACATCTGGTCGGGTGCCCTTGGTATTCGTCTCGGGCTTCTTGATAAAATCCAACTGAGAATCTGCAATGTAATTGATTCAACTCCAGTCACTTTCTCGAAGACGTAATGTGGCTTCCCTCTGTCTCTTCTACAAATAATTTCCACGTCTTCTGCTCTGATGAGCTTAGGACCCCTGGTGCTCGCTCTGCATGAATTTACTCGAGCTACTAGACTAGCGGAGAGGTACCACCCTTTTACAATGAAAACCAATCAAATGTAACGACAACTTCTACTCTATCAGCTTCTTTGCTCACACTTCCCACCTGTGGAATTCCCTTCCATATACTAGCTTCCCTAACAGCTACAATTAAATTACCATCTCTTATCTTAATTTGCATCCTTTCCTGACAACTCTTGTAACATGTTCTACTTCCTTTCTCCTCTATTCTCATGCAGCCCGCTTCACACCAGTGTTCTCATCCTTCTCTTGCACATTCACTGACACTCCCGTCACTTGCTCCTCTTTCTCATCACTCACCTCTTATGTAACCCCCTGCACATCAGTGGCAGTTCTGCCTTGCTTGGTGTGAAATGATTAGAAATTTCGTTGAAGATCTTCCAGAACTTCTTGGGTCCAATTTGTTTGCTTTCAATCTTGGCCTGAACTAGGTTGTACATAACTACTCTTTGCATTTTCTATACCTCTCTTGCAGTGATAGTGGGCAGTTCTGGAATGCATCAAGTGTTCTACTACACACCATTCCCTGTAAAAGATTTTGAAGTAGTGGTTATGATAAGCTATGGCAGTAGCACATTTAGAAATGTATCAGAACTGCTGTTTGTTTTTTTCTGGTTTATAAAACACAGAAAAAAAAAAAAACTAGCTGAGAGATATTCAGTGAGCTTATTATCTATCATTTCAGATATTCTATGGAGCATTGTAATTCCATTACTCATAGGATGACACAAAGTGAAAATTAAATTGCGACCACAGATCAGTGTTATGTGGAAGCTTATGTAGGGGAAATCAGGATCTTCCTTTTATTTTGTCTTTACCACAGGCAAACACTTTCTTAATATAAGTGTTGCGTCTGTGACTGTGGTGATTTTAATGGTCATGTTTAGCTATTAGGGGTAACTTGGGATTGAAACCTCCTGTAGTGGGATAGTTATCAGTACCAATTTCAAACAGGTGTGTACTCATTCCTGTCACAGTATCAATCATCAAACTCAAGAAGGTTGTTTATCACACCAACAAAAACAACCTCCTGAGCTACAAACAGTATGAAGGTTGGCTCCACTAAGTTCTCTACTGATGTCCTATCTACCATTAAACACAAAATCAAGCAGACACTAGACAATAAATATATCATAAGGGCGATTAACTAAGATCTATCAAAGATATTTGACAAGGTGTGGCATAGGAGGGTTGCCACACAAACTTTGGAAGAGCTTTTTGCAATTATCAAGTCTTTTATAAAAGGTATGTTCATTAATGGTTAGTCTTCTGAAGCATAAGTTCAATCCAGGAAGTTCCTAAAGAGATTCTCTTCTTGGTCTTATCTTTTTTCCACTTTGTATCAATGGTGTGTGTGTGTGTGTGTATATGTATATATATATATATATATATATATATATATATATATATATACATATAAATTAGATATCATCTTGAACACATACATGATACCACAGTGCACCTCCGAAAATGAAGATGACCAGAGCCTGCCAACCAATCTCAGTTAACCTAGCACTAACAACTCAAGGGTGGGGTGTGTGTGTGTGTGTGGGGGGGGGGGTTGATTTGCAAATTGAAAAGCTAAGCTAGTAATCTTTTATTATCACTGAATCTTAGTCTATAGTCTTAGTGTTACCCTAGACCTCAATTGGAATTTATACAGATGATTCATTGTTAAATATGTAGGTAAGTACCTGACTCCTCTTGCTCTCTGTCTTTACAAGAGCCAGATCAGATCAAAAATGGAGTATTGCTGCCATATTTGTGCTGGAGCTGCTCAGTCTTTACTTTCCAGCCTTAATAAACCAAAAATATCGACGTGACCATGTGGGTCATTAATTATTTTCCACTCTATAACCCCTTTCCCACAAGCCTTTCACTACTCTACGACTATTTCCATGGCGAATTTAAGGCTTACCATGTCATGCACACTGGAATGAATCTGCCAATTTCCTTTGTATTTCAGTAAAACATGGAAGTTCTATTCGGACAACATTTTCCAAAATCACTGCACTTTTATTATCTTAAAAGTGTAGAGTCAGTTATCTCTTCCATATATTCTTATAATCCGTACTTTCTGTTTTCTAATCATTTCACCCCCCACCCACAAGACAATAATGCAAGTGACTACTGAGAGTAAAAGAGAATGAGAAAAATTTAGGAGGAACAAGGGATAAACCTTTGCTCATTTTCAAAAAACAGGGAAAGATTGTAATCTGGGTGATAGGCAAACTTATCTACTCCTATTGCTTACCTCATTCAGTAACCAACTGTCTTGATTGGCTCTTGGGCCTTGTATCAGATAAGAAAATTAATAAAAAAAAATATATTCAGAATAACTTAGTTTTTCCAAACAGGTGTAGCCACAATTATATAGAAAATCTCAAAGGCAACTTGCCCTTAAATCAGAACATCTATTTAACCATAACCATTATCCTGGGTTTTTTGACTTTGATAAATTACTTCTTTTTGGGTCATAGATTAATTAATCTCAGAAATATTGGGTTAGAATTTCTCTATCACCAAATCCCTCAACCACTTAGTTTCTGCCCTGTAATTATTCCAATGAAAGAAATGTTACTCCAGTTAATAGGTCATGTTACTACTCACATAGCTTACCTCCTTCCTCTTAGTAGATGCTTCACATTTGAATCATTAACGAAACCAGTTGATGTCACATCGAGTGCCGGTGGAACTGTTGTTAAGCCTTTTTAAATTATTGGCAGTGCAGTGATATAAATCTTGTACAGTTTGTAATGAATATATACAAACTGTAATAATCAAAACTAGATTTGAGCGTTTTTTTTCAACTTTTAATTTTCCTTTTTTATGGCTCAAAATTGGAGTATTTTCCAGTTTAACATAAAAAACTATTTTTATTTACCCTCCTCATATTTTGAACACGTTTCCAGAAAATATAAATGAACTTTTATAAACAAGACTAAGAATCTGTAATGCAAAAATAACACGTCGGACCTACCTTTTATTGGATACGGATTATTGCTGCAGAAATAATGCAGAAGCCTAAAGCTGCCAGTTTATAGCTAAAAAATATATTTCAGATGATGTATTGTTTTAATTTTGATGCAAGACACTTTAGATCCAAAGTTGCTCGATCTATTATTCATTTTTTTTAAATGTTACCTGGACTTGTCTTCTGAAAAGTTTTGTAAATTCAAAGCATTATAGATAAGAGGGATTAAGCAGTAATTCATTGATGACCATAGATTAATTTTTATTTAAACAAATTAACCATAGTACATTTTTATAGCCATCTGTTACTTACATTATTGCCAACTAAGACTATTTTTATATTTATATAAGTAGTGAAGTAATCATTCTAAGTAACAAAGTTAATCAAAATAAGATTGGAACAAATTACAGCACTTATTAAAAAAAAAAAACTATTTAAAGAGATCTTGCATTTCCCTAAAAATCGAAAAAAATAATCTACATTTGCTAAATCTTTATTCTGATTAATTTTTCTTTTAATATCTGCTTTTGCATGGATCAAATCTGATTTGAATCAGTCTTCCACTTATTGAAGACAAATGAGCTTAAAATCCAAGCCTTTGTTTTGTAGTGGTTTAAATAACCCATTTTAGTTTTTAGCTATGCTATTTTAAAAATTATCAACCTGTAGTTGATCACAATTGAGGATCCTTTTAAGAATTATAACAAGTGCTCAGAAGATATGGCCTTGTGTTTAAAACTGGTGATAATGATGTAAATATATAATGTACAACAATTTGTTCCTTTTTTGTGGGTAGGGAATTGCTTGTAGTAAATTACTGGTTGAATATGTAATGATTAGCAAAGATAGCAAGAAGAAAGTTACTACCTACATTATTGCTTTCAAATTTCATACACTTAAGAATTCTAGATACATTGATTCACATGGATTTATTTTAAAATGTACATTGCCATAATTTCTTTCTTTCCTTAAAAAAAGGATTACAGTCATTGCTTCACAAATAAAGTTTCTCTATAAATTTAAATGTTTTTGCTTGCATTATGCTATAGAAGATGCATTATTTTAATGAGCTTCCTTAACAAAAAAAAATTCTCTTAAACTAGCAATTTTTTTGGAGTGTTTTTGTTTTCTATTGGGGTTGAATCTTGGCCCACTTGTTAGAGAAAGTAATATTGTTTCACATTATATAATGATAGATATAAACTCAAATTTCTAATGCAATTTATACTGAAATTTTATTAATTTTATTAAGTAACAAACAAAAAATTCTCATATCATAAATGTTTTCTTTAGTCAACACAATGGATTTACTTCTACAGCTTACCTTTTAGTCTAGAATATTTTACAATTTCAGAAAATAAATACTTCTTTCCCCTTTACGATGGCCAGATATGTGAAGAAATATAATACTAACCAAAACAAAATGCTGACCCCAAAAAATTGAAATAACTGAAATTTCTGTCATTAACAGTTAATACAAACAAAAACAAAACAAACTAGGTTACTGTAATAAGAATTAAATTTAAGGTAAAAGATACAAGTCAATGAACAAGAATGTTTCAGCAGTGTCGGTCACCAATTTATTTACTGAAAGAAAGCAAATCAAAAATTACATTAGGTCTTAAGAAAAAGTATTTCTTAGTGGGATCTAATGCAGATGAAGAGTAAAGTTTTTATAATTGTTCAAAAACAAGATCAACAAAAGTGCAGATTTAGTAAGTGGGGGTTGGCAGGAATTAGGAAGGTGAGAATGCTACTGTTGATGATAGAACTGACAATATTTACTTATACTGAATCAAGGCAGCATGTAATGAAGTTATTTTTCCTCTAGAAAAGTTAGAACAACACTAAGCGACTATAAAATGGAATGTTATAGAAATGTGCCAAGGACACAAAGACATCTTACTCCACAAACAAAAGGTCTTTTTTGTAGCAACAAGTTTTGAGCCATTACCAAGAAATTCAAATTATGATGAGACAAGATTACAAACCATTTAATACCTTGCTGCAATAATCCTCCTCATGGAATTATAATTTAAATTCCAAGCAGTAAAGTAAGTTTTTATACAGTTCATTGTAAAGATTGAGCACACTTATGTTTTGTGTATTTACAATCTAAAATGTTGTATACTAAATTAAATTTGCTCAGCACAAAGACAAAACTTCATAACAATTAGACTAATATGATGCTGCAGCTTTTTTATTTTAGATACAGAAATTGAGAGGTGAGGTTTAAAATGAAGATGAAACCAAATGATGAAATTCTACCTCCTTAAGTGATGAACTGTATGCTACATGCAGTTTAGAGGCATTTACAGATGAATGGGTAGAAAAAGAGAAGACAAATATTGCATGTTTTGTAAAAACTCAACCCACAAAAGTAAAGAATAGTAATAATGCATGCAATAGAAAAAAAATTGTTAGTTATTAAAAAATGCTTTCAAAATAAAGCTGGAGTCTGAACTAAAATATTCCCCTCTACCAAACTGGAGAAAATTAGCATTAAATATCAACTGCAATTGATGCAAATAAATACACAAAGGAATGAAAAATCCACTATGAAAAACAGAATCCTATTCAAAAAGAATATGTGGGGTTGGGGACCTGCTGCTTCAACAAAACTAAAAAGTAAAGTACATAAATATTTATATTTTAAATAACATTTTTAAAATTTCAACAAGTTAAATTTTGTTACCAAACATCTCTAAGTGCTGAAAAGTTTTTGGACCAATCTACTTCCCCAAATCTGAACAAATGACCAAACAGAATTTATTGATCTCTTCAGCACTTCCTTATACATTTAATGTTCTTTCTCTTAGAAAAAAAAAAAAATGGTTTCTCTCTCTTAAACATTGCTGCGTCATTAAAATTTTTGTTTATTAATAGTTAGATATTAAAAAAGTGTTTTTATTATTTTTCATTTTAATGGAAAAAAACCAAAAGCCACACAATTTCTTTTTTAAGCCTTTAAAAATTTCTACAGGACAGCATCAGCATTTCCAGCCATTTTTAATAGACGGCAGACTAAAAAAAACTTGTCCAGTTGAAAGAATAATAGATGGAAGTGAAAGCTTAAATTAAACATGGCTGGTATTATTTTTGTTTTCAAAAAAATAAAAAATAAAATAAAATAAAATAAAAATAATAAAGAAACCTCATGTCTAACGAACCTCTAATTTGGCCAACAATTTTTATCAGATATCACCAAGTGAAATCTCTTGAAAACAGATTATTTTTTTTTTATTTTAAAAAAAAAAACACCTTAAAAAACTGGTCTAGTTTCCCTTAATATAACCTTTCCACACTTCATGCACCTTTTTCATGCCTTGTGTTAAGCAACATTTCTCTTTCGTGCTGATAGTGTTGTCTTATCCTGGACGGCTTCTGTAGACTTTATTGTAGAGGTTGGTATTGGTGCTTTGTTCACCAACGCTGGTGATGAGAATCCAGCAGGAGCTGGATTATGTGAGGGTTTATGACTGACAGTTGACAAAGTAGTGGTGGCCCCGGTGTGGCTAGAAATAGGTGCTGGTACATGGAAGAAATACAACTGAAAAAGAAATATTTTCTATTCAGTAGAGTTAAAAGATAAGAAAAAAAATGCTGAGTAAAATCTACAAGACAATATGAAGTTATATTATTCAAATACTCAGAGCTACTATATAACCACTACACCAAAAATCAAATTCACATTATACAAATAATCTTTATTGATAGTTATAAAATAAGTTTTTTAAATGAAGAAAAACCTGGATAAACAAACAGATTCTGATAGTTGCTTCCTATATAGCTTTCATTATGTCTATTTAAAATCTAAACTTATTTATAAATGGAACTTTATGCGTGTGTGTCCGTTACTTATAAACTCCGAAATGGCTGAACTGACTTTCTTGAAAATTTACACAGTTGTACTATAAGCGTCTGCAAGTGTTTGCAGCTAGGTTTTGCATCAAAGAACCCCTGATAAATATCAAAAATCAAAAAAAAAAAAATCGGATTATAGAAGGAGTGGTCTGATTTTAATCAAAATTGATATACTCATAGACAAAGACATAAGAAACGATATTCAGAAGTTTCAAGGTCGCAGTTCTTACTATAGTGCAGAAAATTGATTTTTATATATATATATATAGCGTAGTACACTTGGTATGTAATCTGGGTAAATTTCAAAAGAGACGAACTTGAGAGAACTCAATGTTATTTAACAGAGTAATATTTCATAATGGATTTTTGATTATTAGCTTGGATGATACATATTTCACCGCTTTGATGTTCTTAGCACGGCTCATCAGATCCAAATGCCAATCCCATTTGGATCTGATGAGCTGCACTAAGAACATCAAAGCGGTGAAATAGGTATCATCCAAGCTAATAATCAAAAATCCGTTATATATATAAGTCAAGATGTTTGTGTTTATTCATTTTTTCAGCCTTTTTATTTTAGAACCAAACTCGAAGCAAAAACTAAGTAGGTATAATTGTAGTTCTTAGTCTCAGTCATGGTACCATTTACTCAGAGGACTTATTTAACCTAAAATTCAGTTTATGATAAAAAAGACTTATTTGATATTGATATCAGGAAATCAAAATTTGACTTACATTCATTTATTTTTCTTTCAGTCTACTGTTTCGCTTTAACTGGAAACAACTATTGCTTTTTAGTCTTTCGTGCCAACATCCAAAGAGTCTGAGCTTCAGGACCATGGATTAGTTTTAAAGCTTTCATTATACCCGAGCAATGCCGGGCTATACTGCTAGTAAAGTTATAAAAACTTGAGCCAAGCACAGATTTTACAAAGGTTTCTTCAGAAACATATTTATAATTCTCTTACAAAATTTGGTTTATTTTTCAAACTCAGAAAAATAGAAATTCTGAAGTTAGACATAAGACATGTATTGTTTTGTATAATCTATATTTTAGAATTTTCTATATTTTACCATAGTAAATTAGTGTATTTTAATGGTATTGTTAACTTGAAGAGAAAGCAAATACTTGTCCAATTGAGCCACAGTCATTTTTATTTAACTTATGTTATTTTTATTAAGAGAAATCAGTAACATTTTATTTTATTCACAAGAGGAAATTCTTAACCAGTATGCACTATTCTCCATCAATATGATGGCATTGTCTTATCTGGGACGGTTTCTGTAGACTTTATTGTAGAGGTTGGTATCAGTGATGATACTTAATATTCTTTGTTTCTTATAATGGAAATATACATTCTTTAATAGGGATAATAGATTAAGTTAAAGTACGATTTATAAATCCACCCACATGGATTCTAATACACACACAAACATAAGTACTAATTATAATTTTTAGTAATTCTTATGAAGAACTCAATTTGATTTTAAAGTCAGACTATTAACCCAGATATTTTAATTTTAGAGAAACAAAAACTTTCATGGATATTATACAAAGTTGCTATGAAGATGTTCTATATAATATCTTTATTCCGAATTAATATATTAAGTTTATTTTTCTAATTTCCTATAAGAAGTGAACAAAAAATAGACATGTTAATTTGCATGATAGTTGTGACAGTGACCTAGTATAGTATGTTTCTCTGTCATTCATAAGTTGTCAGCAACGGTGTTGTCATGATGAATTTCTTTTAAAATTGACTAATATATAAAGTATAGAAAGAAAACGTACCACAAATCCAATGGCCAACAGAGCATGAAATAACAATATAAGGAACATTGCTGCCCAAGCAATCTGTAAAAAGAAAAAGAAAAAAGAATCTTGATTTCTTATGAAATAAAAGAGTAAAATTTTTTTTTTTTTTTTTTTTTTTTTTTTTTTTTTTTTTTTTTTTTTTTTAATTTTGCTATTGGGGAGGAAGAATATACATGAAGTAAGCATGAAAATAAACCTCACCATATACACTAACAGATTTTTTTAGTTTTTAAAAAAATTTAAACTTACAGATTTTTTTTTTTGTAAACCTTATTTTCTTAGCTAAAACAAAATCATCACTCTCAATTAGTTTTGAAAAAGAAAATTTTATTTAACTTCATAAAGTTAAATATCCCTGCAGCATTTATCTGAACAGACCAAAAAAAAAAAAAAAAAAATTAAAATAAAATGTAGGTGAATTTTATATTTTGTTGATGGCTTCAATTTATTTAAGTCTATCTCCTATAAAATATAGAAACAGCTAGAAATTTAACTTTGAATGGTAAGTTATTTTGGATATTTAGATGGAAGCAGGTATGATGAAGTAAAGTTGTGGTAAACTCTTGGATCATTTTCCTCATAATGAAATTTTCACTAGATTTGATATTTAAAAGTGATATATCCGAGATGGTAATAAGATACATTCTACCTTTTTTTCATCTTCTCTGACAGCTGGCCAAAAAGTAAAAAGGAGAACACCTCCTGAGAGTGATGCTCCAATAATGACCAGTAACCACTGGAACCAATTGATTTGCACAACCCAGAGTATCTGAAGCAATAACAGTTAAGCACTGTTAGAAAATATCAATCACAAGAGAGAAATTAACAACAAAATATTTGCAAAAATAAAAATAAAAGAATATTGTCAACAATTTAATAATTTATGACTTACAATGGAAATTAAAAGGAAATAATACTAGTAACTACTCATCTGTCATTTTATGGCCATTAGAACATGAATTGAAATTAACAATAAGGATACTGTAATTGAGAGGTCTTTAGAAAGAATGCAGTGGAAAGGAAAGTAATATTAGCAATGAAATGTGTTAAAGGTTAAAGAGTATCAACTTCAACAAGTAAATCAAATATTTAATACTTTGTTTTTATATCAAAACTAGCATTTCATAATCAAACTTAAATCTTTGTGAATGGCTTTAAATCAAATAATTCACTAAATTATGAGAAATTGCCAAGCACGAACATTGTCCACATTTGGTATCCTACATGTTTAATATGAACAGCAATTATGTGCGTTGTGGTGCAGTGGATATCGGCTCGGAATGAGAAATCGGAGAGCTGAGTTCGAATTCCAGTTGAACTCCTTGCATTCACTTACGCGCAAATACCCCTGGGAAAGGTATTAATCCATCTTTTCTTTCCAGTTATGGGTTAAATAGCAGGACAGATTGGGTTCTATAGCCTTGGTCAGCAACCAGTCTACCGCAGAAAGCAATGGCAACCTACTGTGGGATAATCTTCTGCCCAGTCAGTCATGTCTCTTTCGAGACATGATCGCCCAAGCATGTTTCACATATGACACTTAATTGACTGAATTATGACAATGCTTCCTTTTAATTTAATCATTTTAATCATATTGTTATAATTACAAGAAATACACATTCATTTTGTCAGCAAAAAGATTACATAAATGAAATAATCAATAATGATGTATATTAATTTGATGTCAGAAAGCAAGGCAAAGATAGTTCCTTTCTTATTTTGTATCTACTTCAACTTTTCCAGAAATATCATCAGCTGCTCTGAACTTATTCTTCCTATTGTTCATTCCCCACCCCATATCTCCTGGAAGTCTTAGTTTATATAAAGTTGACATTGAAGTCAAAACCAAGAGGCGACATGGCCTGGCAGTTGTGTCACCTCTGGGTGTTGACTTCAATACCTACTTTTATATTTGCATATACTCTATCCCTGATATCGAGCACTTTAACCCATTAATATAGCATGCATTAATATATATATATATATATATATATATATATAAGAAAAATTAAGACAGACGCGTTATTTCATGGTGAAGCCATTCATGTAAAATCCTTCATTGAATAAAGACGGAAGCTGACGATGGCTTCGCCTGAAATAGGCCTATACTTCCGATTCACCATGAAATAACGCGTCTGTCTTAATTTTTCTTATATTTGCTCTATATGCATTTATGTGCATATATGTTTAGAGCTCTCTTAGAGAGTTATCCTACCATTATATGTAAAGGATACTCCTTTGGATTCTTCTATGCCCACAAGGCATGCTGAGATTATATATATATATATATATATATATATATATACAATAGGATTGAATTTTTATGCTCATGCAGATGTTGGCAACCCAGTTTAGATCGAATCTTCAGAAAGAAGTTAAAGAACAAATTAAATATATTTCCTTTATAAAATTTTAGACAATCTTAGTACAAAGACTTATCATAATATTTTTGTGGGGAAAAACTAAACAAAAACGCCACTGCATCCAAAACATGAAAGAAACATCAGAGAAACAAGTTTAAATCAAAATATCAAGTCTCAGTGGAAATGTGTATGATATACATACAGAAAAAAGAAGCACTTACTGAAATTGGTATGTAAATGGCCAGTGAGTAACCATAAACACTTATCATTTCCAGAAAACTGTATCCCGCACTACTGCCTCTCCACCAAAGCAATCCAAAAAGCATTGTGGGGATTATCCACCAATAACTGAATATTGCAGTGGCAGCAAATGTCACTAGAAGAAAAAAAGAAAATTGTCAACTGAGAAAAACAAATGCAATGGCAAGCAGAGAAAGAAGACCCACAACATTAAATATAAGATCCAATAACGGCAATGGAATGAACAAAATATAATGGAAAAATGAATTAAAAAGATAAAGTAATTATTTAATATTTTAGAGGTATTTGTAGGCAAGAAAGTAACAGTAAAATAAACAATGGAAAATTCTTTTTCTTTCTAAATATCTTAAAATTCAGTAGTTGTATTTATAAGGGATTTGTATGGTTCTTACCATAAAATTCATTATTATTTTTTGTATCTTCAGAAGAATGAAAGTGCTGCTCAGCCAGGCTATGTGCCATTAACTGGAACAAGTTGGACAGGGAAATGTCTCGTGAATACAGCAAGTTGGGTAGGACTTCCCATTTAAGTGTTTCCAAGTAGGTTTTTGCCCATTTTGCAACATCACTTTGTCAGGTCTCTGCTCTTATAGCGACTATTTTTTTTTTTTAATGTTTGATTCAATCACATCAATTGTAGTCGATATTAATCTACCGTGATGATTTTGGTCAGTTTGAGCAGATCATAGTAAACTATATTCAGATGATCCCACCAAATGCAAAGGGGAAGCTTTGAACCATGGATACTCTGCTTTGCCACTGATGTTGATGCATAGCCAGGCTTACCCTTAATCCTCTATGCTTAGGGTTATCATAGTGTATCTACTTTTTATTAACTTGTACTGTATCCAATGTTCTTGCTTTTGAATCATTCCTAATGCTTTCAAACATTTCGAAACTGTTGTGTAATCGACTTCTAATGATTCTGGAAGTTCAGCTTATACTTGATATGAGTTGTCATGAAGTAATGCCTCTAATTATTTATCTTCAACATGGAAATCATTATTTTTGAAGCATCTAAATCAATCTCTGCATGCTGTTTTCAGTAGAATTCTGTGTATTTCAGCAGCAGATTATTTTGAATGAAGTAGTGCAGTAAAACTCCCCACAAACTTGTTTACACTTCGGTGAAATAACACACACTGAATGTCAAGCTTGCTTATAATACTTTCTTATAAGTTGCATTACCATCTTCTAACTACATGCACAAAGATCTGGGAACACCATCTGTTGGAAAACTTGAGAATTTATTCAAGGTCCTAATATATTCTAAACCTGACATGAATAAATATTAAAATTAAGCAATTTCCTGCATTAATTATTTATGAATTTTTGAAAAATGATTAAATTTTAAAAACAATGACACATAATGATAGATTTTTTTTGTTTTTATGAAAATAGTCCAATTATTTTTCTATAATCAAAATATCTTTTAATTTTAATCATGTCTAAAAACACTTAGTTATCTTAGTATCTACAAAAATGATAAAGCTTATTTTAAAAAATGAACTATATTAAAACAAATAACATTTTCCCCTCACTTTTGTTTACTTTACTGTAGTAAATGGAAAAGTAATACCAAGTACTTCTAGCTAAAAAGTAGACCCAAAGCATTTACTAAATGCCTTGTACCATTTAACATTTTAGCAAATTAGTTGGATAGAAGTAATCCATTTTCTTGCTTTAGACTTGAACAGTTATTTTCCTTTCATGTAATGCAATAACATAATTTTTGTAAAAGTGAAGTTGTTAATGAAAAGACTGGACAAAATAAAACATCTGATATATCATTTTCCCAAACCATGCTAAAGTCTTATAGAGAGTTCTAGCATTTCTGTCAAGAATTTTTTTATAGAAAAGAAAAGATAGCAAATGTTTTCATTAAAAAAGGGAATGAATATTAAAATTAAGCATTAAATTGACATTCTTCATGAATTACTTAAAAAAATAATGTATAATTCTTGCATTTTGAAATGAAAAAAAACTTGACATTCCTAAAAGGAGCAAACTTTTTCTCAACCCTTTTTTCTTGTGTAAGTACTGCTATTATGAAATCATAGCTTTTAATTTATGAAGTGCAATCTATAAATGGATACTGTAGCATTGAAACCAGACCTTTCAAGAAGTCCATCACTCTATAAATTCCTACTCTCTAGAGATATGAAGCAGGTAATGAACACCGAAAAGAAGCTTTTAACTTAATCAAATCTATTGAGTTTGATTCTACATTCCACTTTCTACAATCAGCAGTTTCATGTTTGTAAAATTTGAAATCCTAGATAACATTTCTTAGATCCTTATTTGAATTGCTGCCTCCTACAACTTCTTTGACACTATTATCTATTTATTATCATTTGTGTCTGATAAGATTTCAATGGAATTATATATGAAGGAATACCAAAAATTTCCTTGATTGACCTACTTCCTAAAAACCTAACCAAATATTGTTTTAAGATTTTCTTGGTTAAACCAAGAGCTTTTTAGTGTGGCATCAGATAATTAGTAAACAAACTGCAGTGTCAATACATGAGAAAACTTTTAATTTGCTTTCTATCTCAAGTTATTTTCAGATTAAAATTATCATACTAAATACAATTAACATTTACTAATTAGTTGGTCATCTGAGAGCTGTTAATTACTCTGTAGACAGCTAAGAGATATCAAATCTGCTTATCCAATTTTGAAGTGATTAGCTTTTTAAATAGTGGAAAATTACCTTTATGGAAATCATACTGCCAATGATAACTGTGTCCTTTAGATTGGAAATAATTGGCAAGATTTCCAGCAATGGCTGTTGTGAACACAAGAGTTGTACAAATCCAAAAAGGGCCTAAAAAGAATAAAATTTTAAACTTATTAAACAAAAATATTTTTATAAAGCTTGCCAAATGAGAAAACTGATCAAAATGAGATTTATTCAAATTAAGTTTTGATAGTTTTAAAATAAAAATTCATGTTCTTATGTGTGAGGAATGCTGAAAAGTTCTTAGCCTAATCAAGAAGAGGTTGGGGAAAAATGTTTAATTAGAAGTGATTCAGACTGACAACTTTCAGCACCTGCTCAGATATAAACTATTTACTAGTCAAAAAATAAAAGCTGTACAAGATTATTATTTAATAATTTCATTTAAAATTGGATCACATTAGAAAATCTCAAACTTAACTGCACCAATGACTTAAACTCTTTGTGACAGGTGAAATATTTTATAGACATTATAAATAATTATATAGCAACTGCCTTATATATATATATATATATATATATATATATAAAAAAACAAAAAAAAAAACAAATGTTATTTCTTACCATATAAGTCTGGATTTGGTCGTATTTGGGTTTTCAAGAAGTTTTTTCGGGGATTTGGTGTCATGGAGCCCATAATTCGCCAGAATACTTGATTAGAATCCACATCAAAAAATTGTTGGTAATATTCAAACCTCCAAAAAGGATGTGGTCTTTTTTCATCACGGAGTAGCTGCAATATAGAAAAAGGCAATAGCATTTGTTTATTTATATATAGATGGATTCTTTTGGCTTACATTTCTTAGGATATGCAAGAAAGCAGTAATTAAATGTGTAAAAACACAAAACTTTAATAATTCACAAGACTGTCAGTATTTAATCAGATCAAAAAATTGAAATCAACTATACATTTTAATACCACATCTATTGAACAGGTGAAGAGGCTCATCCCTTGTTTCCTGTTTTCTCTTTTCCAATCTCTTCACTCTTATGTAGCCCCTACACATCAGTGGCATTACCGCCTTGCTCGGGGTGATATGATTAAAAAAAAAAAAAAAAAAAAAATATATATATATATACTATTAATATACTATGTCGGATGTGCATTGTGGTGCAGTGGATATTGGCTCGGAACGAGAAATCGGGGCGCCGAGTTCGAATTCCAGTTGAATTCACTGCATTCACTTACGCACAAATACCCTTGGGAAAGGTATTAATCTGTCTCTTCCTTCCAGTTATGGGTTAAATAACAGGACAGATTAGGTTCTATAGCCTTGGCTGGCAACCAGTCTACCACAGAAAGCAATGGCAACCCACTGAGGGATAATCTTCTGCCCAGTCAGTCATGTCTCTTTTGAGACAAGATCACCCAAGCGTGTTTCACGTATGGCACTTAACTGACTGATAATTTTGTCATTTTAATGACAATAGTAAGAAGAAAAAAAAAAAAAAAGCAAATACTAGTACTTGTGAAAACTATTCATGAGATAGTAAAAATAAATAAATAAAACTAAATCATGATTGTGTATGCTTTTAAATGGGGATATTTTTAATCAAACACTATGTAGTAAAGTTTCTTTGTTCCTTCTGATGAGTTTACAGAAATAAGCATTACTAACATTTATGAAGAGAGTTCTCAGGGATTTGTATTCTTTGGACCAGTAGCTGAATAAAAAAACTGAAGTAATATGTATTTTAACTAGATGAAGTTTGATTTAAAAACAAAAAAAACAAACATATCCTATCAAAGATACATGCGCACACACACACAACTTTTTTTTTTCTTATTTTGAAACTTTGATCTATTAACATCACAACTACTTCTGAAAATTATTAGAAATAAATGATAAAAAAACTGAATAAAGTATTACAAGACAATTTTTACCTAATCATTTATTTTCTTTTAACAATTATTTAGGCAATGTTACATGTATTTTTATTTTTGTTTATAACAGCTACATCTATATAAACTGAAATATGACAAAATTAGACACAGCATTTATATAGATTTAGAATTTGATACTAAATGGTTTCTTCCTTCAACACATTATCATATGGCTGTATCCATTTTTATATGTGACATACTATTTCTCTACCTATTGATTATAACTATGGCAGACATAGGACACAAACATCACTTGACTACAAAATGACATTTGGGATCAGAAAGATATGACAAGTAGAAACTGTTTAAGGTTTTTATCTGATAACAGTAGCAAGAGTATAGCAGTAATGCGACACATATCAGCAGCAAATGAAAGCTGTAGTTGCCAACAGGTAATGCAAAAATAAGATTGTCAGTAACTGACAAAAATGGTAACTATCCAACAAAACACAGACTAGAAAATAATGTTTGCATATTTTCTATGCCTAGCTTGTTTCCAAAGATCATCTTTTATTCATACATGATTTTAAGTGTTATGTTTGAATTTTACAATACCTTTGTATATTATAATATTTTGTAGGCAGTAACTAGTAATTGAACTTTGTAATTTGTTCTGCAGTCTCAGGTAATAAGCATTTATGGTATGCTGATGACTTTTTGGTTGAATATTATATACAGTTTATTTGATTTTGAGTAGTGTTTGTCAATCATTTTAATTAATGTTACCTACGTTAGTTTTCACATTTTTATTACATGGTGGAGTGAACCATATGTTTATTTCTGTTGCATTTATACCCAGTAGAACCAAAACAAGTTTTACTGAAAAAGTTTTTGTTAATGCTATTTCATACTCACTTTTAGTCTAACTGAATGAATTATCAAATGATCTGAAGTTAGTGAGATTTGTTTGATTATTTTGGTGGGGACTGTTAAGGAAGTTGGTATTTGTATAGTGAGTTATATAAACATACACTAAAAGTTTTTACCACCTAAAGCAAGTAACTCTCTATATCCATACATAGAGGGTTACCTTGTCCAAATAAACACACAAACCAACATTAAAATATTGAAATTTCCAAAATCATAATCCATAGACTGCTCCTGATATCAAGAATCCTCTCAAGTAGGAAGATTATTAGCAACTATTACACATAAGTGTCTTTTTTTATATAACAAAAGTAACCCTGAAGAGATGGAAACACCCAGAGGCTTCATTCTTCTCTTTTTAAATACAGTGTAACCCAGATATAAGAGAATTATTAATTTTTAAATGTAGTGTAACCTGATATAAGATAAGTTGTCCGATAAGAGTTCTTTTATATCCGGGTTTGGTCTATTTTATATATATATTACCACAGGCTCTAATTTGCGATCAGAGAAAATCTCTCTTATATCCGGGTTATACTTATAAGCTTTAAAAATGGAAGAGATGTATTCCATACCAGTAATAATTTATTTTCTTAAGCATGAATTTATAGAATTACTAAAGCTGTGATAAAATCAGGTTTAACATTAGAAAGGCAGATAAGATAATCATAAGAGAAAATGTAAATTAACATCAAATGACTATTTTGAGTTTTCTTTAACACTACAATAAAAAAAAAAAAAGCAATATAAAATAAGCAATGGGTGTTTCAACTGGTTTTTGGATATCAACATTGAAAAGAAGGACCTGACTTAAAAAAAATTATATATATATATATATATATATATATATATATATATAATGCAAAAACTGAAAAATGTATACCTGTACTTACATGTATAGAGGATACAACTGATAAATTGTCATTTAAGTTATGCAAAAATGAATATAACACAGACATACTTTTTTAAGATATATTTCCCAAAATCACACACAAATATCTTGAACTACCAAACAGTAAATTTATTCAATAAAACCACCATTGGCTTCAACCGTGGCCTCTAGACAACTTCGGAATCTCCTGCAATTTTTCTAGACAGTCACTTTAAGTTGGTGAATGCTGCCATAAACCTTGCTTCCAATTCATTTTTGGTGTTGCAAGGGAGTTTTGTTGCGCTCTCACTCAACTGCATCCCACACACAATTATCAAGAGAGTTACCGTCTTGGGAGTTAGGTGGCCAAATAAAAGGGATGATATGATTGCAGAAATTGTCTAACAGCCATGACAGGGTTCTCCTGCTTGTGTAGCATGGTGCAAAGCCCTGTTGCCAGACATAAGATCTTCCAGCAGCTTTGTTAAACTCAGAAAGTCTGTTTCCAGACATATAGGCTTCTGTTAAACTCAAAATGGGCAACTTCATCAGACCTCAGATTTGGGAGGAGCTGGAGGATAAGGACTTTGAGAAGATTTTTACCCTCAAGAAACTGAGAGCATGGAAAGCATGTAAGTCAGTCTGTTATGACTAGTAATATACAGGGACTAGATTATCAAGAGTATATATAAAACATTGTTACAGGCTTATGAAGATATGGGGGGGGGTGGGCCAAATGTCACTTGAGATTCTCTTTCTCCAATTCCACTGCAACTTCCCCCCTCCAAACTTTGGAGCAGTGAGTCAAGATGTATGGAGAATTGCTGATTTCTGCTGGATGCAACACACCAGATTTGATTTGGTTGCTTTATGTTTAGTGGCATGTCACTCCTTATGGGTTATTTAATGCTGAAATCTAAATATTTTTTGTACATAATAATGATTTAGTGACACAAGTCTTACTAATTAACCCATAGCTGGGGGAGATATAGGGGATTCATACCTTTCCCAAGATTATTTGCATGTAAGTAAATATAATCTATATTATAATTCTGCTTGTTCCTTCCTTAGTTAGTTCGGCTGTCTGTTACACCACTTACTCTCTACACAAGCTTTTCCTTCCCCTCTATCTCTCCTCAATCTTTCTCTCACCTTTGCCAAATGGAAGGGTAGTAAAGAGTGAGAGAGTAGGAGAGAGCTTATAGCATTATCATATCAGTAGCAGCTTAAGCTGGTGGTTGTAGAATAGGTGTGTGTGTACTGTACAATATAGTAAAAATAGGTGGGTTTATTGTCATATCCTGCGGCCTAATAACAAAATTTCTGGCCTCTACACTCTTGGCCATTACTCAGTTGTTGTTTTTTTTGTTTACCATGGACACAGGAGCCTTTAAAGTAACTTTGATTATTTGAAAAAAATTTTTTTATCCCTTCTAACATTTTCAAAATTTTGTCAGAAAGTTTTGATTTGATTTGAGTTAGCAGCTAATGAAATGTTACAAATGTAATAATTGCATCACCAGCTTTCTTCAGTGAACAAACACATTAATTCAGAAACTCTGCAAAAGTCAAATTGTCGGATTTTAATGACACTATCAGTACTTATTCACAAATGAATAAAACTATTTTTGAAATTATTAATTTTTTAAAAATCTTAATGAAAATGTTTAACACAGGAGCCATGATTTTTCATTAAAAAAAAACAAAACATTTTCTTTCAAAATCTCTCACAAAATACACTGCTTAATAAAAGATTACAGTAAAGTAGCTTCTATGGATATTACTTTTATTGATATTTTAATAAAATTACACTGTGTTATTGCTATTTTATCATCCAATACCTTTGTTTGAAGATGTTACTATCATTTGTAGTATGACAAAGTAAAATTTTCCCAGGAAATCATAATTATCCTTCTGTGAAAACTCCATGGGTTCCGCTAGAGAATATAATTCTTACTGGAATTGAAAACTCAGCACTCTGATTAACAAGTCAGCAATTATCCATTACAATACCTGCACATCTAAGCTTTTAACATCTCATATCTCCAAGCAGTCAACCAACTAGGTACTGACCAGGTTTGATGTTGCTTAACTTTGGTGATCATACAAGAACTGGTGTTTTGACATAATGTGGTCATAAACTTCTGTGACACACCACAGGCAAAATTTTTTTACTTTTGTCTGTTGTACTATAATGTGCATATATTGTATTATAAATATAATAGTGGTATTTAGTTCTGCTGGTGCTCTGTATCTAAATTGTTTTTTCTGTATTATGCCATTTTTGATATTGTATTATGAATATATGCATTATATTAAAAACAGGATATGTGAAAGCAAAAAAAAAATAAATAAATAAATAAATATTTGTAACATACAACATGTGTTAGCACGTGCAATACCCTATCTTCATCAGCCGCCGACCAGGGGGTGATGTCATGGTTTTGGTGGCTATGGCAGAACCGCCACCCCTGGCGCCACCAGCAGCATTTGCCACCAGGTAAACTTGTTGATTGTCTCTCTTGTATATTCTCATAAAGAAGTAAATGAAATGATCGTTCCTCTTTGCAGTTTGTATCGGATTTGCTGGTATTAACGCGCTCATGAAGGAAGAAGAAAAAAATAGCTGACCACACAAATATCTCATTTGCGCAAATTTTGTTTGCTTGTTGTTTTGGTTGAGATCAAAACAAGAAGCAAACAAAATTTACTATGATAGAGCAAAGCTGTTTGGAAATTTGACTTCACAACATAAAAAGTGAAAATTTGTTAAGAAAAAAAAACCTATTCATTTCAAAATTGTTTTTTGTAAACCAGTGTAATCTGCCTTTTGACAAAGAAAAAAATATAAATGAAAAACATCATATGTAGTTATATTTTAAAAACAGCATTTTCATAGTTTTGTATTGTTATAAAACCTATAAAAAATGTACTGTTAAATGGCAATTCAAAACCAAAAATGAAAGTAAAATTGTAAATGTTTTTCAACAAGTTATTTTAACCAAAATTTAAACTCTTCACCCTTTTGTTGGAAGAAAATAGAAATAAAGTAAGTAGAACCAAAATCCTTCCAGACTTAGAAAAAGATAAATCATAAATGATATCAATAAACAGTTTTATATGCAAATATTACCAGTGATTGAGAGATTTTAAAGTAGAATCTTTTTTTTTTTATTATTTAACATGATACAACAGTCAAATATTTAATTCAATCAATGCAACAGCAAAATTCATATCTCAGAGGCAAAAATACTTCTATTGCTAATACTCGAGAAATACCATTGAAGTACAATTAAAAAATTAATTACTTTCTAGATTATGACTAAGTATTGCATATAACATGAGTTAATTTTTCATACATTCAAAATTGTTTGTGAAATAGCATCAAAAGATGCAGTTGATGCAGTTTTTAATGTTATAATTTAAATTTTTTTGTGCCCAATAAAACTTTTATATTATTTTTTAAACAGGGATGACTTTAAAGAAAAAGTCTAAGGTAATAGTTGAGTTAGATGTCAGTATTTATGTTTGGGGAAAATTTATTTGTGAAATCAGTCATCTGTAGAGTAAAAATTATTCCTTCCACTGCATTAATTCATATTTTTCCTTTCTTAAATAAATATTTTCTGAAAATCTAAAAGGGAGAAAAATCAGTTACTATATGTAAAAGACTAGGTAGATAAACAAGAATTTTAGGAAAATTCAAAAGTAGATACTTCCAATTTCATAGTAGCATAGGTTACCAAGCAATTGAAAAAGCAAATTATTTATCTATATACTTACCTAAATGGAATATGGCACACGGTTTCGTTTAAAGTGGCATACTATGCATAGATTGGTTACAAAATTGCTCAAACTCCCTCAGTACTTCCCTACTGAGATAGCTCAGATATCAGGGAGAGACCATATTTCCTCTCTTATAGTAATAGGAGAGGTTATGCCTGAAGGTAACTTTTTTTGCAATTTAAAAAAGACTGACTGAGAAGAAAAAAATCTACCATATTTTTTTAAACTTAGGGAAACAACTGTTAAGTTTTCAATGGAAAGAATAGATCCTAGATCCAATTTGACATATGTATCAAATGTGGCATAAGAATTATAACGTATCCATTTTTAATAATGCATACTTTAAAGAAATTCCAGAAAACATTAAACTGAAACTATACTTTGTCAAAATTTAATATAAAGTTAAAAATCCTAACCTGCTTAAAGAAAAAAAAAAATTCCAGCAAAACCTATTCTAATCATTTTATTTATTGATGAAAAAAATTGACATCAATAGACTAAAATCTTGGGTGAACTGGAAACACACATCAATCAACTTCTGAAAACAATATAAAGTTCAAATCATGATCACAAATTTTCTATAGAAATTCCTGTCCTGATTGAACTTGGAGTGGAAGCCTCTTGTTACTACTGAGAAAAGCACCCATTTATTTGATGGAAGCACCTGTAAACTATTTTTCTTCAAATGAATCTTTACATCTGTATTATGCACTACATGATTACAAAAGAGTGACAGCAGCCACAGACTTAGAAATCAGAAGAGAGGACTGTAGTCATTTGAAGAAAGCAATCAATACGTTCAAAGGAAATGTTTCACTGCAAATGCTAACATACTTGGGGGCCTCTTTTGTATTCATCTTTAAAGATGTGGAAAAGAGGTGCTTTTGAAACAAGCTTATATGTTGATTGGCAGAATGTGTGGTTTCACGAGTTGTTAAAAACTATGTATGTAAAAATCCCAAAACTGAAAAGATATATATAAAATTTAAAAACTAACTTTTCACAGAAACAAAACCCAAAGGAAAATATTATCAAATAACAATTAAATTCCATTATCTTGTATTGCAATATTCAATCAAAGAATTATTACTATAGATTTGAATTTCTTGACTTGGCACAGGAATAAACTAGATACTATCTGGTGTCATTTAGACTGATTTCTCTCTCACACACACACTAATATCAAAAAAATTAAACAAAAGTGATTCAAATTACTATTAAATGTTAATACAATTGCATTTTAATGTCTTTACACATTTTTTTAAACAGCCAATCATTTTAAGCATTTTCGATTATTATATTGAACAAGCAATTATATCAAAAGCATACATAAGATGCACTTTTTACACACATTTTGAAAACAATGGAGTTTATATGAAATCCTAAGAGTAGTTGGTCATATAAAGGTAGCAGTAATTAAATTTCAATTCTAGCTATCTCAGTAGCTTCCATTTTACAAGGCTGCATTATAAGACTAGTAGCAATTCATATCTGGCCATTTTTTTTTTTTTTATTATATAAAATTTCCAGTTGAGTATGAATGAATAAGAGTATTAATGCTTTACAAGTCTGCTACATTTTCCTCTAATACATATAAATTCAACCCTAGTAAGAAAATGACAAATATATCAAAAGATATATAAAGTTTAAACTGAGTTTTGTATAAGTTATTTAAAAACTTAGCATAAATTGGATTATTTCATATTACCAATTACCACTTTAAAATTCATTATGGACATATGTAGATTTCATGCAAGAATTACTGACATTAAACAGATGTTATGAGAGAAGGAATAAAGCAATATTTAAGAACTTTAACAGTTTTAATAATGAAGAATGAAATGTTTCTCATCAATAGATTAAAATGATTAATCAGTCGGCAGTTTAAATCATCAAACACCAACTGAATTTTATCAGAAAATCATTTTTTTATTTAATTAAGAAAATGGGAAAATTAACTTCTTAATAATAAAACAGCTGATTGCCATTTAATATGACAAGGATGCTCTAACAAGGACAACTACAACTAGTAATGAAGGAATCTAAATTGAGTTTGTGCCAAGCAAATTCATTTTAAGGAATGAAGCAATATAAAATTATAAAGGAGCAAATTAGCCATTATTTTGCAAATTCTTCATCTCTTATCTTAAAAAAGGCTTACAAAAAAATTATTTTTATGAAGCTGTCCTTCTTTGTTCTGGAAAAAATTATTGATTACAAATTAATGGAAGAGAAAAGAAAAAAAATGAGACCCCCCCACCAATCAGTCTTGGCTTATGAACGCCATTAACATCTTGAAAGTGAGAAAAACTTAAGAAAAATTTGAAAAAGGCTTACATTTATTTTACTTGTAAAGGCTTTAAAATAATGAAAGTGCATGTGGCAAAGAGTTATAAATCCTAGTTGGGTATTTTGTGAAAGTCACAAGCAAAAAGTAAAAATAAAAAAATTTGTTTTTTACGAATATCACAACATCAGACTTTATTAAACTTCACATTCTGTGAAGAAGTATTATTTATATAGATCTATTCTGTTTAAATTTCTAGAAGAAAGAACTATATTTAGATTATTTACATTTAAACTATTCATCTTTGTTGTTATTTTGATGTTTTTGCTAATATGCTTTCAGTCTTTTTCAGATGTTTGGCAATATGGTTAACCTTCATAGAATTTCAAACTGAACCCTTGATTTAATCTATGAAGGCAGATTGTTTTTTTTTTCTACTGTTCATGTCTAAGGATAGATATCTTGTTTATTCTTCTTTAGTACTGCTCATTTATTGCTTACACTGTTTCCACTGAGTCTAAATCTGCACTATTCAGTCCAGGGATTGTCATCAGATTCAGAAACCAATGTTTTAAACCTAATGTTCTTGGCAGAAATTTCTCCATAAGGTTGAGCAGCTTCTGAATATTTTCCTAACGTTCTATGTACTGCAGATGTTCTGAATCCTTTCCAACAGGGAGGGGAGGGGGAGTCAGTCCATGGCAGTTATCCAAATCCTCCTCCTCCTCCACTACCCTTCTGTTTCTGCCTGCAGAGAAGCTGATGTTACATTTGTAAGGTGGTTGTTATTCTGTAGAATACATTTTATGCTGATCATCTTGTTAGCATGTGCTTAAGTTGCCAAATGAATTTTGCATGGTGTTGTAGGCATTGGATGATCCTTTTCTTTATGTTGTATGGATGGTAGGACTTGAAGATAAAGTATTGTCCAGTGAAGGCTGACTTGTGATATATGGAAATTATGTCCCTATTTTCTGCGTGAGTTATTAGTATATCCAGGTAGACCAACTGATTTTATTCTTCTTCCATGGGGAACTATATTGAAGGATTTTTGAGTTTACATAGTCCAACAGTATTTGTAGAGCTTCTTAGTGAGATCAGAGTATAATGGTGTCATCTATATATCTCAGCCATACTACTGGATTTAGTGGTTCTGTTCCTAAAACCATTTCTGCAAAGTATTCCAGGTATATGTTCCCCATTACTGATGGCAACAGCAAACCCTTAGCCAAGCCTTCCTCTTGCTGGTGTATGTCAGATCCTAGTTGCAAGAATGTTGTACATACACAGAATGCTAACATTTACAGTAGGTTATCCATTGGAATTCTAGTATTTTCTTTAAAGGTAATTGTACAATTCCACTTGGTTTTGGACCACTGATACAGCCTTATCTGTAGGAAACTTTGTTCATAATTTCTTTACATATTAGCTTCCCATTTTTATAGATTAGAATTGGTTGGATCACTTGCACAAAATTTTCTGTTCTTAACATACGATGAAGACTTCTCTTCCCATTGTAGCTCATCAGCTTGGGTCTTACAGATCTTCAAGGCAATCTTCTGAACTGGAACTATCTTCAGTATTTACATTATTCAAACTATTGCTCTAATCTTTGTTGCCATTTGTACAACATTTCAGCCGTTGTAAACTCCGGCCTTCTTCAGGTGCTAGAAATTTCAAACCAAACCTTTTATTACAATCACTAGGGTATATGATCTTCATTCCTTGCGTAGTAGTGCCTCTTCTGGTAGTTGTGAGTTATCTCCCTCTGACCCTGTAAAATACTTGTTCACCAATGCTGTAGCCTGGTATTGAACTCACAACTCTCTGGGTCAAGTCAGAGGAACTAGCCAATGTCTATATTCACTGGGCCATGTGTCCTTAATGGCAACTAAGAGAGGACGAATAGTCCAAATAATGTAAATACTACTTCAGCTCAGAAATATAGACAAATGGAACTATCTTGTTTAGCATGGATTCCTCAAATTCCTGATATTGACAACTGCTCTTAATAAACCATAGTCTACCTTGTTGCTAATCCTACTCTGTCCTTTCATTTTAGTTTCTCTGTTTGGTGAGCCTTTACCTTTTCAGATTCCACCTTGTAAGAATTATCCAGATCTAGATGGTTTCTGTATTAGAAGAATAACACTTGACACAAACTAAGTAATGTACTTATTTGATAAGTTCTCATTCAAGCCAGTGTTTTTTACAACAGTTGCTGAAAATCATTTCCATAAAGAGGGCATGCCCTGCTATTTCTAACACAGAGAACATTAGCAAAAACTGAGTGCATTCAATCCCTTACAGTTGTGACAAAAAACACTAAGGGGAAACCAGTCACTCTAAAAGTATGGAGAGGAACATTAAAAAGCAATAATAAGAGGCGAGACAATGAAATCATGCGTTGCAGATCATGTACAGAGGAAAAAAATGTTTGTTATCAACTATTGTGAAATTAATTCAAAATATTAGACAAGAAAACTTGTGAATCAGACATCTAAGAGAATCAGTACATATGCTGGGCTATAAGGGCTTGCTCAGTTGGCCTTGCATAGAAATACAATATGAAAGCCATTGATAAATAAATAAAGTGAAGTGACAGTAAGTAATGGTACTTCTTTTATCACTAACATCAGTGTAAGTTGATCAAAAAAGTACTTGATCATTTATTTCTCAATTATAATTTTTAGTGATGAATGTAGAGCTCATATTAAAATGTTAAAAAAATTATTAATTCTGGGATATTGATTATGGAGTTAAAAGACACCTAGTAGTAGACAATTTTTTAGTTTTAGTCAACCATCACAGGCAACCTCTCCTGCCTCCCATAAGCATGGACCAAGCGATTCTCCCTGAGAACAACACACTACGCCTCCTCGGCCTTACCCTCTCCTCAGACCTCAAATGGAACCACTATATTGATTCCATAGCTAAATCTACTGCTAAGAAGGTTGGGTCACTATGCCGATCCAGGATGTTTTTTCCGCCTGAATCCATCCTGCATATATACAAGTCAACCATCCGTCCGTGCATGGAGTACTGCTGCCATTTATGGTCAGGCGCCCCTGCTGTTCTCCTCAGTGTTCTCGACAGGCTCCAAAGGAGAGTCTGTAATATGTTAGGTACTGATCTGGCGGCTCGACTGCAGCCACTTCCCCACCGTCGAAATGTGGCCTCCCTTTGTCTGTTCTATAAATACTTTCATGGCTTCTGCTCGGACGAACTTAAGTCACTGGTGCCTCCTCAACAGGTGTTTACTCGTGCAACCAGATTGGCAACTGGGTCCCACCCATTCACAGTTAGGTTAGCCAAATGCAGACAACAATTCTACTCCTGCAGCTTCTTCTCTCACACTTCCTGCCTGTGGAACTCGCTCCGATATTCTTGCTTTCCTGATGGCTACGACCTCCAGAAATTTAAATGCAATGTCAATACTCATCTATTAACCACTGGACTCTAGCTCTCTCCCCACCCCCGTATATCCTTCCCTTTCTCTCCACCTATGTATCTGTCATCGCACCTGCATTCTCAGCTTTCTATTGCTCCTTTAGAAAAGAGTGAGGAGTACAAACTAGTTAGTAGTTTGTACTCCTAACTCTTTTCTAATTAATCTTTTTACAGTTATGTAGCCCCCAGCTCATCAGTGGCATTTCTGCCTTGCTCGGGGTGAAATGATTAAAAAAAAAAAGTTTTGGAAATTTTTGAGAAAGTTTGCACTAGTGTTGCAGTAGTTCAATATACTGTAAATTCCTTAATCAACAACAATATGACCTTTGACTAAATTCAGTCATCTCAGTAGGTAACCCAACTTTCCATTTACAAGATGAGTGACTGCTAATATACCAGTTTGAATTTAGTTCATTCTTTGCCAAGTCTAAATTCTAATTTATTGGAACTTCAGCAGTTTTTTTTTGTTTCCAAAACCTGGATGATCATATTCCTCCAGAATTTTAATTGATACTTCATGGATTTGCTCAATTATGCTATATTGACAGTTATCGTAGTAGTAGGATTAAACTGGATTAGATGAATATATATTAAATTTAAAAAAAAAAAACCTCCATGAATTCTTCATAGTCAAGAAGTCAAAGCATGATGGATTAGATGGTGGCTCCTCCTCCTGATGATTCATATCCTAATGGAAGGTATATTTTCTTTATCAAGTTTTGTTTTCTGGAGTATACAGACCAGTAGACAAAATACAGCTTAAAAAATGAACACAACTACAGGTATCCACTTAAAATAATATTATAAAATATTTATTTTATACAAAATATGTTGAATTAAAAAATCACTTTAAAAATTTTGTTTATGCTGGTTGGGTGGTTAGACAAATAAATTCCTTTTTATGCAAAAACTTGTCAAATGAAAAATAAAACAAAAATCAAAACATATAAGAAAGGGAACTGAAAATCAGTAAGTTTTTCAGTTAATTTTAAATTTATACTGTTAAAAAAAATGATCCAACTCATCATATAAGAATGTAAAAATAAATATAGGTAAAAATATTCATCAAACTCATCAACACTTTTCCAAAACATATTACAGAAATATTCTAAAACTTTAGATGCAAAAATACATAATTATAAAAAAAAACAAAAAAACACACACATGGCAATAAAGATGATTGTTTGTTTGTTCCTGTTTAACGGCCTATCAACATCTAAAGGGTCATTTAAGGCTGGAAACGTATTCTTATTTTTCATTCAAAAAAGTCTTGTTGGTAAATACTTTTGTAGCATTTTAACCCTGGTTGGGAGGAAGGAGTTAACGATTTACCCATAGCTGGGACCCTAACAGGTGCTACCACTCCAGGTCAGGGAGGACCTGGGAACAACAGCAATTAAGAGGTGATTCCATGCTCCTCACAACCTCCCAATTAGAGGCCCTGCTGCCGGATGCAGTTTACCATCATGCCCAGGACCCCAATAAAGATGAGGACAACAGCCTAAACAGTGTATGTAAATAATGTGAAAGAAAAAAGAGAAACAGAATAGAAAAAATATCACCAGTACACCCCAAATATTCACTGCATCTACCTGTAACTTCAGAACAAAGTATGAATTCTTATTAAGAATAACTAAAATTTAAAAAGTATTTGCACTTTTGCCACGGCATATCATTAGACATGAGTACAAATAAGTCTTGACTTTCTCCTCATAAAATAAGAAAGAACCAATGGAAATCCAGAAAAAATATATACAAGAATAATAGGTCTCTGGAAACTAGAAACACAAAAAACGTCATTTAACAAAAAATATACAAACACTATACGAAAAGTCAAAAATGTAAACAAACAAAAAAAAATAGGAAAAAAGGAAAACCACCTCAGTATAAAACAAAAGAAAACTGATAATTAATCACCTTCTCAGAACAAGATAAACTAAACAAAAGAACAGATTTTATTTCCAAAGGAAAAAACAAATTCCTGCTATGCTATGACTACATCATGACTGAAAAAAACCCGACTATAATCCTATAACTTAAACTTAATAAAAATATATTTCAAATGTCAAAACAAATACATAATAAATAAAATAAGCAAATTAAAGATTATAATTTAAAGTATTAACCTTAAACCAAAAAATTGAGAAGGGCAATTTCTTCCTTCCTTGATTTCTTTTAATTCACAAAGGATAAAGAGGGGGAGAATTAAAGAGAGAAAAAATAAACAATAAATAAATTTAAAAAGAAAAATTAGGGACTGATTTTACACTTACATTCAAATATTAGCTGACAGTAAAATTTTAAACATAAAAAATGAAAAAATAAAATTTCATTTTTTCATAAAAAAACCTTTAAAAGAATGTTTACAAGAGAAAATATACAGAAAATTAAATACAATACTCCAGATAATGACAAAAGAACCAATGTAGTAAAGACCACAATATACAGTCACAAGTGTTTAACATTTAGAAAAAGAAAAGTAAAAGTTAAATATCTCGCAAACCACTACTTTGTAAAACTGACTCCCAAGAGGATGTTTCCCAAATTACTGCAATCTCAACCTGTTCAAGGCTAGGGTTAACTGTTATTTTCCCCTACCATTCACACCAATTGCCTCTGAACATAACCCTCTACTTCGAGTGGTCCCAGGGCCTTGTAAAAGGTGACCACTGTTTAAAAAAATAAAAATTAAAATTAAAAGGAAAGCTTTCTGCTATTTTATTTTTTATTTGAGTAAGATTTTAGTTGAGGATTTCCCCCCAAGTAATCCAATTCATTTTACTTCAATGAATGCTAGAGAGTTTAACTTTCAAGTTGTAAATGATGAATTAAGTATTTTAATTTGATATCAGAAAAAGTTTCCAGACAAGTTTTGAAATAAGAGTAATTGTAAATAAAGGATGAAAATTACATCAAAACTATAAAATAAATATTTCAATGGTGTTTTTTTAACCAATTTTTTTTTTTTTTATCTATCAAACAAATCAAATATGACTCCAATACATTAATTTTTATATGGTTAATTTGATACAAAATATAATTTCTGTTTATAATGAGAAATGCATAGCAAACAAGATGGTCCTGTCAACAAAAACCTTCTTAAGGTTTTTATAGCTGCTTTCAGTTTGTGTCTAAATAAATGATATGAGAATTTCTATTGGGTCTCTTCTCTTTACTGCTGTTGGCTTATGTACGCAACTCTTTCATATTTGTTACTGGACAAATTCCAATGTCTACTTGAAAAATCAATAAGATTTATAACCTGAACATTTCAGAGAAAGAGATACCTCAGTGGAATCATTATTAGGAAAAGTCAGCAGCTTCTAAACATCAAAACAAAATAAAAAATATAATTAAAATTTTATATATATAATTATATTTTTATATAACACATACCCACTACTCTACAAATATACATAACACTACATACAAAAATAACACTACATACATTGTTACATGTAAAATAACATTCAGCCTTGAAAATGGCTAAAAGTATAGCTGAAATGCACAAAACATTTAAATTGTTTTTTTTTATCGTGTAGTTGATTTATTTTTAGTGTGTACATGAATAGGTAGGATGATCCTTTTATTTTATTGACCTCTTTTTGACATCACAATATCATCCCATATAAATAAGAAAAAACAAAAAAAAAAAAACAGGACTTAACAGCAAACAGCTCTGATGAATTAGAACATCATAATGGTGTCCTCATGAAACTTCTAAGTTGGCATGCATCTGCTGTATTGAAGAGATAAACTCTGCATCTATCAATGCTCTATATACACCCTGATATTGAGCTCTTTACAATAAAATACTTGCTTGCCAAATTCATTTTTTATCAGTAAAACCACTGAAAGACAACAACCTTGACACTAAGCATTATCACAAACACTATATATATAGATAAGGTATATGGCCTGAAGATTGTTGTTGCCTCTTAGTGTTGACTTCAGTGTCCACTTATATAATTAAATTTGTTTCTTTATTTTAAATTAATATAAGTTTGCATTGCTACATGAAAATTTCTAGGTCTCGAGATTTCTACCACGTCATCAGGCAATGTAAGCTCATTGGTATGAAAATAATTTTCATTTAAATATAAGAAACAATACATTTGCTATTTATGGATGTGAGAAGATAGAAAAATTTATGTGTGTGTTCAATTTAACAAATCAGAATTTTGTGGAATACATGATTTTTTCTTTCAATCTTAAAAGCAAGAGTGTCAGGTCTAGACTGCATTTCCGTTACAAGATTATTCTCTTAATTTTCTCTATATTCCATCATTTTTTAAAACAGAAAAGAAAGAAAATATTTTATATTTTTGATCTAACTTAAAGGGACCTTTGAGTATAATTATACTATTTTTATTTCGATTCAGAATGCATTTTACTCTAATTTTTCATAAAACTCTTAATTTGTAAAAAATTTTAATATCTATTTATTTAATAAAAAATTTAATATCCATTTTATTATTTTTATAAAATCTATTATATTATCATTATATTCTAATACAATTTTTAATATCATAATACAAAATTTTAATATCTATTTAATTATCATTATTTCATAATATAAAACAAATTATTACATATATGTACATTAATAGATATTTTCTTATTATGAAGAATCTTTTTAACCATATTCTAAGGTGGACATTTTGCAATGCTCAGATATGACATTTTTAGGTATCTCCACTTTTTCGCTGGAAAAAGCAGCATAGTCTGAAGGAAAAGGCCTCAAACTAAATAAAAACAAAGTTTACTTGGCAAAATGTTTATGCTATCATAAAGAGGATAGATTAATTATTTTTACAAATTTTTTAAATTGTTCTAACAGATTCTAAAAGGCTCATTTAGTGGTAGAAAATCTTTTTTTTCTCTTGTCAGTGAGTGGGATAAATTGACGCTAGAGTTTATTATGTCAAAATGTAATATTACACGAAGGCATTTTTTTTACCGTGAAAGACGCCTTAATTTGGAAATTCTTGCAAAAATCAAATAATCGTCTGATTTTGATGAAAATTTCAGGACTTATTCATAATTGACTGAAATAGGTTTTGAAATAATTATTTTTAGAAAATATTGGTAAAAACCTTTTTGTTTTTTTAAATATGTTACCCCCCAACATTTAATTTCCAGAAATGTTGAAAAATGCGACTAGGTCTCAACATATAGATAGTTTTAATTCAATTCAGGAGTCACTGGGGAATGCAAATCAACTGTTTCTTTTTCTTTTTCTTCAAAACCTACCACTTTTTAGAAAATCTGCTCCAAATTAAAAAAACAAAAATGCAATAAAACTATGCCATTTTTTATTTGGATAAACTTTTAATTGCTTTTATAAACATAAATTAAAATTGTGTCATTATCTGAATAGAAAAAAAAATTTCCATTAGTAATGAATTTTTACAAGAATTGTTTTATTTTTATTATTTTATTTTTTATTAAGTAATTTATAAAAAGTTTCATAAATCTTTTACAATTTCATCCTCATAGGTCTCTCAGATTTTTTTTAATGTGTGGTAAATATATTTATTAATCGAAAAATTTAAACAGTTACTCAAAAAAGGGGTGCTCTTTTTTGTAAATTAATGAAAACCTGTTAATTTTTTGCATGTTGATTTCCCGTTTTTTGTTTGTATGGGTGGCCATACACGATATATATCTGCAAAAGGTCATGTGACTCAAGGATTGTCCGCCCTTACATAAAAATTTCCGTGTATGAATCTTGCTATTCTTTTCATGTGTGTTTGTGAATAGCTCAACAAATATTCCTGAAAGTCTTTTCTCTTCAAGATATATTATCCCATGTATAAAAAATATAGATACTTAATTATAACATCTACAGTTATATAAAAATTAAATTAGATATCTTTACCTTGTTATCTTACTAATTAATATGAAAATGCATAATAAAAATATTAATACTTAGCCTCATATTTCATAACTTAGCTGGGTTATCTTAATTAATTTCATTCTTTCTTATTAAATTGTAAAATTATTTTAAAAGAAATTTTAATTTTTATTTATTCAGAAAGCATATGCAATCATCCAGCTATAAAGCTAAATGAACATTGATGAAAATATTATGTTATGGTTAACTATGCAGTTAAAAAACAAAAGCTAATTTTTTTACATACATAAAAATTTGGCACGTCCGGATGCCATACTTGGGTTATTGACAGCTAGAAGCTGTCATATTCAATTAATCGGCACCTCGTATTATGTTGATGACAGGACTACTGTATTTAAGATAAGCTTCTGCCTTAAATTTCATAAAGTAAGGAATTACTATTGTGTGAAATCAGATTAAGGTAAGTTTCAATTTAAACAATTGACTTAAAAAACGTGTCTGCAATGTATATTTTATTTTTTCAAGATTTTTTAAACAGAAAGTTGGCTACTGTTTACGGAATGTGTCGATCAATCAATAATGGCGGAAAATTTAAATTTTGTATTTTTTTTTTTTTCAAAAAATTTCTGATTCCAATTGATATAATTTCAGTTTAAAATATACCAATGTATTTTGATTACTGGAATTACTATCTTTAATTCCTTGGCTTTCAAATAGACCTAATTTTAAAGCTTGAAGATGACTTATTTATTTTAAAATTTTCAATTTAAATTTAGGTATTGAAAAATTGATGAGAGGTACCTACATTTATTTCATTACGTTTATTCAATAGACATTTTATTCTTAAGAAATTTAATAATATATAGTTTTTCATAGACACAAGGGGCATAGGTCGTTTAAAGTCTTACATAGTCTAGCACTTTTAAAAACTTTCCATTTTAATGTGGTAGATTTTTTTTGTTTGTTTTAAACACCAATAATATTGTGATGGGGGATGTTCTATTTCTGTACTGATTATTATAAAATGAAAACGTGTGTTGATAAAATTGCTTTTTTTCAGAGAATTATTAGTACTACCCACATAAATCTTTACATTACTAGTTTCTCATAGAAGAAATAGTACATTGATAAACAACAGATTCTGAAAGGCACCTGTTTTCTAAAGGACACTCTATACGGTTTCTACAATTATATTTATTATTGTCCAAATTATTGATTTCAGTTATTGGATAATTCTTATTTTCAATTAGGTTCAAATGTTTATTTCAAATATTATGATTTTTATAATTTTTTTCCCAGATTATTCCTACAACTATAACTTAACTTTAGAGTATTTTTATTGAAAATCTTACTTAATAGATTATTATTCAGAAAGTGTTTCTTAATCAAAGGGAGGAATTTCTTTCCTAACTTACTGCTAACCATATATATATATATATATATTTATTACAAGAAAGTGTAAGAACATGTAGATTAAAACCCACTGTTTAATAAAGAGTGCTTCATATGGAGTAGAGCTTAATATTGTAATTTTGTTATTACAATGGTTTATAAAAACATAATATCACTACACACAAATTTTCATGTTTCAGAACAATACTGTTATTCTTCAGATCACCTGTAATTATGTCTAATTCATTTATTCTGCTTAGCTATTCATACAGAGTGCGATGGGTAAATTGTCGCCATTTTATATTTTTAATTCCACACATGCATATTGTTTTTGATTTTGTCATCTGCAAAGAATAGTAGGGTTAGTTAGACACTGTGAGAAAAAGAGATCCATGACATAATTCACTCCACCAGAAATTTGGAAATGGCATGCTGTACTGTTTGGCATTTGCACCAGAATTTCCAATATAAATATTTCAGAGTGTTTGGGTGTCAATCTGAAGACAGTTCAAGAGTTGGAGGAGTCCCATGATGATTATTAAGGTACAGCAGCTCAGAAAAGTCACTTTCATTGTTCTGATAAGAAAAGAACTCTCAAATTTGTTGGTGAGGACCTCAGGCTCAACATAGAGGTCTATATCAATTGCCTTGAGGAGATAGTGTTGCTCCAAGTCAAGAGAGCGGCTACGGAAAGACCTTATTTCTGGCAACTGGACTCTGCACCATGCAACACAAGCAGGACAATTCAGTTATGGCTGTCAGACAATTTCTGTGATCACATCACCCATCTATCCACTTAACTCCCCAGACTTGCAACACCCACCCTTGATTAGGTTTGGGGCACAGTTGAGCAAGAGAACAGCAAAACTCAAAGACGAACTGAAAGTAAGGATTATGGCAGCATTCACCAACTTAAATAAAGAAACCATACAGAAGATTTGAAGGAGATTCCAAAGTCATCTGGAGGCCATGGTCGGAGTCAATGGTGAGATTATTGAGTAAATTAACTCTTTATTATTTCAAGATATTTTTGCATAGTTTTAATAAATATATGTTAAAATGAAATGTCAGTGTTATTTTCATTACTGTGTAATTTAGACGAAAATTTATTCATAGCACCCTGCATTATTTAAGAAAGAGTAAATATAATGGTTTAAGATCAAATTACAAAATCAAATAGAATATGATAAACAACAGCAATACCTCTGTCTTGTCTCCACCTTCTTCATCATCAGATTCAGCACTGTGTGGGAAATTAGAGAATGTATGCGTGTGTCCTTTTTCCAAATCTACTTCATCTTTCATTCGGCCTGTTACATTATGATCAATATCTGAGAAGATAAAAAATTTAAACATTAAGGTGAAGGGGAAAAAATAGAATCTTTTTCTTTAAAATAACAATCAATTTTTAAATTTAACCATAAATTTTGTATTAAATTTTAACAAACAAAAGCTACATTTTAGACTGTCACAATTATTGATTATGATCAATTAATAATAGTTAACAGAAATAAAATCTTCAATGTAAATAAATTAAAATCAGTATTACTTTTAATGGATTTACAAATGGTCATGATATGAGGAAAATTAGTAAAAGAAAATCATTAGCTAAAAAAACAAAACAGATTCTACAAAATTATAGAACATTATTTAATACTCAATGAAAGGAAATTAAAGATACATAATGAAAACTTTAAACAAGATCGAGTTAAAAAAATAAAGCCAAAATATCTAAGTTGTTTTGATTTTATTGAATGTTCAATTGAAATATTATTATGAAAACTAATTTTCATTTTATTTTTGGTGATAAGAGCATATAAGAATTTAACTATTAAAAATTCAATAATTTCTATGAATTTTGTGCACAAGTAAAATTAAATATTGCTAATTAATGTTAGAAGAAGAATAATTTATATTGAATTGAATTCATGAAAAATTAGACAAAATATTTTACAAATATTCAATATAAAAAAAAATGAAAGTATACATATTTTTTAATTTTATGCTGCTATTGGTAAAAGAATAACAATTTTTTTTCTTTTAATCTATTAATGGAATAAATTATATTTTTAATAAAACAGACCTAGTACACCTTCCCATCTTGATTTCAGCAGTTCAGAAGATCCAAATGAAAATGAACCTATTTTTTAATTATTTTATGTTATCAGATAAAATGTTATTTCAAGTTTCATGGTATTCTTCCAGAGTTCTCATTAACAGAAGAGCATCATACATGAATATATCATAGATTTATGAAAATTAGATGTGTAATTAATATTAAACTCAATGTTATTAAAATATATTTAAGAGCTAAGTTAATATTATTCTAAATTAGCATTTTTCTGTGTGTAAAGTATTTCCTATAAATTTATAAAATCTTTGTTGTTACTGTTACTTTAAAGGTTTTCTACCCTGGTAAGAGAGAACAAAGACCCATTAAAATTAAATCTATACCTAGAAATGTAAAGGAAAATACTTTGTTATTTTATCTACAGACTTATGATGAGAAAATAGCAGCGATCGAGTGACAAATGTTTTTTGTCTAGCATCTTTCCCAATTTAATTATTTAATGAAGTGTAAATTGATTTCCCTCTAGAAGTAGCTATTGATCACTCTATTTCTCTTTTTTTAATATGATCTACTTCTTACTTCATATTATGCAGGTGCAAATATATCTATTCTGAATGGAACAGGCAACAAGTATTTATATATATTTTTATGCAAACAATTATACTTGAATATTAAATGGTTGAATAAGTAGTTATATACCAGAAAATTAGGTTTATCTTTGAAAATGCTATCTTTATATTGAGGGTAGAATTACAAAACAACAACAAAAAAAAGGAAGATCTATTATGCATTTTTAAAAGTTTGTAACCCAAACTGAATAATACTAAACATAAAAGAAAATGAACTGAGATTTTAAAACATTATTGTTGGAGAAATATATTGGTAGAAAGTTTTATCACACACACATGAACATAAAATTCTTAACCAATCAAGTTAGAGCCTGAAATCATAAAATATTGTTTCTGTCATAAAAATGGTCTGTATTTACTTTAGAATATAACTTCCTCAACACAAGCAACAAAATATAATGGAAGCAATCAAATCTAATGATTTGAAAACCAGACTGCAATGCAGTATTTTCCATAAATAGACAATTTGTTTGAAGGTCATTTCAAGAAGAACAGATAATTTTCACCATCCGATAAATCAAAGCACTAAATATCTTAATTTTTATTTCAACCATTACTGCTTCTTTTCAAAACAAAGCTAATCAACTGGTGCAGTATGATCAGAGTTCATCATATCAAAAGCTTTGGCATAGTTATAACTATCACCAAGAACAAAGTCAGAATATGTTCAAATTTTTGCATTTAAAATTCAGTGCAAAACAGCCAGAAGTTCCCCTTTTTCCCCTATAATACAAACTGTGAGATACAAATTAAATGGACCTTTTTTTTTATTATTTTTATATCATAATTTTACCTCAAAAGTCACAGGTGTTGTCTGATGGCTAAGTCAGAAATATTATTTTTATATCATAATTTTTAACCATCATAGATAATCACACCTACCTCTCATTAGCATGGAACATGCTCGCCTCCCAGAGAGTAAAACACTATGCCTCCTTGGCCTCATGCTTTCAGCTGACCTCAAGTGGAATGACTACGTCAAATCCATTGCTATGAAACTCTATGCAGTGCCCGGAAGTTTTTTCCCGTCTGAATCTATCCTGTACATATATAAATCTACCATCTGCCCGTGTATTGAATACGGCTGCCACATCTGGTCGGGTGCCCCTGCTATTCTCCTCGGGGTTCTTGACAAAATACAACAGAGAATCTGTAATGTGATCGATACCGACTTGGCAGACCTGCTGCAGTCACTCTCTCACCGGCGTAAGGTGGCTTCCCTGTGCCTCTTCTATAAATACTTTCACTGCTTCTGCTCTGGTGAACTTAGATCAGTGGTGCCCCCTAGGTACGAATTTGCTACAAGATACTAGATTAGCAACTAGATCCCACCCTTTTACAGTGAAACCGATAAAATGCAACCGCAATTTCTACTCCAACAGTTTCTTTTCTCGCACTTCCCAACCGTGGAATTCCCTTCCACATGATTGCTTCCCCGACGGCTACAATCTCCAGGAGTTTAAATGTAAGGTCAATAGACACCTTCCTAACACACTAACTCGCATTCATTCTTTCAAACACTCTACCCAACCCCCAGCCTCGGTATCCTTACCCATCTATCACCCTCCTTCTGACATTTCCTATATCTAACCACTCTTTCTCTTTACCTTTACCTTCCCCTATGTAGCCCCATTCGCAATAGTGGCAGTGGAATGCCTTGCTTGGGGTGAAATGATTAAAAAAAATAATAATTTTACCTCAAAAAGTCAGTGTTGTTTAATGGTTAAGTCAGAAATTAGTATCCAAACAATTCTTATCATGAAAACACAACAAAAATTTAAAAAATATTTACGCTCATTACTTAGGTTGCATAAAGTAAGCTTACGTAACTATACAATTATTCAAGTTTGTTAATGGTAAAATGATATATAAAATTTTATATATCAAGAACTATTTAAGGTAAAAATAAATATTATTAGTGTTCATAAAACTTAAAACAAATATTGATATAATTATATTTCTTTCCAGAAATTTAGAAAAATAAAACTTAATAACATAAAAAAATCTAGATAACCAAGATAATGTTGGAGGCAAATTTTGTAATGAATTATAAACAAAATATAAAGCAATTTCTCATTTAATGCATTTCAGGAAAAATGAAAACTGGAAATGCATTAAAATACATTCTACTATGCATACAATAATAAATCAATGTTTAATGCAGCAGAACATTTAATGAAGATACAGCCTGTTGACTAATATAAAAGTAGTACCATCTGCTGATGTCTAGAGTTTTCTTCACAGGTGAACAGGTAGTAATGAATATCACTGACAAATGATCAAATGAAAGGAACTATGTTGATGACTAAGGTATTCATAGTTGGGATTAGAATAATCTTAAACAAAAATTAACATTCTTTACCAAATGTTTCAGGAAGTAAGGCTTACAATAAACCTTTCCAAAACAGAAACCATAATGCAGAATTGGAATGAAAGTAGTGATGACACATAACTTGAAATCCATCATAAAAATTCGGAACGTGGAATTAATAAACTCGAAACACTTAAGATACTTCATTGTAACAAATTTAGTTTAGGAGATAAAGAAATTGAACATAAGATAGACTGTGCTAAAGGTAGTTTTGACGAACACCACAAATTGTTACAAAACTAAAATATTAACCAGTCGGTTAAGTGCCATACGTGATACACACTTTGGGTGCTCATGTCTCGAAAAAGACATGACTAACTGGGCAGAAGATTCTCCCGCAGTAGGCTGCCATCGCTTTTTGTGGTAGACTGGTTGCTGACCAAGTCTATAGAACCCAATCTGTCCCATTATTTAACCTATAACTGGAGGGAAGAGATGGATACCTTTCCCAAGGGTATTTGTGCATAAGTGAATGCGAGGAATTAAACTGGAATTTGAATTCGGCTCTCCGATTTGTCGCTCTGAGTTGATATCCACTGCACTACAATGGAACCAAATAACTCAAAATAACTTTTAATAGCCTTGTCAGATATAGACTTTTATATGGATGTTAGACATCAAAATCATTCAAAAGTGTCTAAACTATCAGTTATATACAATCATTTTCTCAGATCAATAATTAAAATGACTTCAAGTGAATGAACCTTGAAGATCTTAAAGAAGACGACTTTTCATCAGAGCTCAAAGACGAGCACTTCAGAATTACAAGGAACTTTACCAAATAAAAACATCATTTGAAAACTTCCAGCAGCATCAACAACTAAAATGGATAGCACATATAATTAGAAGGAAAAATAATGATATAAGATGTTGACCACCTTAAACAAAAGGTTAGAAAGGAAGCTCTCAGCAATACTAGAAACAGTGATAAGTTAATGAACCTATAAAGCCTATTTTCCTCATAAACATTTTTAAGAGAAAGATTTTATAAATTTCAAACAAAAGTAATGGTAAATATTCAGGCAATGAATGCTACACCATTAGCATTAAGCTTGAACCAATTTGCACTATGGCAAATGTGATTAAACTAAAAACAAAACATTTAGAATAAATAAAGGAATTATTTGGAGAGTCCAAGATGATATATAAAGAAAGAGTGAAAGAAAAAATAAACAAGAAATAAACAAGAAATATGAAGAGAAGAAAAAAACTATTTTATTTCCAATTTGATTACAAAAGTCATGTTCAAAATTATTCCAATAATCAATTATAAACTTTATAAGCTATCACAGCCTGCAATTTGTTCTTATAATTTAATCACTAAATTCCAAAAAATTCCAATTATTGACCATCTCCTCTTTTAAGGTTTCCAGACTGTAAAAGGTCTTATTTTCTTTCTTATCCACTTTAACCACCTAAACAGTCCATTGAATGAAAATAATTCTACATCATAATGTTGCAACTGCCTTGCTTGTCAGTTGGTACAGTGTTCTTTGGGTTAAAAGCTTCACCCTTTTGTTTCAGCAAATAAAATCAACATCCTTGAGTCTAAGAAGCTCAATTTTTGTTCATTTTACAAAAAAAAAATTGATGATCAAATGTTTGAATTATAATCCAGATGTTGCTTAAAGCTAAACAAGATTTTAAGTGCCTGGATAGGAACACTGGAATTTTCTTTGGTAATCTTTCATGAAGGCCAGCATTTTACAAAATTGGCTGGAATGTTTGATGAGATCAGTCAGTTAAGTGCCATATGTGATACATGCTTGGGTGATCATGTCTCGAAAGAGACATGACTGACTGGGCAGATGATTATCACACAGTAGGGTGCCATTACTTTCTGCAGTAGACGGGTTGCCAGCCAAGGCTATAGAACCCAATCTGTCCTGTTATTTAACCCATAACTGGAGGGAAGAGACGGATTAATACCTTTCCCAAGGATATTTGCACATAAGTGAATGCAATGAATTCAACTGGAATTCAAACTCAGCTCCCCGATTTCTCATTCCAAGTTGTGATGAGATACCTAATTATAAAAATCAAAATATCTGGGGATTGTTCTTGGTATCTCTGAGGATTTTTCTGATCACACATGGAAAGACCATGAGATTCTTTTTTCATCCTTTCAAGTTTTTGTACAGTGAACATCTGTGATAATATTTTGATCTATTGGAACTGGTACTTGAAATTGCTTTGGTATGGCTTTATGGCTTTTTTCTTCATTGTGGACAACCAATCTTTAATCTAGGGTCCCTAATCATGCTGATTTCTTTCTAACAAGAAATAATAAAGACAGCAAAATGCAACCCTATACTTAACACCAGATCTGAAGTGTACAATAATGCATTACCATAAAAAAGTTTTTACATCCATTTAAAAAGATTTCTTTTAAAATAGGATCTTTTTAATGAAAAAAATTCAGATTCCTTACTGTATCATTTATTTTTGTCTTTTATGAATTTTGAACGTTTTTTTTTTTAATCAAATTGTAAAATACTTCAATAACATAGTTTTTCTCCATATTCCTAGTGTATTGCTTCTTTCATTATTCTTTATATATCAATTTGTGTCTGAAAAAAAAGTACCCTGTTAATAAAAATTTTAAAGAAATGACAAATTTTGCAGGCAAGGGGTACAAATAATTTTAGGTTTAATTTGTGTGTAAGCTCCCATGCATTATTACAAATGTACATATATACAATATCTTTCATTTTTAAAATGACATGTAAAAATGATTTTCTACTATAAGTTTTTAACTTCTTATTCATATAGTAAAAGTTTATTTTCTCTACCATTAATATTGATACATATTTAGAGCAAAATTTTGTGTATAGGCTTAAGTGGCTATTAAAATGACATTGTAATAATTGTACATACATAATAGACTTGTAATAACATTAATCAGAGTTTATAATTTCAAAAGCAAAATAAAGCCTAAGTGTAGAGTAGATTTATAAAAACTAAAATACAATGAATAAGACCTGTGTGAAAAAAAATAAAAATAAAAATTTTATGATAAAAATTATTAAAGTTTATAGAAAATCTAAGGATAAATATAAGTTGCAATAATAGTTCTAATGATCATAAATACTGAACTTGAAATTTGCACTGGTTTAATGAATGTTGAGTCAAGATAAATTCAAGACAAAAATAAAAAGAAGTTTCTTTTAATATCCAAAATTTAGAGTGTATATATGAAACCTTTTATAAGCAAAAAGGACTAAATAAAAAAGCAATGACCATTAATTCATATAGAAAACACTTTAAGGGTTCCATTTACCCAAAATAAACAAATAATGCAATTTTCAACACAACTGTCAGTGTTACAATTATTACAAAAAAGTATAACTAATAATGAAAGGGTCTCCCAAGTTCAGGCTAGGTTTGGAGGCAGTTTATTGTTTATAAAATTTTTTTTAAATGAATGAAACCTGAATATTGTATTTCATGCCTTCAACATTAACCACAGCAAATGATAAATTGATGCAAACAGGGAGATAGGGAAGGTTATTTTTTTCTTATTTGAGAAATATAAAACTTTACCCCTTATAAATTAATAATAACTGCTTCTTTCGAGGATTTGAGGGATATTGGTATTATAATTTGTAATTAGAGAATAAATGCATGGAGTCACTAAACAGTTATAATATAGAAAACAAAACATTATAAATCTATAAGGTTGGAATTGTCAAAGGTGAAAAATGATGCAAATGAAATAAATATATAATCTGAATTAATTGATGATATCTTGTTTTATGCTCATAGTAATTCAAATAATGAAAACAAATATTTATCCTTAACCTAAACAAAAGAAATTGGCAAATTAAGCATAATATATGAAGCAATGAGATTTAGAGAATAAAAAGAATAAAATCACCTATATAGCCAGCTGACTTAATCTAAATTTGGTATCAGAGTTATATGATGGAATAATATAAAGGTCAACTTCTTCCAATACCACCTACTTTTGTGAAAGTGAAATCAATAGTGGCAATCAATCTCCTGACAGCTTAGGATGGTATGCATTTTAATTCATTTCTCAAGCAAAAAATTACAATAAAAATGAACAAACTTTAAAACTAATTTTGCTATATTCATAAACCAAAAAAAAAAAAGAAAAAGGTTAGCATTAAAGTCAAGTCAAGTCTAGACAGTCAACTAAAGTTTATTAGAAAGGATAGGTGAAGAGGAAGATACAGCAAACAACTACTGTCACATACCATTCAAACAACCACCAAATGTGGTTATTTTCTACTAAAAGGACCAATCTTCAACAATGCTTGAAGCAAAAGTTACCAACAACACAAGCAGACTTAAATTGTAGATAGTTTTCCTAAATTACATCAGCAATACAATATATAACTTGAAGAATTCAATTTGACAAGTACAGAAATAGTATAGGGAAGAATATTTTGGAAGTAAAATAGGAACTGAAACAAAGTCTACTAGAGAAAAAAAGAGACAAAGTATTATTTTGCCTATTGATAAATAATACATTTTAAAAAAGGCCAAGGGAGGAGGAACTGTACAGCCCGGTGTTGCTCAGGCTTTTTAGTAGTCATGTTGAAATGGTACAGTCAAGTGCTTATTCAAAAAGGTTGCTGTGACACATAAGTTTAAAAAAATGCAATTAGATTTTGTTGTATTTGTAAAACAGGATTCATGCTTGGTCAATTTTGCCAATAAATGGGAATGATGTTATGTACAATTGGAAGAATGGGAGTAGGCGTTACAAGAGCCTGTAATGTCATGCGATGATGTTGTGATGCAGAAGAAGTGGATGCATTGTCCTGGCAATGTTGGAGGGGTTGGTACCTTGTAGGAAATGTGAAATTCTTATGGCATATGATAAGGTAGAAATTACAAAAAAGACCCGATATTTGTTGGAATACAACTAAGTATTTGGAGAAAAAGAAACAAAAACATCATAAAACGCAGAATTTTTGTCGCGTGTGTTAATTGAAATTTTTGTTCGCATAACAAGGTATCAGACCTTGATCTACCAGTGACTTGATTTTGGTTGAGTTTGAGTGAAGTGTCTTGGAGAAATGCATGAAAGTGCACAAAAGACCACCCAAAATTATGTTTGGGGATTTTTGTCGAACCCTGTACATTGATTTGAAAAATTTTGGGATCTTGATCTACAGGCTACCTGATTTTGGCTAAATTTACATAAGGCATCTTGGAACAGAGTTCACAAATTCTAAGCATTTTAGTGATTTCTGCCATAAGCTGTAAATCGATTCAATAAATTTTTGTGTAACTCAAAGGTTCACATCATGATCGAAAAGTAACCAACTTTTGGTTGAAATTGGACCAAATTTATATATATATAGATTAGTCTAACTTACTATGGTCTCAGATGGTGTACTTGAGTTATTTAGAACTATAATGTGTTGATTTCTTTTCGGTTATATTCGTAGCAAATTTTTAATATGAAGATAATAGTCTTATTAGTTGAAAATATCATATACATAAATGAAATTTTAATCTAAAATTCAATAATACAAACATTAAAATAAAAGTGTAAAAAGTAAAAAATAAAAATAAGTACCACTAATTACAGCAGTGTGCAAACAATCAGTACTTTCTAATAAATAATATCTATTAAAAAAGTATGAGAAGGTGCGGAAAAGTTACAGTTCTCTCTCACATCCCAAAATTTGAACTAATGACCAAATATTCATAGTCTGTGTGTGTGGTGGTATCTGTCTGTCTGTCTCTCTGTAAAGGCTTCTTTGTCAGATCATGAACTTTTCGACATCCCTCATATTAAGCCAATAAATCTTAATTTTGCTAATGAATGAAATCAACAGTAGGTGTTTTGTCATAAGTTGGGAAGTTCTTTATTTTTCTCAATTTGATAAAGTAAATAAGAAAAGTGGCTGGAAAAAGGAATCTTTTGCCAAGAAGATAATGTAGTTGGCAAAGGTTAACTTTAACAGAGTTTGGCTATGTCAGAGTAGTCAATAAAAACAGTACATCAATACACTGATGAAAACTCATCTTCTCTTAGTGAAGTAAATTGGTCTCTTTTATGGATAATTTACTCTTTTATTTTGTCAAATCTAAGAGGAGAGATAAACCCCTGATTTGTGTACATGTTCCAAAATCTTTAACAGAAATAAAGCCAATACTCAAATCACTCCAAGAAACAGAGTTCAACATCCACTTCAATAAAACAACTATTGGGATTAATTAATTTTCTTTATCTATGAATAGACTAACAGATACACAATAGTCTGTTTTCACTATAATTAGTTTATTTACTTATAGCATTATAAGTATTATAACCATTTTATAAAACGGATATTAACTCTAATATAATCATTACAAGAAGAAATAAAACTAAATCAAAATTTATGGATTATTTGTGTTAACAAAGTACATATAGTATATTAAACTTTATTGACATTCACTTTTTAACTTCTTCTATGTGACCTGTCCCTTCAGAATTAAGGCAATCATGGCTTTCAATGTCTCCCTATCCCTGGTAGCTCTTAGCATGCCTTCTCCTGTTACACCAGGCAACCCTTGTTTCATCACCCACCTGATTAGGTCCTACAAATATGTCATCCATTGCTTTCCCCTGTCTCCTTTCCCCTCTATCTGGCCTGTTAGTATCAGGTTCTCCAAACCCTCCTTTTTTCATTGCATGACCCAGGAACTTCAGCTGTCTCTTCCTGATGCTCAATATTAAATTCCTTTTCATTTCCATCATTTCTAAGACCTCATCATTGCTCACATGCTCGATTTGTAATATTCGCAGCATCCTTCTGTAGAACCACATTTCAGTTGCTCCAAGTTTTTCCTTAATCTTTGATGATATTGTCCAGCATTCACTGTCATATTGAAGAACTGGCATCACATAGCAATCCATTACTCTCTTCTTTGTTTCTAGCGAAATTGTCCTGTTTCTTAATACTTTACTCAACTTCTAGGATGCTTCCTTTGCCATGCCAATTCGTCTTTGGATCTCTGTGTCGCACTTTCCGTCTTCTGTTATAACACTTCCCAGGTATTTAAATTTTTGTACCTGCTTGATTCTAGTATCCCCGACCTGTATTTGACATATTGGGCTGCCCTTTTTACTGATGACCATGCATTCGGTTTTCTTGCAGTTTATTTGTAGTGCTTTCTTATCACTCTTATCACTCTCTTCAGCTACCTTCTGTACGGGGTCTTCTTGTTTCCTTTCTGTGTCTGCTATCAGCACTGTATCATCTACGTACCTGAGGTTGTTTAAATTGTAGCCTCTGATGACAAATCCATAACTTCTAGGCTCCTCAAAATATTCTCACTGTACAAGTTAAACAGATCCAGAGAAAAGACACATCCTTGTCTTAAACCTCTTTCTTTGTATATCTGCTGAATTCGTTATCTGTCCGTATACAAGCGGTTTGCTGCCAGTAAAGATTCTTGATTACTCTTAAGTCTTTCCTAAATATGTTAAGGCTGCTGAGTATGTCCATCAATTTTTTGTCGTGTATTTTGTCAAACGTCTTCGCATAATCAATAAAGCACAGGTATAAGTTCTTCTCCCTATCAGAGAGCATCCTAATCATAAATATGGCATTCTTTGTTCCAGTGTCTTTGACGAAACTGTACTGTTCTTGTCCTATCTCTGGCCTGATTCTGCTTCTTGCTCTATTCATTACAATTTGGACAATCAGTTTTGTTATATGGCTCATTAAACTGATGGTTCTGTGGAGTTTGCACTCGTTTGCTCCTGGCTTCTTAGGTAGTGCTATGAAGATAGACTTGCTGAGGTTATCTGGTATTATACCACTATTATAAATTTCATTCATTATTTCTGTAATTTTCTCTATACCAAATTCTTCCAGGGCTGTCAGCAGCACTATGACTATGCTATCTGGTCCAGCTGCTTTGTTTCTATTTAGTTTGGCTATTGCAAATTCCACTTCAGACTTTAATATTTCCGGTCCGTCCTCATCTTTGTGTATTATTGGTTGCTCTCTCTTGTCATGGAAAAGATCTTTTATATATTCTTCCCATCATTGGAGTATTTCCTCTTTCTCCAAAATGATTGTTTCATCCTTGGATTTTATACATTCTGTTGAGGAGCAGGTTTTTTGTCCCGTCAGTTTATGTATGTCTGCTTTATTATTCCTGCTCAATCTCTCTACTTCTGCACATTTGTCATTGAGCCATTCCTCTTTAGCCTGTCTACATTTTCTTATTTCCTTGTGTAATTCCCTGTACTCCATTCCATGTCTTGATATAATTTTCTGCCTCCTTTGCATCATGTCCAGAATCTCATCAGTCATCCACTCGTTTTTTTTTTTTGGGGGGGGGGGGGGTTCTGTTTCTAATTTCCTTTGGAGCAATAATGTTTGCTGATGTCATTATTGCTTCTTTTACCAAGTCCAATTTCGAGTGTCCTTTTCCAATTTGTTCTTTGTATTTGTTTTTCACACTGTTAGTGTATTCTTTCTGTAGGTTGAGGCCATTCATGAGTGTCTTGTATTTCAGTTTTGGTGCTGCACTAGGCTCCTTCAATCTCCGAAGTTTCACCTTTAGTTTGCAGATGACTGGGACGTGGTCACTTCCACAGTTGGAGCCTTGATAGGCTTTGCTTTGAACCACTGCATTTCTGAATCTCCTGTTTATGGTTATGTAGTCTATCTGGCTTTTTGTATCACCTCCTGGGCTTCTCCATGTCCATAGATGTTGTGGGTGTTCTTGAAACCAGGTGTTAGTTATTACCTGGTTATTTGCTGTGCACCATTGGACCCATTTTTCTCTTCGTTCCTAAACCAAAGTTGCCAGTTGTCATACCTTCCCTCTCCTTGAATTTTTTAAATACATTTTAGCATTTAATGTTACTATTTGATACACATAAAACAAATTGAAGGTAAGAGGGACAAAAGAAAACTATGCATAACCGGCCTAGCGAGATTGAGTAAATGGATGGTGGAGCAAAGTTTATGAGAGATAACAAAGACAAAATTTATTAAGAGCAACAAAGGACAGGAAATTATGGAGAGCCATGATCACCAATGTCCTGAATGGACATGACACATAGAAGTTCTATAGAAAATCTACATGTTGCTCTTTTATTTTCTCTAGTCTTCTCTTGAGAAAAAGGCTATACTCAACAGATGTTCTTAAAATTAAAACAAACAAATCTCAAATGATAATTAAAGTTTCCACTTATGGTAAATCACTCAAAGTAATGAGAAAAAAAAAACCTTTTATTTCTTGAATTATTTATATTTACACCTGATGTCCTTCTCCTTTAGTCTAAGAAAAAATAAGATTTTTCATATTGAGTCTAACAAGTTTTTAGAAGTACAAATATCAGGATATTTCTCCTTGTTAAACTAAATTAAAACAAAACCAACATCTATCTATAATGCATCACTGATAAGGCGGTATTTATTATTAACAATATTGTAAAATACTACCAGATAAGAACTGTAGTATTTGGGCAACTTCTACTCTCAAAAAAAAGAAAAAAAAAAAAAAAAAAAACAGCAAATTTTCATCATTCATAGCAATAATCTAATCATCTGACACTAGAATCATTCTAACAAGACAAGCATAATCTTATTATGTACGTTCAAAAAGTGAAAATATCTAAGCACAAAAGATTATTATTTACTCTCAATGATTGAGATTAGAAATAATTTGTTAATTCTGGGAGAAATATTTTATTTCTTAAAACTCATTGTAAGAATTCTATTGAATATATTTACAGGTCATATGTATTTCTAATCCTACAGAGATTAAGACAGTTTCAATTTATTTTCTTTTAACTCTAAAGAAATTCAAAGACATAAGAATTTTAATCAGCCAGAAAGAAAATTATTTACATAAAAAAGGTTTGATATTTTATATTATTTGGCAATTTATTTTAAAGAACATCTAAATTAAGTTCTCACAAATATCAAAGAAATCAATTAGAATCAATAAGACACATAAAAATTGCCCAAGTCAGAAATATGACTGACTTGCTTATGCTATCTTCAGTTACAAGAGAGAAAAGAAAATGAAGAATGAGCAAGAGACTTCATAGCTCCACATTGACAGTCCATCCTTAGCCAAAGGAAGAGGAAATCAGCTCATGTTGAAAGCATCAATTATTCCAGCCTTGTTATCTTTCAGAAATAAATGCTGTAAAAACTAATTGAACAAAAGAACAAGTTATAGAAAAAAAAAAAAACTATCCACTTAAAAAAATTCTGCCTTTCATTATCTAAAAAAAATATAGTTCAGAGAACTAATGTGACTAGCTGTATTACCCTTTTTACATAAAAACCAACGTTACTACTCAGCCTATTACTACCATTACTTCTATATTCTTATCATACACCTTCAGCTCTTGATCAGAACCAGATAAAAGAATACAATATAGATATTTCATAAGTCTAAGACAATAGAAAACTTTTCTTATTCACATCAGAAGATTTGAACTCTTCAGAGTTTTGGTAAAAGATAAGCAATTATTTCCAAGGAGAAAAAAAGTAAAGATATAAATAGAAGATAAAACTAGCTAAGTACATTTTACCGATATACTAACTTTGTATGGTAGTTAGTACAATGTCACCAAGTTGTTAGGTTGTATGTTGAACGTATGAATTAAAAGGATAAAAAATCTGAACATAATAATCAGAGTGTCACTGATTTCAGACCAGGACAATCTTCTAAATAAAATAATGCACTTCTCATAGTGATCAGTCTGATACATGCAAAATCTTTGATATCCAACTGTTATTGAAGACATTAGCAACAGAAGAATTTTAATTATTTTTTCTTTTAATGTTTAAATATGTAAAAAAATATTTTTAGTGCATATTTACTAAAGGAACAATAATATGGTTCCTGTTTTGACTTTTGGAACAGTATTTGTCAAGAGTCATATATATTTTGAACTTTTCTTTTTTTACAAGATACCTTTATTAGTATAAGTATATACACACATAACAACAAAGCAAAAGAATTTGTACAGTTTCTTTTGAATTCATTTCACATATTTAGTCATTTGATCAAATTTCGGGGAAGTAGGTTGGACTACTAAGAAATTCTCAGCACCCCCTTATAGATACATTGCATGTTACAGTCTCATAAACTAATGCCAGCTGTTGTTAAATCTTACTCCACAGCTTTCAAAGACTTTAGAAAATTCTCCTCTGTGCTGATTTTACAATACAGTATATATTTACATGGAAACAATGTTGGATTAAAACATGGATTCAGGCATTTATTGTACCACTTTTTAAGTTTGCCTTGCATGTTCATACAGAAAAAAAAAATATATATATTTTATAGAATTTTTCTTTAGAAGAAAAGTAAGTAAATGAATCATATGTATAAGTTATGTAAAATTAAATAGCTAAGAAAAATGAAAATAACAATAAGTGTGTTAAAGGGTCCTCCTAAACATGTTGTTAGAAGGATATATGCATATGTGGTGCATGTTATAAACTGGCCATAAAAGAAAACATAGGTAATGTTTGATTTATTAGGATACTTAAAATGTATTTTATCACAATATAAAATTTATTCAACTAAAAGCACATTTTTAATGCAAAATGTATAAGCAACAATACTTCCCTAATATATTTGACAGCAGTGTTATTATTCATGTTACAATTTATTGATACCAATAAATATTTAAGTTGAAATTTAAGACTATTAATTTCAATGCATTATATAAAATTCATACTTTGCTTTATTTCATTCAGATGTTCACCTCTTTATCAACACCTCATTGTTATATTCTGTCCTTCAATTATCTCAATTAATCTTCAATTATCTCTTTAAACAATAGTTTATGCACTGATATTTACTAGTGGTGATAAAATTTAATTTCTTAATGAAATTTATTTTTGTTTTTTTTAATTATTTTAACAGACAAATCTGACACTAGCCCAGTACAAAGCAATTATGACTTAATAGTAAATTTAGCATAAACTTATTGCTTTGAACTGAACAAACTTTTTAATGAATTAAAAAATTTTGACATTAAATTTACTCAAAATTCAACTTCATAATTCTATCTTCCCAGAACTTTTTATCTTTCTCAGCCAAAAATTACTTCAAGTGTTTTTACAGTGTCTTGAGTAATTTGAAATGGTTTTTATTAAAAGAATTCTATAAAGATCAGTGTATATGGAAATCCAAAAGTGCAATATCTGGAGAATATAGTGGATTAGTGAAAATCTCCCTGATAATCTGTAATAATCTTGGTTCAGTCACCAAAGTAATATTATACTTTTCTTAATTTTAAGATATTTTTTATTGATTGCTGCTTTCAATTGATCTTATTGTATGCAGTACTTGTTTGACTCAATCATTTGGTACTCAAAAAATGCTTAGAGGACTCCCTAAGAAATTCCATAATATACAGTATCAATTTTGTTTGTTTTTTTTAAACAGAAGAAAACCAGCTTTTGTTACAGCTAATGATTAATGATGTTTGCTGTAGTCTCTTGCATTACATAATGATGAATGTTATATTTAAGAAGAATCCACTCACAGTTCAGTAGGGTTTTTTGCTTATGTGGAAACCACGCATCAAAGTGTGTTAAGCATAACCAAGTGGGTATAAATGATTTCCTATATTTATGAGTAATGTTATTATCTTATTGTAAACATCAACTGGTTTACCTGATTAGAGAGAATCAAAGTATGCAAATTTACAAACTATTTTTAAGATATTTGATTATTCATAGATTTTAATAATTGTATTCTTACTTTTAATGACAGATGTTAATGAATGTTATTTTCTTTCAATATTAGAATTAAAACATTTTTTTTAAATTAAAAAGAAAATAAACATAAAATATTTGTTACAGTATATTTAAAAGTAATATTTTTTAAAGTTAAATCTGCAGTTAATGCTATATAATTATAAAAAGCAACAATATTTTTGGCCATCACAATCATTAATCAAATTTAAACAAAAGAAAATTAAAATATTGCAATATTTTAAATCTCCTCATGCTTTGCTATTCTACAAGAATTATCATTGCTCTGAAAGATTGTTTTCCAGATATTATCAACATTTCTTTCATCTGCCACTTTTTCTGCTGGAATTATTTGCTATAGCAAATGTTCACAGATGTGTAATACCATTTGAGCTTAGATTTCTTCATAATGGTCAAGTGATTAATAGAAGATTCCATCTCAGTATGATCCATTTTGTCACACAACCTATGTAAGAGTTTGTTTTTTTTTTAAATTGCTTCTTCATAAGACAAAAAAAAACATCAGTTTTTGAAAGTATACAAGATGAAGATAAATATGAAAAAAAAAAAAAGAAGGATATATCAACTCTGCACAGAATTATCTTAATGTTACTATTAAGTAATTCTGGGGAAAGAGAGGGAGAAAAGGAAAGTCTTATAGCAAATGATCGGTTGATTTATTCATACTGTCATAATGGTAAAAAATTAAGATATACTGCACGTAAAGCACAATCAAATTAAGTGGTCGATCTATTATTAATCAGTTTTACCACTGGTTGCTTCATGGCTAGATGGTAAATATCTGCATGTAATATCGATAAAAGTATTAAGTAAATCTGACCTGGTTTTGGACAAAAAATATAGAAGAGAAAAGTTTCAAGTAACTCATAAAAAAAGAAAGTTTACACAAATTAAATATTTATATTTAAGATAATAATATTTAAAATTCCATGTAGACATTATTCATTAACTTAAATGAAAACTAGGATGCCAAAATGAATCATGTAAGAGTAGACTTACATGATTATAAACATACTAAACTCATCTATGATAGACTTTATGAACAAATTGATTAAAAATAACTAGATAATCGCTAAGCATTGATTTCCCATTAGTATAGCATAATTTTTAGATAACTTCTATAATCACAATCTATCTAAATAGCATCTAAAGTTAGATAAAAAAAAAAAAGAAGAAATTTCAGTCATATATACTCAATCAGAATCAAATTAACCATTTTCTGTATTAATGGAGAGTTTTCATGGCACTGACAGATTTATTAAAGCTTGTAATTTTGTTATCTTTTATGAACCATTCCATAAAGTTACAAAATTCAAAAGAGAACATTTTCTGTGAAGATCAATATTTTAGTACAGAAACAAATCATTTTTGACATACTTTCAACCTCTACCATCAGCTTGATAAACAAAACAACTTTAAGATCATAATAGTTATGATAGGCCAGTTGCAAATACTGGCATAAGTTACATTTCAAACATTCACCATTTTCAAGTGGTGATATTGATATTTCTTACTATTTATATTGAGACACTACATTAATGAAAATATACCAACATTTACTAAACATACACGCAGTGATATAAGCTAGACTTACAGAGTCAATAAAGATAATTCAGTCTGCATCCTATGCAAATCTGGGAAACATTTTATATATTACATTTGATACGAAAGACATTTACTGAATAGCAGAACAAAAATTAAATTAAACAATTAAATAGCTAAGTAAACATGTGTACAATGTTTGGAACAATTATTCACATAATGGTCTATTGATGACAGGAATGCAGGAATTGAACTGATCAAAATTGAATTTTAAAGAATGCTTTGTACAAGAGAAAAAGTGATAAATTGGGAAACAATCAACTAATTAGTGTAAACACATTCAAGCAATAATGAAATAATTCCTTCCATCAATAAAAGCATTTTGTGACTGTTAAGCAATAGTAAATATTTGTAAATGGAAAGAGTTGGTAGGAAAATTATTTTAATGATGAAAGATATAAAAGCAGTCAAATGAAAAAAAAACATACAAATATTTAGTTGTTCAAATGCACTGCTAAGTTGTTAAATTGGTGGAATAGACTGTCTGTAGAAAAAAGTCACATTAAAAATCATCAAATGATTTTTAATAGGATTGATAAGTTACAGGAAACAGTCATTTCATCAGAATAATGCTAAAGCTTAGAAGTAAGTTCTTTTCCATTCATAAAATATATGTTTTAAGACAGTTATAAACAGAATTTTTTTTTCCATTTGAAATTTTCAATTCAGATAAAATTTTAAAGCTTCTGTTACACCAAATTATCTTAAACATACCTTTACTATTATAGTCAGTCAGTCAAGTGCCATACCTGATACACGCTTTGGGCGATCATGTCTCGAAAGAACATGAAGATTATCCTGCAGTATGTTGCCATTGCTTTCTGTGGTAAACTGGTTGCCAGCTAAGGCTATAGAACCCAATCTGTCCTATTATTTAACCTATGACTGGAGAGAAGAGACGGATTAATATCTTTCCCAAGGATATTTGTGTAAGTGAATGCCATGAATTCAACTGGAATTTGAACTCAGCTCCCCAATTTGTCATTCTGAGTCAATGGCAACTTACTGCGGGATAACCTTCTGCCCAGTCAGTCATGTCTCTTTCTAAGCATGTGTCACATATGGCACTTAACTGGCTGTTCTGATTATGTGCTTTCTTTTTTTATCAAATTACTGAGGTGTGAATATCTTAACAGTGTCAGAGTGTATACCAAAGAGAAAGAGAGAGAGAGAGAGAGACACACACACAAAGTAAATTATTATTAGAAGAAATGGAAAATGTGTATCTTTAATGCGGAAATAACAGGATATTGTAAATAAGTGAATATAACTGATTTCAAACTTGATAGATGCAAGCCAGACAAGCATAACACACACACACACACACACACACACATCATTGAATTTGATTATGAAAAATCAGAGAAGAGAGCATAAGAATTTGGCCTAACAGATGAATGAGCATTGAAAAGAGGAGATGGAAAATATTAATCACACAGTTCCGACCTGACCTTAATGTTTATATTTTTGACATTCCTATGCATACTAGGTTGTCAAAGTTACACTGAAAATAAAGATATCAAAAGAAATTATATAAGAGTAGACCTATATGATTATAAACAATCTTCTTTGATGCCTTTACAAATTTGAATGACAGTAGAAAATCAATGAATAGAAAAGTCATGTAAAGAAAAGATTCACCTGCTATTTTAATAAGAGAAATCTCAAAGTATTTTGAAAAACACTTATAAATATGTATATAAGCTGATGGTAATCATTATTTTCATACTTCTCTTGTAAAACTATTATTATACAAGGGCAGTGCTCCAGGTTATTTTTCACCATCATTCTGGAGCTATCACAAAAAAAAAAAAAACTTTAATCATCCTGAAAAATTTTAAAACCATCCTAAAATCAATATTTTTTTTTAACTTATTTATAGTTGTTAGTAATATAATAAAATCATTAAAATGTTTAGGAAATATTTATTTTGATCCATTCAATTTGATAACTGCTTTCTCAGAGTTGTATTGATGAGCAGGAAGGTCATGAATGGACAGTTGCAGGAAGAAATTAAGCATTTCATTTAAAAGGCAGCCCCTCTAATTTGACATTCTTCTTCTCATTTTGAAGAAGCCATGCTCACAGCACAAGATCAGTGGGAGAAAATACTGATTTATGTGACCAACTGGCCATTTATTCCTAAATGAGCTGCTGCCATAGCACCTATGAATCAAGGTGCCTGTAGTACCAGTTAATAGTAATTTTGAGGTCAAGCCACTCTTGCTTGTCTATACAGATTTAGTATTTGCAAGACCAATATTAGATAAAAATGTTCCATGAAGGTATTCCATTCAGTAGTGCCAAATGTTGTTAGCTCTGTACTATCTTCTAGCCAAATGAACAAATAGTATGAAGATTACCTTTATAATACAAGTGAAGAATGGACAGAATGAGTTAATTGTTTCATTTGTACCAGAGTTAATTTTCCATCTCCTACTTAAAAAGTACTAGTTTTTCTTGACTTCAAATACCTTGATTTATATTCAGCTAACAAGTCCATTAACTAGATCTGAAGAATGTTGCAACTATTCTGTAAATGATACCACCATCTTATGTTAGATTTCTTGGTTGGCGAGTTATTATGGTGCTTTCCTTTCTTCACTGAATAAAAAGACAAAACTCAATAGAATGTTAGTCAAAGATACAGAATGGTCCTTTTCTAAGGACCATCAACAGTCTGGAAGAATATCAATGCTGTTTGAATCTACTCTTCACACATTTTGATTTGACCCCGAAATTAGTTGTGGCAGCTGATGCCTCTAATCATGGAGTAAGGTTAGCTTTTTCACAAAGAAAAAACCATCATGCACATGACCAGGACTCTGACATAAGTTGAACACAACAGTGGCCAAGTAGAAAAAGGTGGTACTTACACTGATTCTGCTATCAAAAACTTTATGAAATGTTAAATGGATGACACTTCATACCCCCACCCCAAGATCATAATCTTTTATTTTCAATTACAATATTGGGTTACTATGTTAATAGGAACAGTTTCCCCATATAATACTGCATTTGGCCAAATTAATTGTCACATCTCTTTAGCTCACAAAAAGCAGTTGAAGATGATAAGTATTGTATCCATTCATGTCTAGAACAACACCAAATGTACATTTACTGATAGCATGTGGGCAATTCTGGTAATCTCAGCAGACATCAAACATGGGATTCACGAAGAGCCATGGACCCAACAGGACTGTAGATTCTTCTGAAATTCATGGCTATCAACATTACCAGAGATCTTCAACACTTTAAAATCTACAGTGAGCATCTATAATTGACAAATGTCTGATGTTTGTAAAGAGGGAACACTACTAACATAATGTGCAGCACCAAACAGTGTAGTGAAAGGTGACTTGTCACTTGCAGAGGCATTCGTTAAATGCATTTAATCTAATACAAAGTTTGCAACATACTAGACAGGTTTAAGAACAGAGTTGGCTAAGATTACAATGCATTTTCTGAGAAGTGAGGCAAAGGTTGGTTCATAAATTTAGCTGAAAAGTAGAGAGGACGTTAGATTGCAAATGTCCTGAAGTAAATGATTAAGTTTTATTTAAATTTAAACCAAGTATGAAGATTTGGCCCACAGTAACCTTGTATATCGTCAGAATGATAGCTCCTGGTTCTTGGATGATATCCACATCCTGTTTACAGGCTAGCACTTCATCGCCATTACCATTCTTAATAAAGTATAATAGCCTCATCAAACACCCAATTTGCAAAAATCAACAGAATTCATCAGTGGAGTATTATTTCATGTTTCCTGTTCAGCTAAGATTGCAGTATGATTTTTGTTTCTGTTTTACTAAAAGTTCCTGACTTTCTTTCAAGATTATTGCTTTAAGCTACCAACAACAGGTCATCAAAAGCCAACCTCTAAAAGTTGTCTACATTTTGAGCAAACAGTTTTTAAAATTTTCCAATTGAAAGTACTGAGATCTGCAACATGTGTAAGCCATCTGTTCTACCATAACTATATGGGCCCTACAAAGACAACAGTTACTACCAAGTGAAAGAGAGAAAAATAAAAATAAAAAAATGGACTGAAAGAGAAGAGGGATTTACATTTGATAAAAGTATATTGATTACAAGAAAATATTTAAATACAAATTTGTATAATTCCAAGAGCATGCCACACATTTTATGGTGTATGAAAACATTTTCTAGGTGACTTAAAAATGCTTTTTTTCTTGAAATCTTAAAGTGTATAATATCTTTTATATTTGTAAGTTTATAAATGTCATAATTCCAATAACTTTATAAGCTTCATCTATGCATTGAATACTGTTACCATATCTGGTTGGGTGCTCCTGCTATTCATTTCAAGGTTCTCGATAAAATCCAAAGAAGGATCTGCAATGTAATCAATCCTAATCAATTTGGCAGATCAACTTCAGTCACTTTCTCACCAAAGGAGTGTAGCTTCCCTCTGTCTTTTTTTACAAATATTTTCACAGCTTCTGCTCTTATCTCCAAACTTATCTCCCTGTCTACACAAATTTACTTGAGCTACTAGATCCCACCATTTTACAGTTGAAACAATCAAATGTAACAGCAATTTCTACTCTAACAGTTTCTTTACTCACACTTCTCGCGTGTGGAACTCCCTCCCGTATACTTGCTTTCCTGATAGCTACAATCTTAAAGAGTTCAAGTGCAATGTTAACTGCCATCTTTTATCTCCTTGATTCTCATTTTCTCCTATCCTTTGTCCAATACCCTCTGTACCTTGTCCATTTTTTTTTTTTTTTGCTCTCCATCATGTAATCCCTTGCACACCAGTGGCAGTACTGCCTTGCTTGGAGTGAAATGATCATAAAAAAAAAATAATCTGTAATGATGATTTTGAAAAAGTTGTTTTTATTTCAATTATTTCTAAGCTTCATCAATTATATATTTTCAAAAAACCAATAGTGGCTTTATAAATGAAACAATATAGTGATTCCTAAGTTTATCAAATGGTTTTTAAACGTCTAGAAAATAATTATCACTGAGGTCAGTGGTCACAAAACTATTGCCTATAGGATGTATCTTGCCCGTGATGTCAGGTCATCTTGCCTGATGCTGCACTGTGCCACAAATGAGCTAATTATTTTTATGGAATTATCAATAGATTGTAGTTAAACTTACTATGTAGAAAAAAAAAAAAAATAAGTGTAAGTAAAAATGCCAAAATTTGGATAATCTGATTTTTGCATTTGACAATCATACAAGTTTCAGGGAAATAAAAAATTTAGTGACTTTTTTGTGACTTTTGATACCTGAGTGCATTTTACATAAGTACCTGCAATGAAGTTTCTAAGAAAAGCAATTATGAGCCTGCCACAGCAATCATGTTTTAACTTGCATTGCTATATTTAGAACAGTTTGAAGAGTGTCATATATAAAAAGAACTGACTTTGGTGAATTGTATATTATTTTGGACTTTTTAAACTTAAATCGATAACAAATAAATGCATAAATTAATAATGATTAATTAAAAATTAAAAAAAAAAGAATTTATCACATACAAAAGTAACAAAACCGTACATTAAATGATTCTAAATCCTTACCCAACTTAAATAAATTACTGAATAATCAAAGATCAAATTACTAAAAAAAAAAATACAGACATTTTAAAAATATAAAAAAAGTTGAATTAAAAAAAAAAAATTGAAATTAGTGAGACTAATGAGACTCTGAACAACCTTCCTATTTGACTTAGAGATGATAGATCAAACTTAAACAAAATATCTAACTATAAAAGTCTTAGTAAAAAAAAAAACGAACATGAACTCATAGCAGTCAGTCCTTTAGAACATTGAGGACAATTTTATTTCTACTTACTGCTCAACTGACAAGAGAAAATCTCTGTTATCAAAAAGAAAAGACTCTAAATGACTACTACCACATTAAAAAATATAATCCTGTTCTTGTCAACCAGTAAAAAAATCTCCTTTGTAAAATTATATGCCATCTTGCTACTGTTCTTTATTTTTAATCGTGTCACCCCAAGCAAGGCATTCCACTGCCACTATAGCACAGGGGGTTACATAGAGGGATTGGGTATAGGAAATGTCAGAAGGATAGACGACTTAGGATGTACATAGGGAGGGAGTTGGAGAGAGTGGGTGTGAGTTAGTGTGTTAGGAGGTGTCTATTGACCTTACATTTAAACTCCTGGAGGTTGTAGCCGTCGGGGAAGCAAGCATGCGGTAGGGAATTCCACAGGCGGGAAGTGCAAGGAAAGAAGCTGTTGGAGTAGAAATTGCGGTTACATTTCATCAGTTTCACTGTAAAAGGGTGGGACCTAGTTGCCAATCCAGTATCTCGTGCAAATTCACATCTAGGGGGCACCAGTGATTTAAGTTTGTCAGAGCAGAAGTCATGAAAGTATTTATAGAAGAGGCACAGGGATGCCACGTCACGCCGGTGAGAGAGAGACTCTATAATAAATACTTAAAGTGTACCAACTACGTCTTCTCAACCTGAGTTTAGTATTAATTTTTCAATGTTGACTCTTCATCTATCATCTTTTAAACACAAATCACACCCCACTTCAAGTAACAACAGACTTTGTTTTAACATTATTTTGTGTCAATAATTGAACTTTATTTCTATAACTCTAAGAAATATTGAACAATTTTTCCTGAATGAATCTTAACCTGTAAAATATTCAAAAAACATTTTGATTTAAGCTAGTGTTTCCTCTTCATTAGCATGTCATTTCTTTGTAATTAACAACATAAAATTCATAAGGCTACACCTACAAATTAAATAAATTGGCTAATAAGAAATGAAAAACAGATGCTGAGTGTTGCCTTTTCAAAGAAGAATGGGGAGAAAAGTACATCTTTGTGGAAACAAACAACCAGAAAGCTAGTTGCTTGTTATGTGAAGAAAGTGTTGCTGTTTTGAAAGGGCACATTCTACACCACCACTATGTTTCCTGGAAAGTTGTGTTCTGAGAAATTTGAGTTCAAGGTTGGAATCTTGAAAGTATCTCTTCATAAGAATGTATACTGAAAATGAATCTGTCACTCATACAAATTACAAAATAGTGCGGAAGATGGTAGAACAAGGAAAACCATTTACTGATGACAACTTCATCAAAGACAGCATGATGCAAGCAACACATGACTTGTGTCCTGAGAAAGTTGATTTGTTTAGAAGTATCAGCAAAACTTCCTGAATTTTATTGCTGCTTATGAGTTTTCAAAGTTGAAGAAATTTGCCTCTGCTATGGCATCAGCGTCTGTGAGCAAACATATTCAAAAATGAAATATGTAAAGTCAGCACATTGATTGATGAACATTTGAAAGCAATTCTCTTGGCTGGATGCAGCAATTCCAAAGCAAATATTGATTATATCTTAAAAGGTAAATGCAAGTTTCACAAATATCACTAACTTTTTTTGCTGCTTAGTTTGTGAAATTCGGATATGTGCGCACTGGGTGTGATATAACTTTTTACTGCTAATGTCAACTTCTTTGAAAACTTTTGGTAAATAAATATGTTTACTGTCTTTATTTTTAGTGTATTTAGTTTATTAGATTAAACAAAAAGGGTTATTCGACCAGGGCATATCATTCTTTCAGTTAGTTGACCTTTTGTGAAAAAGATTTGGTGGCTCTTGACATAGGTAATAGTCTGAGAAAGTTAAATAATATTTGATTGTTGAGATACAGAGGCTTTGAAGGATAATGATTAAGTGAAAAGGTAAGAATTTTAAATATACTATATCCTAGACAACACTGAATATGTAAAGAAAACAAAAAAAAACAAAACAAAACATAGAAATGAATCTTAGGACTCAGTTAACAAGATCTTTTTCAAATATCTCAAACAATCAAGTACTATAGAGGAATGATAGACTTTATAAAAACACTAGCTACTCATGCATTTACGCATCCTTCATTCAGTAATGAATTTAAACACTCTCAGCTACTGGCATGTTTACACTGTATATAACACAGTAAAGTTCGCTTTCCTTTACCAAGTGCCCACAGCTCAGGGGTGGAATTGCCAACTGATGTCAATTCAGTTGGGTTTCAATCCTGACTAGAAGCAATCGGATGTCTAACCGTACTGATGAGCTGTGATACAGCAAAACAGATTTGTCTGCAGATGACAATGTATAAGTGGGTTATTTGGGGCTTTAATAATCAAAACAACAATGGTAAGATGGGGATTAATAAACCAAAATATATTCTTTTATTACTCCTCACAAAATTACTCATAGAAGAAAGTTGGGAGAAGGCTGTAATTTTGCTTACATTACCTAAGAAAATCTAAAATTAAATTTAAAGCTGCAAAAATGAGCCCAATAAAAAGGTACAAGCTAGAATTTTATAGACAACAAGCTTTTATAATGTTGGATAAAATTTAAACCAATGGCAATTTCATAGACAACCTGAAAGCATTTGATACTAGAAAACTTTACAAGGATAAAAGCATAGAGTATTTTGTATAAGCAGGTGATATTACAGCCATATAAAACTAAATGGCCTGGTAATTTCCTTCCACTCTTTTTTTTTTTACCTTTTCTATTTGAGATATATGGAAAAACTTTTACATACAAACTAGCAAAGACACTAACATCAAGTAGATTAACTAAATTATCCAATAGAGAGAAAAAAGAAAGAACATGGTTAAAAAAACAAAAAAAAACAGGTAATGTCAGAAATAGAGCAAATGTATGCTTCTTCAATAAGAGCCTTTAGAATTGGGAAGAGAATAGGAAATGACCTTCATAGTATTTCTATTTAAAGAGTGAATTCTGTTAACAATCAGAAAGCAAAACATTAAAATTCAACAAATACAAATATTACTTCCAAAAAGTTACATGCTAATATTTATTGATTTAATAATAAACTTATGAATTAAAGTAAATTTAAAAAAAGAAAAAAATTACCTTGAAATTGCAGTTCATCTTGGGCAGCTTTCTTTCCCTGCAAAACAAAAAGAATAGTGAAAATTAAAGTGTTATTCAGAATTCCGATAGCTGATTATAGATAAAATCAATAAAAAATGGAGAACTGCAGGGATAGGGGGAAATGAATAAAGTAAATAAAGTACTAAAGATGTATAGCAGCAATCATATGCTTATATGAGAAGCAGTAAATTACCTGAAATAATATAAAGAAGCAACAGACACACCTGCACCTACTGAAATAGAAAAAAAAGCCTAACAAGCAATTTAATCTATTCTCATAAGTATGCATTGAAGCAGAAATAATTTAAAATTTATAATGAAACCACATTTGCTATTAAAAACAAAATTAGTTAAGTGTTACTTAAAAAAAAAATCATCTAGCTGTATTTAAATATATGGACAATTTTAAATTAAAAAAATTTGAGATTTTTTTTTCCTTTTTTTTTATTGAAACTGTAAAATACCACAAAATATTAAATGATACCAACTCTATGATTATGTCACTTTTTGGAAAAAAGCATTACTGGTTTAGTATCAGATATACCTGGAAATTGAAATATTTGTAGTAGAAAGAAATGTAAAATATATACCTATAAAGTTTACAGCATATATAGGATCTTTGTATCCAAAACAGATTAAGAGAATATTTCCTTTTCCCTGCCTATGTTGTTATGTATATAAATAACATTTATTGCAGTAATGTTCTAAAATGTTTATAAAAAGAACAGTTTTTTTCATGCTTTAACACATGCATGACCATGACATTACAACATGAAAAAATTCCATTCTGGATAATTTTCATGTTCTAATGAACACTAAGCAATTTTTCAACCATTACATTTGAATACAGTAATTTTTAACACAGTTTTGCGGTTATTTTCTGTTACCACAAGTTACACACATGAAGATGATCTTGGAAGGGAACATCAAGGAATGAATAATAGTTTGCAATTTATTTAATCTGACATGCCTAAAAGAAAATTTGCTGCCTAAATACACAAACTTTTAAATAGTAAATGTGAGTATGACAAAGCCAGTCTTCCAACCTGCAGATTTACTAACAATATTAAAAATCTGTCTTATCTAATTGTAAAATGAAAGCTATATAAATACTGGTATTCCCAAGGGATGTACCCTTGGTCTATGTTGTTTTTAGTTTTCATCAATGACCTTCTTGATATCATAAATTTTCAACTCAGTATCTATTCTGAGGACAACTATTGACTTCTACCTTAATAGATAGTCTAATTCAGAATAATAAATTTTAATTGGAAGCTGATCTCAAAAATGACCTGCAATCTGTTAAATGAAATAAGGAGTGACTCGTCAATTTTAACTCATCAAAAATGAAACTGCACTCTTTTTTTATCAATAATCTGAGAGAACCATTTTAACCTTCTATCAGCATGGCTGATGCTAACTTCCAAGAGAGTGATTCATTGCACCTTCTTGGACTAATGTTTTCAGCTGCTATGTATTTAGAGATTCTTGATAAAATTTAAAGAAGAATCTGCATTGTTATTTGTACTGAGATGGCATCTAGGCTTCAGTCCCTTTCCCACTGACATCATGTAGCTTCCCTGTAACTTTTCCATAAATATTTTTATGGTGATTGTTCTTATGAACTTACTACTAGAATACCTAGACCTTATGGATTCCAGTTGCAGCACTAAATTGGTGTCAAGGTCTGGTCATTTTACCATTTAAATGGCTAGATGTAACCATAAGTTCTATGCTAAGTTTCTTTCATCACACTTCTTGCTTGTGGAACTCTTTTGACTTCTTGCTTCCCAGTCGACTTTGGTCTTCAAAAATTTAAATGTCAATCATTATCTTCAGTCTTCTTAAAATTCTTGTTCTTTTATTGTCTTCAATAGTAATTTTCTCATATATTTTAACACCTTGCATCCTACTGGATTTATTGCTTTGGTTAAAGTGTATTGATTAAAAAAAAACCATAAATCAACACTTGCATTCATGTCTAAACATATACTAACACATCAAATTAAACATTTGCAAATTTAAATGCAACCACAATTTTTCATTTAAATATTAGTGATGATCATCCAGCTTTTACACATGTTATATGTGCTTTCTATCACATTTCAAATAAATATTGATACAGATCATTTCCAAGAAAGTCAAAGACAATATTTTACATTCAAGACATTTCTTATTTGAAACTCACTCTCACTCATCTAACATCAAGGTAGACCTTGTGACCTGTCAGTCCAGAAGAACTTCCATATATTGAGGTCTTCTGTTAGTATAAGAAACAAAAATGTATCCATTGCTAACTTGTTAGGTCTGTCACTTAGCTTACAACACCTAGTATTCCTCAGTGGTTGTCCATCTGAGTACTGACCAGTGCTTAATTTCAGTGATTGAATGAGAGCCAGTGTTTTTTCAATATGATATGCCATAATCACTTTAAACTGCCAAGTAAAATTGTTTTTATAAGATATGCAATAGAGCTTACCAAAAATAGATATTATATAGAAATAATTTCACTATAATCTAAATAATAAAGAAAGTTCAGTATAAATTGGATTTATAAATTTTGGTTCTGCTGCTCATTTTCCAGATGAGAATCAAATGCAAATTTGAAAAATAATAAAAAGCTCATAGCTGATAATTCTGATTATAAATAGTTCAACGTCTTCAGTAAATTATTCTCTAATGAATCAGGGAGATATAAATATTTATAGTATTTCTTAAAAATAATTCAAGAACACATGTGGTAAACATCTGTGGATAGATCATCATGAAAAATATATTTAGAAAAATATTTTAACATTAAAACAAAAAAATAGCAATTTTGGGGATTTAACTATTGAATAAACTAAAATATTGAGAAAAAAATAAGTGACTAGACTTCATGCAAAATTAAAATTTTTGCATTATAAGTCAATATGGCTAATGAAACAAATAAGTCGCTCAGAAAGAACAAAGAGAATTTAAACAAAGTCTATTATTCCCAAGAAATATTTTATAGCATCAAATAAAATTTCCAATTTAGGAAGAGGAGCGAATTTAGGTACTTGTGCTATTTACTAACTCCAAATTCTCACCCTAGAGTTATTTCTTAATCACCCTGATAAAGTTTATTAATATTTCAATTTTTTCTGACCGTTTTATGGCCTATATCCAACATTTTCACGATTTCCAATGTTGTGCTTGCTTCTCTTTAGAAGTTATGTTTCTTTTGACCAATGACAGTTTTTATATGAAAGTAAAAAGATAATCAACATGATGAACTCAAACTTTTCTAATGCTAAATCTTAATAATTTTATTGTAAAATTAGTAACTTATATAATAATTCTGACAGTGTTTATTGTACTTGGTGCAAGCAAAAAACAAAATCAATTTGTTTTTTATACTAGTAGTATATGTAGTAATTCAGAACTGTAGTACAAGTTGTTGTATTCATATTGACAATACAGAGAGAAATTCAGATTTGAACACATGATAATGCTGAAAAAAGTATGCAAAACCTCTGCGTCATTTGACACACACAGTCAGTTGAGTGCCATACGTGATACACATTTGAGCAATCATGTCTCAAAAGAGACATAACTGATTGGGCAGAAGATTATCCCACAGTAGGTTGCCATTTCTTTCTGCAGTAGACTGGTTATCAGCCAAGGCTATAGAACCCAATCTGTCCTATTATTTAACCTATAACTGGAGAGAAGAGATGGATTAATACCTTTCCCAAGGGCATTTGTGTGTAGGTGAATGCAAGGAATTCAACTGAAATTCGAACACACACAAGTCCATGTTAAATAGAAAACACATTATATAGCATTTGAAACTTCCAATTTCAGTGCAGTTTACTTAAATTTCACAAGTGCAGAATAGTTTAAACATGACAAATTTTTAATCAATTTGACATTGCTAATGAATTTTGAATATCGATTCACCTTGAAAAAGCATGCAACTGTTAGGAGAATTTTAGAGAGAAAAAACTTAGCACAAAAAGAAAATAAATAAAAAACAAGTAGGGAATGAATAGATGGCAGCAAAAAAGCTATCAATAACCAAAAAACAATTTTGAAAAAGTTTGGAGCAAAAAGACATTGAGAATGAAAAATGGGCAAGAGTGAGATTTAGTAAAGATAGTAAAATTAAACTACAATCTAATGAAAGAGTGTATGACTGAAGAGCAGTTGGTACAAGAAACAATTCCCACATATTCAACAAAGTAGAGGAGTTTAATAATTTGGAACAACATAAAAAGCAATAATGGAGAACGTTGAGAAAAACTGATGGAACAGTAAACACTAAAACAAAAAAAAAAAAAATACTTTACTTCACTAAGATTCCACCATTACCAGATCTAGCAGAAAGTTGAATATTCCAACATGACAAAGTATCTTGTTACACAGCATGTGCAACAAACAAGTTTCTTAATAATGAAAACATAGCAGATGTTCTAAGGAAATTTTAAATTGGTACCATCTCACCTTAAATTGAGACTAGTCCATGCCAATGGGATTCATACTAAATACTGATTATGAATTTTAATGTCCTTAAATAAATAAATTTAATGATATTTTTTCATCTACTGGATCATAAAACTTTTCCAAGGAAAAAAAGATGTCTTCTGTTAAGCATCACCATGTATTCAGAACAATCTCTCTCTCTTTAAATATAAATGCAATAAATTGCCTTACAATCCTGAAGGACTACAGGCACTGCTCCTGAAAATACATTTTTAGATACTTATGATTTCTTAGTAAAATTGAAAATGTTTTTTTAGTGTGGCGTCTCATTTCTTTTGCTTAAAAGAAAAGTTACTTAGATTGGACAAGAAAGTTGACTCACCATTTAGAGACAATATAAAATGGCTTGTTTTAATATTGTCTGATAAAGTGAAATTTTGGACTTGATCCAGGTACTGTTTGGCACACAGCCATTGTACAAAAGCAGAACAACATTGATTTTTGGTTTGAATCTTCTGTATCTTGAGTAATAGCCCTATGATTTTCTTATCAGAAATTCTCTTCAGAACAACATGACTTAGAAATAGGAAAGTATCAATTATTTTTCGGGTTCTTTTAAACTAATTCAGTTAATGATGATAAATATAGGCATATTTTGTATAAATTTAGATTAAATCAGAAACATTTTAAAATTTATATGAATCCTAACTCATAAACTTAGTAATAAAGTTGTACATTAAAAAACAAAATATAAATAATTAAATTGCACATGCACACACACCATTTAGCAAAATCAGTATTCCATAGTCCATGCAGCATAATATTGTTTAGGGAAATGAATCTGGGTAATATATATTTAACACCCACAAAATCTAGTAAAAAAATTGCCTGTTCTTTATTTTACAACAGATTTGTTAATTGGAGCACACAGACCAAAATGAACACAAAAACCTCAAGATTCCAAATTTAGTTCTTAAGTTTTCTTCTCACTCATGTACACCCACCTCACAGAATTGCCTTCACTGTTCTAGTAATTATCATTTTCCACTCATTATAATTGAAGAACAATCTCCCCAAATGCATAGTGGTGCTATATGAGATGAGCAGTTCCAGATCTCTTGGGTAGCAACCACACACTGCTCATTTATGGAGTTTGTCAGTATTTGGAGACCCCACTTTGCACAAACTTTGTGAAGGCAAGAGACTGAATTAATTTGCAGGTACTACAAATGACTCACCTGAGGGCTTTTAGAGAATTTTGCAAAAGTGATTCTTAACATCAGCTTGTTAGTCCTTATCCTCATTCACAACAGTAACTAGCCTGTCACTGTGAGGCCCATCACGATTATCAGTTTCACGTTTTTCTCTAAGATTGCCATGAACACAGTTAAATTCTCTCCAGACTATTCTTATGCTAAGAGCAGCCTTTCCATGAACATTTACTAAAAGAAGTAGGACCTACCTCTTTTAAAATAGAAATTTTGTGATAGTTTTTTGTGATCAGCATGTATCCAGAGGACAACCATTTTGAAAGAGGATTATAAGTAGGAAATGGGGAGATAACTTTACAGACTCCTCCTAGGCTTCCAGTGTTAAGAACTGAAACTTAGAAATCATATCAAAACTATGTACAAATAACTTTTTTTATCATCATAATCAGTAAATTATAAAAGCAATATTTCTATGACAATTGTTATTATCATGAATTATCATGCTAACCTTCACATACCTCAACTTCAAATCTTACCATTCACACAATGTGAAGAAAGGGACCATGCGATCTCTACAACACTGGACAATAATCAACCCAGACTTATACCAACAAGACATGATCGACATCAAATGTACCCTTTAAAATAAAAATTACCTGGCAAACATAATAACAGTATCTACAGGTGAGAACAGAAGAGACAAGAAGGATTACTAAAAAATTGCCACAGTCTGTCAATGTCAAGGGCTTATTGGACAAGATTCAGAAGATTTACAGTACATGTAACATCAGGACAACATTAAGAAGCAGCTCCATTCTACAGAGAAATCTCTCCCAAGTAAATCCTAACAAGTGAAAGAATATGACCAAGAATTGTGTGTACTTGATTCCTTGCAGTTGTGGCAGAGAATATAAAAGTGAAACAAGGTTCCCCACTAAAATTGAGACTGGAGGAACATTGAAAAGCTGTACTGAGAAATGAGACAACAAAATCAGGAATGGCTAATCACGTATGTAGGGAAAGAATTGGTTATCAGCCCTTGTGCAATAAAGTGAAAATATTTGACAGGAAAGATCACTGGAGAGTTAGATATCTGAAAGACTCAGTGCATATGCTATGAGGACCTCTTTAGTAGGCCTAGCATAGAAATAAATATGGGAGCCACTAATAAAAACAAATGACAGCAAGTTTTCAACCACAGCAGCAATCAAAATATGACAATTAGCAGCAAAGGTTAAGTTTAAGGTTCTAAGTTTACTCCAGCAAATTGTCCTATGAATAAAAAGCATTGGTTTAATTTGGTGATATAATAATTTGTGTGTTCAATCCCTGGAACAGGAAGTGTGTACTTGCACAAGTAAGTAATAACTGAACAAAATAAAATAAGAGATAAATGACAGTGGAATGAAAACAATCTACTCCTGTAGATTAAATAAAGGGTTCAGTTTAGAATCCCCTGCAGTTTACCCAGACCAGTACACCTGAAGAAAGTTTGGAGGGCACAACAGCTGAAGCACTTATAAAACAACAAAGATGAAGACAACAGTCAGAATATAAATAGTGTAAATAATGAGTTATGTTCTGATAAATACATTTCTGGTACCAAATTTTGAAAAATATGTAACTTATTGGCTTAATAAAATAAATAAGCATTGATTCTTTTCTTTGTTTTTAACCTGCACTAATATTTTATACACACTAAAAGAAATATGCATAATGGAACAGGTTTGTTTTCATAAATTTAGATGAAGCACTATTAACAAATATACTTTCTTGATGCTAACCACCAGGAAAGAGATTCATTGTGCTTTCTCAGGCCAACATTTTCTGCTGACATGAAGTGGAAAGATTATATTGAATCAATTGCAAGGTTGCTATGAAAGTTGATTTATCATGTCATGCTAGACAATTTTTCTTAATATATATTTAAGTCTACCATTTGTCCATTCATTGAATATTGCAGCCACATCTACTGTACATTTAGAGATTCTTCATGAAATAAAAAAAGAATCAGTTATTTGTTTTGACCTGACATCTCAGCTTTAATCACTTTCCCATTGTCATAATGTAGCTTTCCTGTGCCTTTTCTATAAATACTTTTATTTTATTTGTTCTGATGAACTTTTCTCTATCATACCCAAACGTTATGAATTCCAACAGAATATACAAAAAGTAAAAGCATAATAATAAATAAATAACTTTCAGACATTAACAATGACAATAGCTTAGTGATGGTTTTTAATGTTCTGATAGCTAGATAGAACCCAAGAAACAGTATTAAGGAAAACATTTTAAGAGAAAGGTCATAACAACCAAGATGGAAAAAGTTTAATCTTTGTTTCTTTCTAGTGTCATGCTTATGTGGACTTAGTTATTTTGCAATTGAATAAATTAGTACCTCATTCTTACTTGGCTAAATCACAATCCAGATATTTAAGGCAAAAAAAAAGGAAGATATTAGTGATAGCGAAGTTTTATTTCTAGGGGATTTTGCCGAAAATTACATGTTTATTGTTCAAGATCCAGAGTTTTCATTGGAGTACCTCTCAATGTAGTTTACACCCAGTGGTACTCTATTTTAAGCTTGAAAACACAATGCAAAGTCAATGTTTTTGCATTATTTTGAGTGACAACTCACATGATGTGGCATTTGTTTATATGGTACTGAAAAAATTATTGAGGTGATCAAGGCTAATTTGTCAAATGTAAGAAGTATTGTATATTTTACTGATGGTTGTGCAGCATAATACAAGAATTATAAGAACTTTGGCAATTTGTGCAACCATCAAAAAGATTTTGGACTTGATGCAAAGTGGAACTTCTTTGCAAGTAGTCATGGCAAACAACCATGTGATGGTATAGGTGGGACAATGAAAAGGATAGTAGCAAAAGAAAGTCTACAAAGACCAACTTCCAAACAAATCCTTTCCACAGAAACTATGTTTGAATACTGCAAATCTGCAATTGAAGGAATCAAATTCATTCTGATTGAAAAGTAGGAAGTTGAGGAAGCAAGGAGAAGCCTTACTATAAGATTTGAAAATGCATCCACAGTTCCAGGAATAAGAAGTTTTCATCAATTTATTCCACTCAAAAGAGATAAAATAGCCATGAAACACTATAGTGAAGATGAAAACTATGATCTAATATATGACTTGTCTATTGGGATGTTTGTTGCAGGTATGATAATAACATTTAGATTGGCATGGTCTTAGAAATTGATATGGCGAATAAGGACTTGTTGATTAAGTTCATGCATCCAGCTCTTCCAACACATTCATTTTATTGAAAAGAGGATTTTAAGGATACGTTTTGTGCCATTAGCAAATATTCTGTGCATTGTTGTGTCCCTACAACACCAAATGGTAAAGTTTACCATTTGTCCAAAGTGGATAAATTATCTGTGCAAAAAATTGTATATAAAACAAACAAAACAAATTGTATACAAAACAATACACAACACCCACATCTATTGAACAGGTGAAGAGGCTCATCCCTTGTTTCCTGTTTAGGATGCGGTTTCCGGTTTTCCCTTTTCAAGTCTTTTTACCCTTACGTAGCCCCCTGCGCATCAGTGGCGTTATCGCCTTGCTTGGGGGTGATATGATTTAAAAAAAAAAAAAAAAAAATTTGGTGCACAGTGTAGTTTAAAATTTGTATATCTATTATTATCACTTTCTTCTAAATAAAGAACAAGTTTTTGTTTCATGAAAATAACTTTGAAAAATTGTAAAAAAAATATAAAGAATTTTTTTAAAAAGTGATGAAATTGAAAGCATTTCCTATCTATATATATATAAATGTTTAGTGCCAACTAAAAACATTCTAGGTTTTAAAAAGGTTTGTGAATTGACTTAGCACAATATGAACATTTGAGAAGTCCTGGAGCATTAGGATGATGATTGTCTTTATCAATCTTTCACTGAATTCCCGTATGTACATAGGAAAAAAAAACTATAGATTTGGCAGGGTCATATCTTTTAAAGTAGACTTGAAACCCTCACAAAATTCTTTGGAGAACTTAAGCAGTCATAGTAGATGCTAGGAAAAAAATATTATGAAAATTGAAGAGGACACATTTTCTACAGACTGGCCGGAAGCTACATAGGTAAAAAATTGATGATTTGGGGAGGTCATGCTTTTGGGTGAGCAAAATTATATTTTCTATCAGGTATAGGGTTAAAATAATTAAATATTTGGATTTTGCAGTCCTTATTTTTCCTTCCTAGCAAATTTCAGAAATATTGAATATGTGGAAGTATTTTTTTTTAATTTTTAAAAAACGCTGAAATTCTGTGACGTTTCACAGCCTTAATTTAGAAGCAAAATATGAAAATTTTACACCCTCTTAAAATCAGAACAGTAATTTGGTACTTTTTCTTAACTGATGAGGGGGAATATTTGTGCCAAATTTCAAGTAATTTGGTGTTGGTGGGTGTAATGCCCTGGTGAATTGACATGGAATGACCTGAAGGGAAGATTTTTCTTCAATGCATATAATAATCAAGTTATGCTCAAATTCTATAAGGAAGTGTATAAAAATAGTTAAGGTCATATAACAGAACAATTATAAGTGACTCTTGATTAAGATTTAATTTTTTGTTTAACTTTTTTAGAATTTTAAAGTAGAAACATTTCTGAGGTTTCATTCTGCTTTGCTAAGTTCAATACTAACAATTGTGCTTGAAAAAGCAATGTTTCTAAAATATTGCTTTCAAACCACTTGGGTGTGAAGCAGTAAGAAAAAGCATTCTGCTACTAGAAACAAGGTGAAAAACAACTACAGTGTTCCAATCTGAAAAGTGTAGGGAGGGGATATGTAGAAAAGATAAGAGTTGCTTATCACACACTGAATGTTTTCAACACATTGGAAAAAACATTTAAGATTTTCTTTTATTAATAAGTGGCCCATTTTACACATATACATACACACATAATTATTGCTAATATCTTGATAAATGCTAATATTATCAGAACATTTTTTTAAATCATCAGAGCAGAATATAATAAAATTCTTATCTAGCACCTTAAACTCTTGCATTACATGTTACCTCTTAGAATGAATACCATAATATTTTTAAGATCTTATTTTTTTGTTTAATTAAAATCTGCTAGTAAATTCTCTCATTTCAAAATGACAAATGCTAATATACCTATAAGATAGGCGAAAAAACTGCACCAACATTTATATAAGATATTGGAAATATTCCTAGCACTACCCATTTTTCATCAGCTTAGAAAAGACTTAAAGCAAAAAGGATTTTAGTCAAGTTTGCTTTTCTATTAAATTTGATTTCTATAAAGATTCTAATTATTATAAAGTAAACAAAAGAACTATGACTACATTTTCTACTTAATCTATAAAGAATATTACATATTCTTATCTAGAGTGCTGTATTTCTAAACTCTTGAAGTATAAAAAGAACTTGAGTATATGGAACCAGACTTTTTCATTTCTTTATTGCAGAGACTAGACATACAAGAATATGCATCTTCTGAATGATAATCACAAAAGTTGTTTTTTTCAACACTAGGCCATTTTAGTCTGTGAAGATGACATCTACATTATGTATAATGTATAAAACCAATGTTTGCTTTCTCAAGTCCAGAAATCTACTTTTTTTTTCTAACCAATCATCACCTTCAACTTCCTTGCTAGTCAAGCCAGTGTAAGATTTATGTGATACTATAAATTCTTAAATAAAAAGTAAATAGTGACAGAGAAGTGTATCAATTCTAAATAAGTGTCTGAAATATTGATTTAAAAATGAAAAATGTGATTATCTTAGTTTATATAATACATTACATAATGAGTTTACCTTTATAAGTTCAAATAACACGTTTATAAAAATAAATTACAATATTTCAGCTTTTATTATCCAAGTAAATTTTTTAGAATAAAATTTTGTATTAACAAAATTAACATTTTAAGTAAAATGTTTAAGATCATTTATTCTGTTTGGACTGCTTTCCTCATCTTTATAGCCATATTCACAATGTTTCGGCTGTTGTGTGGCTTTCTTCAGGTGCTTGGAATTTCGAGCCAAACCTTTTATTTTAATCACTGGGGTATATCATTCTCATTCCATATGTCATGTAGCTATCTCCCTTTTTAACTCAATTTTTTCACTACTACTTGAGTCAAATCACTGGATCTAACCAAAGCTTTTATTCACTGGACCATATGTCTTTGAAGAAGGCTGGAGCATACAACAGCAAAAACATCATGAATATGACCATAAAGATGTGGACAACAGTCCAAATAATGTAAATACTACCTCATCTCAGAAACCTAGACAAATACTTAAAATATTTTATATGACCTGTAAGTTTCAGCTGATAATTACATAAAATTTATTATTCAAAATTTGACACTAAATTCTATGGAGATTAGAGGGTTTTATTATGCAAAGTGCAACAGTTTTTCATAAATCAAAAAGATATATACTATAAAAGTACATTCAAATAACAACTGTCCCATATACCTGAATAAAATATTGTACATTAATACAGACTATGACATTATAGCCTACACAAACTCAATAAACTGTTTATCAACATTTCTACTTTTTGGACTTATTTTACCTGTAACAGTTTTTACTGCTTCTTTGAGATCTTATTTGCATTGATGCTATTTTCCGTTCTCATATATATTTACTTTAGACCACAAATTTTCTATTGGATTAATATCTGGAAAAGATATTCCATTAATATAGTGCTTTTAAAGCCTTTTTTTGGCAGGGTGGTCAATTGTCAGATTTGCAGAAAGGGAATGAGCATTGTTTTGTATTAATATAATTTTTAACTTTTAAGCTTCTTGGTTATGACCTGTACAACTGTAAAATGCCAAATTGATTAGTTTATAAAAACTAAATAAAAAAGCTATATATTCAGCTATAAGATAAAGTGACCATGAAATCTTGGTAATTAAGCCCTTCTCTTCACCAATAGATTTTTTTAATTGTGTATACTACAGTGATTGCAATTTTTAAAAATATTTTCCAATGATGTTTTATAAAGTCCTCACTAATTTTTTTAAAAATGTAAATTATTATTAAACAAGTTATTCTAGGTAATTTTTTAACATTAGAAATTTTTTGCATTTATAATTTTAAGAAAAATTTATAAGCTATTTCTCTTTTCAGGTAGAAATATAAAGCAAAGACATTTTATGTTCTAAATAGGAATGTTGATGTTCAATAACAAATAAAAAGGATCCTTAATTTGATAGGATGATAAAGTAGAATGGTTTATTCAATAATTTCATCTTCACCAGATGCTTCTGTTTAACAAGATTTAATCAAACTCTTTGTCTTTCAAATTTTTTTGGGAGGTGAGTATCTTTATACATGATTTGTATGGCATAATTTAAATACAATTTTATAATTTGCTACTAATAATTTCTTTATTTTTACCATGTCGGTTTGGAATCTCAAAGTTACTTTTACTGAATTCAGTCACTTAGAAAATTACCTTTTAATGAATGAAAATTGATGTTAATATAATAAATATATAATTGCATGAAAGTTGAAACTAACAAAAAATACAATCAAACAATATTTTGTTAAAGAATGTGTGGTTGCTTATACAATTAATATACATATTAATATTTTGATCTTTATTCATATTCACAAAATATTTATAGCAGTAACAGTTTGAATCTGATGAACGTTAAGTTGCATAAAAGGTTGATATCAATATTAAATACATGCATTTTATTACCACATTGTAGAAATAAAAGAAATAAAAATACTTAAAAAACAAGACATGTATTGATAATAACATAATATCCTCTACCAGATTTCAGTTAAAATATATATTCTATCATCATTAACTAGTGTCTTTTCATGTATTTTACAGTGTAATTGACAGTGGGATAAAAGACAATATCAAAAAGTTATTAAACTCAAAAAGCTTATAAAAACAAAGCAGGAAAGAAAAACAATAGGAAAACTGAATACCACTGCTCAGCTATTAATTCTGTTTAATGCCATTAAGCCTCAAGTACAATGAAAACAGCAGCTAATTGAATTTCTACACTGCTTCTTCATTGTAAACTAATACAAACAGAATTGATCTTGACTCACCAAATGAAACATTTCAATGAATGTAACTGAATCTGCTTCCCAGAGTGATGTTTAAAAGAAAACCAAATTCTTCTTACAAAGCAGTCAGAATTTTAACAATTGTAGATCTAAAATTAGATCTCTATGATCAGATTTACTTTCAACTTATGAATACCAAATACATTAATCTTTATAAAATGTGTATTCTCAAGATACAGTAATATGGCAATGAATGACATAATAAAAGCAGATCAATGAATAAACTTTTCTAAATACAAGTTCTTGCATACTTAATACTCTGATAAGATAACGAATAAATAGAAAACATTTATCAATCTAACAGGTTTCATTTTTATTACAGCTTCATCAAAAAATGAGATATGGAGAAAAAGAAGAAATTCTGGTATTTTTACTTTTGCATTGTTTGATTTTCATTAATTAATTATATTTCACAAGCATTCAACTTGTTGAACAAACTTTAGTATAATTTATAGTATCTTGAATTAAAAAAAGAGATGACATGTCCATTCAAAAATCCAAGAAATTAACAGATTCCAAGCTTATGAAAAAACAAATATTGCTTATGCATGCAATTGCATAATAATTGTCTATGTGGGATTCAGATGATAAGATATATTTGTGTGTGTGTGAGTGTAGTAAACATTATGTCTACTGGCTTTTCGCATGTTTATTAGGGAACATTTTTACGTACATACCATCTGTTTCAGATAAACATACTTTCAACTCTTTAAGAATGGATTTAATAAAGGTTGGTGATGTAATATGTTTCTGACACATAGCAATCTTTCAAAGTACTTTCAACATAAACAATTATGTTCTTTTTTTAATTAGGATGGCATTTTTAAAATCAAAGTTATTATTGCAGAAACATTTAAAATACTCATATATAAAATGTATTATATCAGACAAACATTAGCAGGTAAGTATATATTTATAATATTTTTGACAAAAACAATTTTTAAAAGATATAGTTTTAACAAAAGTATATATTTTTTTTATAAATAACAGTAAAGAAGTAAATAATTAAAGAGAAAAATTATATAGTATAGCTAGAAAAAAAATGATTGCTCAATCATTTGAACAACTTTTTCTTTTTCAAAGAAAACACTTTCCACCCTCTACATTTTTTGTAAATTTTATACAAGTATTTGAAAACAAGCCAAGCTAAAGACAAAAGGACTATTTCTCCAAATCGCTCTGTTGATATACAGCTGATGACAGAAAACAATCTAAACCTTGCTTCCAGCTTCTCACCAACAAGTCCGTAACCAAAATAAATTACAAAATTGTACTGACTGCTCCAGTAATGCCCTGCAACTCAAAGTCTGACAAAGCAACTTAATCAGATACAAAAATGTCAACAACATAAGCATTTTGTATCTGCATCTAGTGCCCAATGGGAAGACCTCAATATAATTGAGATTGCTTATGCACAAAAAAAAAATTTCTTTTCAGTCTCTAATAACTAAAATCTAATTGGTAAGTCATAATGGAAAAACCCAAGTTTCATATTCTTTTTAGAAAATAAGTGAAAATGAACACATACAGAAGCAGACTAAACTCATATTCAATAAAAATAAACAATTTATATACGGTATACATTGAGTCTGAAAAAGAAATTATGTATATGTCATTTTTGTCGGTCGATATTTCTGAGATGAGGTAGTATTCACAGTATTTAGATTATTCAGACTATTGTCCTCATCTTTGTTACCATTTGTATGTTTTGGCTGTTGAACTCTTTGGCTTTCTTCTGCTAGGAACTTTGAACCAAACCCTTTATTACTTTTCTGGTAGTTACTTGTTCACTTGGACTTGTATTGAAGTCACAACTCGTTGGGTCAAGTCACAGGAACTAATCAACATCTCTATCAACTCTATCTTTCTCCTTTCATATGTGGTCAGCTACACCTGATTTTTCTATCTCCCCTTGTGTTATGGCCTTGCAATGTTCTTGTAGCCTTACCTTAAGGGGGCAGCCGGTTTCTCCTTTATATTTCTTTCCACAGCTACATGGAATAGCATACACACAGTCCTTAGTCATGTGCTCCTCAGTTGGGGGTCATACTCAGGAGAGGTACCTGTTAAGTGTAGAACCACTTCTGAAGATTGTCCTGACATAATATGGACCACAGATCCTTTGTATTTTCTCTGATAACCCCTTCACATAGGGTAGACAGACTGAGGTTGTTATTTGACAGTTGTTATCATCATGCACTCTCCTTTCCATATATGTTAGGGTTGTTGTCATGTGCCCTGGATAATTGTTTCATTGTAGAACACTGCTTATACTGACCATTTCCTGTTCATATGACTCTGGGTCACTGCTTGTAACTTTTGCTCAATGTTGAAGGAGGCAGACGATCTCTTTGTTTATATTGTATGGGTGTTAGGAATTGAAGTTGAGGTATTGTACGGTGAATGTTGGTTTGCAGTATATGGATGTCTTGAACCTCACTTCTGTTCGAGTTATTAGCACGGTTTGGTTGTCACTTTTTTTTTCCATAGGGAACTGTATAGATGGTCTTATTGAGTTCACATGGCTCAGTAGAGTCTGAACCTCTTCCTGGCATGGCCAGAGTATGAAGGTGTCATCAATGTATCTCAGCCAGAGTGTTGGCTTTAGAACTGTGGATTCTAATGCCATCTCTTCAAGGCATTTCATGCATATGTTAGCCAGTGATGGTGATAATGGTGAGCCCATTGCTAAGCCTTCATCCTGTCAATATATGTCTGATCCCAATCTGAAGTGTGTTGTTTGTGTGCAGAAAGTCAGCATCTCCATCAAGTCATCTAGTGGAACACTGGTACATTCTTCTAGGGATAAGTCCGAGGCCAGTCTGTCCCTGACTACTGATCGTGCCTTCACTGTGGATACCTTGGTGAACAGACTCACCACATCCAGGCTCACCATCTGGTTGCATTGGATGGGAGCATTTCTGATAAGTTCTATGAAGTGGGTGGAGTTTCAAACATATGAAGGTGACTTTCCTATCAGTGGGTCAATTATATCTACAAGAAAACAACTCCTAGAGTGGCACACCAAGCCTAGGCTGCTAACAATCGGCCTGAGTGGAATACTGTCTTTATGAATCTTAGGTAGACCATACATGTGAAGTAGTTTGCTGCAACGTCAAGATCACTGCCTGTATGTCCTAGACTGGAAGTGATCCTCGTTCATGATTAGGATCTTTCTTTACCTTGCTATAGCTAACACTTCTAATGAGGTCTTCCAGTTTCTTGGTGTATTCAGTTTTGTCCATTACTACAGTTGCATTGCCTTTGTCAGCTGGTAGTATGATGATGATCTTATTCCTTTGTAGGGTCCTGATTGCCAGCCCCCTCTTTTGTGATGTTTGGTTTGGGTAGCTTGGATTTTCTTCAGTGTCTATCTCACTTTTCATCTTAGCTCATCCACCTGAGCCCGAGAGATATTCAAGGCTATTTCCTTGATGTGGGCAATGATGTCTATGGTATCCGCCTGATGGCTGTTGCAAAGTTGAGACCCTTGTTCAGCACTGACTCTTCAGAGACACTCAACTGATGTTGACAACTGCCTTCACAGGTGGGTCATGGACCTTATGTGTCCTCTTCAGATTTTCAAATCTATTTAGTTTCTGTACTTGGCGAACCTTGACTGTATCGAATTCTTGCCTGAAGGATTTGTCCAACTTGTGTCAGATCCTTTTTCGGTCTTCTTCATCAGTGATCCTACTGAGGAATGTTTCAAGTCTCTTGGGAGATATTAGAATGTAATTTTTATTTCATCCTTGAATTGATGGAAGTCTTGATGCCAAGCCTGCAGGGATGTCATGGTTCCCTGCATCAGTGTAGGAATGTCAGGTGGTTTGATATTCTTACCAGTTTCAGTCGTCTCCATATTTTTGGTGTATCAGGTCTGTACCGATTCCTTAGTTTTTGTCTATATGAGATGAGGTAGTATTTACAGTATTTACATGATCCAGACTAATGTCCTCATCTTTGTTGCCAATATGAGCTTTGGTAAAAAAAAAAAAAAATACTAGAGAAAACCATTAACATCAAAAATTGCAATATGAACTCTGGTAAAAAAGGGTTTCTGGACATAAGGTTTATGAGTCTCAAAAATTCCATGGCTCAGTGGATATAGACATTGGTTAGTTCCTGTGACTTGATCCAAACAGTTGAGATTTCAATACCATGCTACAGCCATGGTGAACAAGTAACTTACAGGGTTAGAGGGAGATAACTCATGACTGCTAGAAGAAGAAATAAGAATTATATACTCCAGTAATCGTAATAAAGGGTTTGGATCAAAATTCCTAGCACCTGAAGAAGGCTGGAGTGTACAACGGCTAAAACACTATACAAATGGCAACAAAAATGAGGACAATAGTTTGAATAATGTAAATACTGTATTTGTTATTAGATATTTAAGAGTAAAATGCCTTAATGCTAACTTTAAATATAAATTTTGACTTTACTGTGAATTGATGCATTTTTAAAATTGTCAAAATAAACATGTTTGTTGATTTTAAATAATGAAGCAGGAAGTTTATTATAAAACTTTATTTTGATAAAGTAAATAATATAACTTAAATGCAAAATAAAGATTTGTGTAGTTCATAGAAATGATACTTTGATATTTCAAAAGTAGTTTTGCAAAATTTCATGAAGCACTTCAAGAAGGTTATATGCATATGATGAGATAAAAAAAGAAGTTTTCTAATATAAGCTCTTTATAGGAAACCAAACAATTGATTTGAACAAGTATTGCTACCAATTAGACCAGTTGAAAACAATACTCAATGAAATTAAAAAGTTTTTGTTTTTTTTTTAACATTTCACTTCAAGTAAGGTGATAAAGACACTAAGATGCAAGGATTTACTGAGAGTGAAAGAATCTGAGAAAAATCATTACTAAGGAGAGAGGACAATAAAAGAACAGGATTCAAGGTAACAGAACTTGACAACTGAAATTGTATTTAAAGTTTTGAAGATCAAAGTTGATTAGGAAGCCATAAGTTATGGTAAAAAAAAAAAGGTCTTATTTTTACTTAATAAACCAAATAAACATTTTGATTTATTCAATTATATTAGCTGTAAAGATGAAATATACAGAATAAAGAATTAAAGCATATAGAGCTATAAATATTTTTACTTTTATTTGTCACTCAGTTCTTCTACAAGTTACAGACAAAGTTTTTATAGTTATTCTTGATAACTTACAAAGTACCCTTGGAAGATAATGTTAATTATATCTACATTAACCTAAAGATAGACTCAAATCACTACTGAATGTTTCATGTAGAATTTCTTTCCAGATATCCATCCAATGATGTCCCTCTTCTGCCATATTTGTTGAAAGACAAAGTTTTTACCGGAAAACTTTATGGAATGCATTTAAGAATTAGTTCAAACCCCACAGCAAATGAATTAAATATTACAAAACTGTTTCATAAAATTATTTATATACGGCAAAATATTTATTATAATAAACTCACCATAGATAAAACTTTAATAAATATAAATGACAAATTAAATAAAGCAATAAAAAATTATTATAAATAATAAACTCTTTATAAAGTGTACAAATCTTATTCAGTAGTTTTCTCTCATTTCTGAAAATGGCAGACCTAACTTTTCAGCTAACAAGAACATGTAATGGAGATGGTTTCAAATAAAATTATTGTGATGGTAAAGAGCATTGTAACTTTTAAATAGCTTTCAGTAGGAAGGATCATGTATCATAGATATCTCTATCTGATGATGAGGTCAGTGTAACTGATAGAACCAGATAAATTGCTAAATATCGAATCCCTTTTAAAAATAACATGACTAAAACTAATAGTGATCCCATGAAATGGTACCAGTGTTAACAATTCTATGTTGCAGATTAAAACAAAAATTGATAACAATTATAAAATTTTCGGTAACAAAAACAATCACCATATTTAATGGTGTATTTACAATATGAATCAATGAAAACAAATAACCAAAACAAAGAATAAAATCTAACAGATGCAATAAAAATATTAACTTCAAATTAGAAAAGTTTAATAACCAATTATTTTTTAAATTCACTTCTTAAAAAATGGCAACTACTTTGAATATACATGCATCCCTATATCAGGTGAAAATATTTCCTCTTCAGATTAAATAAAAAGACTAAAAATTTAAACAGAACCTTTGCTTTCAGTTGCCTTTGCTTCTAGTATGCTTAAAAAAAAAAAAAAAAAAAAAAATCAATTTTACAAGATCAGACACAGTGTTATCCAAATATTGGAGGAATATTAGCAAAGCTGAACTGGATGTAATGTAGTACATATTTTTGCTGTTACTCTTTATGAGCAGTACTCTTTATGAATCAGTATCAGTCAGTGAGTTGAGTGCCATATGTGATACATGCTTCGGCAATCATGTCTTGAAAGAGACATGACTGACTGGGCAGAAGATTATCCTGCAGTAGGTTGCCATTGCTTTCTGCAATAGACTGATTGTCAGCCAAGGCTATAGAACTTAATCTGTCCTATTATTTGACCCATAACTGGAGGGAAGAGATGGATTAATACCTTTCTCAAGGGTATTTGCACATAAGTGAATGCAATGAATTCAACTGGAATTTGAACTTGGCTCCCCAATTTCTTGTTTGGAGCCGATATCCACTGTACCACAATGCACATCCTCGTACAGGCTCAAAAAGAAATAATAATAAAAAAAAATACAGTAAAAAATAATTTTAAGAGGAATTATTTTCATTACCAAATACCTTAAGCTTTTTGGTAGTACCTTATACAAATGAAAAAGTTGTAGAATTATATTCTATATTACATTGCAAGAAAAACTGGCAAATATTATTCAGTTGTATGCACATACAGAATAACAAACTAACAACAAACTAACAACAAACTTAAAAATCAAACTATTCTATATGTTGTACTTCAATAGAATCAAATCACAAGAGCTAGGTTCAGTTATTTCTTATTACAAGAAATGTTAATCACATTAGTATAACAAAAACAGAGCAATATTTAGTGAATCTTTATAATGCTAAATTCATTAGCCACTTGAGAAAGATTTTAGTTATGGCAAAATAAATCAAAAGAAAGGAAATCACTTGGGGAATGAAATTACTTTTAAAAGATCGTATCTGCATGAAACTAAGGAGAAATACTAGCTGCACAATCCATAATCCATTGATCAATAACAAAATTCACCAAAAAATCTGTGAAGAAACTAACAGGGATATTAGATTATTTTTCATAAGATTAATATATTTGAAACACAAAGAAAACTTTTGGCTAGTTATTCTTCTATAACTTCTAAAAATAATCTTGAGTTCAGCTTTGATGTTTTTTAATAATATTTCTATATTTCTAAATAAAGTGAATCCTTTAAAAGAATCTTGCTAAATGAGCTATATTTGATATAGAAGCTATCACAAAAAGGTTTATAATAAACACTATTTAAATAAAAAAAAATTAAAAAAATAGTAATTTTATGAAGATAGCTTGCAGCCAAAGAATAAATCTCTTGATTGTAGAAAAGTTTATACAAAAGAAAGCAAGAGAGAGAGAGAGAGAGAGATCAATATTTCTTTTGAACTGGTAAAATTCAATTACTCTCTCTCTTTTACACTAAATCACTCCTTTTGAAAACTCAGTGAGTACCTAAAAGCACATTTATGATCAGGCTTAGAAGCTCCTCCCTTCTTGGATTTCTTTTTCATAGAGTCTAATAAATGGAACATATTTTGAGAACCACTGCAGAATACAATATGCGTATAAGATCAGTTGGCTAATTTTATCAAATTATGTAAACACAAACCAAAATTTTTAAATTATATAAAAATATAAAAGGGGTGTATTCAAAAGTTCTCAATCTAATCACGAAACCCTTACAAAAGAAATATGTTTTTTCAGATTTTTGGAAGTAGGCCAAGTTAGAACTTTTCACCATCCACTCCTAATATGCCAAGTGCTTTTTTATTTTTTTTGTATAAACTCTGCTATAGATGAGTTATCTCGACTATAGCAGAGTAATATATTGGTAATGCCAATTTACAGTGTCTTTGTTATGTTTTTAAAGCCGGGAATTAAAAAGACTGACCAAGAAAGAAGAGAATTTAATAATAGTAATAATAATAGGAAAACATATCCCTTAAAACTCATGCAAAAAACAAAATTTGCTGTCATTTTTACATGTGTAAATCAGTAAAGATGATAAAACCTGATATAACAATATTTCCATCGCTGGAGCACATGAAATTGTGATCTGAAAGCACTTTTTAAGTACTTAACATTAAACAAATAAATAAGTTCTATCATAGACACAGTGAATTATGCTTATTTTCATACTTTCATTTAAAGGTATAAACAAAAAGAAAATAACTTATTTTAAATGTAAATCTGAAGCTGATGAACATTACAAGTTAGAAAATTGTATGTATAGTTTTAAATTATATAAAGAAATAAAGATGTTGTAATTAAAATGCTGGTCTTGCAAGAGATAGTTACACTCATCAAGTATTCCATTAATAAAGTCTCATGCTGAAGTCAATAACCTCAAAATAAAAATAAATTAGCTGAACAAAAAGAATTTTATTTTATTTTTTAATCCGTTCCCTTCAATCAAGGCAATGAAGCCAATAAGACCCAAGGAGTTACTGATTGTTAGAGAAAATGAGAGACAAAAAAAAAAACACTATTAAGGAGAGAGAATGATAAAGAAACAGGAGTTAAAACAGTGGTTGCATTTAAAATTTTGGATATCAAAGCTAACTGGAAAGTAAGAAACCGGAAGAGAGTTTTACAAGTGAGAAGTGAAAGAAGAAACTATCAGCATAAAACTTATGGTTTACATCTAGCCATTTCAACTGCAAAATAAGGAAACCTTGCCACTAATCTAGTATTATGCTTAAATTCATAAAGTCAAGGTACTACCAAAAAAAGTTCATCAGAATCAATTACCATGAAAGTATTTAAGGCACAGGAAAACTATGATACAGTCATGGGAAAATTACTGAAGCCAATATGTCAGATCAGAACCAATAACATTAGATTCTTTTTGGGATTTTTTTCAAGAATCTCTAAATATATAGCATTTTGAAAATTGATAAAACTGAATCAGTTCAAAAGTTTGTACAGAAATACCATAATTTTCAACTTGTGAAGAAGACCAGTTTGCCAAACCTTGTTAAATGCCTTCAAGATATCCAAAGCAACTGTCCAAGCCTCACTATTCTTATCTAAAGCTTGATAAACCTTTTCAGCAATAAATCATTAATATATCAGCAGTTGACTTAGAGAAACAAAAGTCTTATTATTTATCACTTATCTGAAAGAAGACCCTGAAAAGTGAGATGCTTAACCAATTCAGGAGTTAATTAGAGCCTCTAATACTCTGCTAAAAAGAGGTAGAAGACTAATAGACTGATAGAAGGATCAGACGACTCACCAGCATTCTTACAAACTGGAACTCAGAAGAGGATTTTGAACAAGCAGAAAAGCAAGAAGTAGTAAGTTGCAGTGTTTACAGGGAACCCTGTGCCAGTACAGGAACACATTGTAAGACTATTGTGGGAATATCATAAAGTCCACATGCTTTGCAAAGATCCAGTTTAGAGATGACAGCAGAAGCCATGGATGGAGTTGCATACCACTCAATTAAGACTCAGTTTTAAGTAGAAAGCCAGGCAAAGATATTCCCAATGACTCAAGGATAAAATTTGAAAAGAATTAGAGCAAAACATTGTGCCTTATCAGTATAATCTAACATCTCAAATTGAATGAAGAGAAGAGAAATAGAAAACTTACTCTTATTCTACACACTATTACAGAGCTGCTAGTAGTCATGAAAGCCAAACATGTTAGATGCTATATGGTGCCTCATTCTATCAGCAAACAAAAACTTAGCTTCTTTAAGAATGCATTAACAATTATTTTCAGCAGACACAAATAAGCATCTATTGTATTATGCTGATACAATTGAAAAAAGGGATTCCTGTGGGCTATAGCAGCTGAACAGGCTGGTATGAACCAAACAGATTGTGGTTTCACCTGGTATTTACAAGAAAGCACAAAAGCATCAATGCGGGATTTAATCCAAGAAGACATCTGTCACACAATTCTTAATAGGAAGGTTAAGAATATCTATCCAAAGGAAATCTTGTTTCAAGTGAAGAAAGGAATCCCAATCAGTAATCTTGTGAATAAGAGTTTCTTTTCTAATAGATGACTCTAAAGAAATATCAACACATACTACGTGATCCAAACTGCCAAGAGGACAGAGTTGTGATGCTTGACATGACCTAGAAGAGGAGGTAAGGCACAAATCAAGTAAAGAAGAATGTTGATTAGATTTATTAGGAAATTTTAGTAGGGAAATCCACTATTTTATTGAGAGACTGAATAGCAGAAACATCAGTAACATTAGTATGATTAAGCCACTTGACATGATGAGCATTAAAATCCCCAAACACAAAAATATTTGCAGATGAATGTAGAGAGAGAAAGAGATAGCCATTTCTGTATTATCAGACATTTTGTTAATATATGAGAGTTCTGTCATATGGGATAAATGTTAAAAAAATTAACAACCTACTTCTTGAATATTTCTATGGTTATAAATTCATATTTCATTTATAAATAACTTCAAACATTAGATAATTATTTGTATTATTTTCATTGTTTGGACAGTTATCCTCATCTTTGTTGCCATATTCACAATATTTCAGTTGTTGTATACTCCAATCAATTCAGAATTCTAATCACTTGAAAAAGGTTAAAATATGCAACATTGCAAATATGGCAACAGTCAGAATATTTAAATAATTACAATACCTTATCTAAGAAATATAAAGAAACATTAGGCAATGTTAGTGAATAATCAGTTGCAAAATAATCAAGATACTGACAACATATTTAAAACAAATTATCATAAGCAGGTTTATAAAAACAGCAGCAGCAAAATTAATTTTTTGATAGGAAATCAGAAAGGTTTTACAGAGAAAATTATAATCACAAAGTTTAAAATATATTACAAGGCTACCCAACATGATTATTTCACAAACTGAACAAAAAGTAAATGCAAAACATTTTAACATTGAATTTCGTAAGCTGCATAAAACCAGAAAAAAAAAAAATAATGACTGAACATTTAAAATCCATTTGTCATACATTTTCCCCATTCTTACAAACCCAACCGTAAAAAAGAAAAAGAGAAAATCAATGATAGAATATTTTTTAACAAAGTATGGAACAGTAAAAATAAATTGTTGCTATTTTATTCAGTTTTCAACACTAAGCTATTCAATGTTTTCATTTGAGGTATGCTACAAAAATACTGACGAAGAGAAATGAATGAAAAATTAGATTTAGATAAAAGTGAATGGTAAAAAGGATATAATTAAATGGAATAGTACTTATACCTAAAGGTTGTGAGTAATTTAAAGAAAAAAAAAAAATAGAAATGAAAAAATAAATGCACATTTTTAGAATAGTTTACAGTTTGCAAATTTGAATAGATTTCAGGTCTAAAAATATTAGAGATAAAATTGGGGCCATTTCTCAATGTTGCAGTTACTATTATTAATAAACTAGTATTCAATCATAAAATCAACCTGCTAAAAGAAAGTTAATGTAGTGAAGGAAGAGACTACCTCATGGAACAAAGCTGGCAAGGACTTGTCTCATGTGTAAGTCCATAATTTAGGTGAGGTGTTGCCAAGATGGCAGAGAAAAAATACAGCTTGCCGCTCGTGAGATTAGACATGACCAAACAAGGTTCGCAAAAGAATGTCCTAACTATATGATTAGTTGCTCGTGATGATTGGTTTGACCAGCCAATCAGAAACCAGCTACAGAGATATAAATGCAGCATCACCTAAGACAAGAGCGAAACAGAAAAGGTCTGACCTCAAAGCAAAACATTTCTATTAGAAAGTAAAGACTATCAAGGAAGGAAAAAAATAATCTTGCTACTTTCACAACCTATAGTTAGTATATCTAAGAATAAAAGGAATAATTTAGAGTAAATCCTAAATTCATTTTTTTTTTTTGTAGAATATTTATGAGCTCAGATTATAGATTAAATCTCACCCAAGAAATACTTTCTTGAAAAGTATGGAAGTATAATGCACAAAACAATTAAATTAAAACTAATTTAATGCATGCTAGTTGATGTTTTTAACATAATCAAAATAAAATTTTAATGTGCTAAACTGACCATAACATTTTAAAAATTTTTTATATTAGAAGGATTAAAAATATATAGTAAGTTAAATAAAGTTGTGTTGTGTGTATGCAGGCAAAAATTTTAAAAAAAGCATCCCAGTAGCCAATTTTCAGTTTTCAATATTTTCATAACAAAAAGTAAATAAACCCAAATAATCTTATTCTGTCAACAAAGCTTGCATAATTTTTGACCATTACACTGTCTTTCTAATTTATAATGCCTGACATGCAGAACAAATTTCTAAATTTGCTAAAACTAATTTGAGTCAAAAATTGTATAATTCAATGGTGAAATAAACAAATTAAACTTTGTTGCATTGATGTTACTATGATAATTTTTCATACATTTATAACCTTGCGAGTGATCTTTACAGATTGCTTTGATATTTATGTAATATCTTTGAATTTTAAATTCTTTTGCAACACTGAGAAAAATAAAACTTTATTACTCTCAAAAAGTGCCTCTGAAATTAATGTTTTGTATAATTGTACTATCAGAAGAAAGATGTGTTAAATGATCAACTGTTTTCACTCAATGTACAATACAAATTTTAATAATTGCTTATATCCTATACATGTTTTTGGTATATGCAAATCTTAAAAGATTTTAAAACTTACTCAGTTCTTTATTAGTTATTTATGTACAGGGTTTGATGGTTAAATAGTTGCTGGCTTATATTTTTAATTTCATGCATGCACATTGTTTTTGATTTTGTAACTTGCACAAAATAGTAGGGTTAGCTGGGCACCATGGTACAATTCACTACACCAGAAATTTGGAAATGGCATTTTTGCCGGTAGCTCCAATACAAATATTTCAGAGTGATTGGTTGTCACTCTGAGAATACTACAGAGAATTTAGAGTCTAATGGTGATTACTAAGGTATTTGGAGTTATCACTGGTGATGGCAACATCATGCCTCCATTCATGTTTCCACAGGGCCTCAGACTCAACATGGAGATCTACACCAAGTTCCTTGAAGAAGTAGTGCTGACCCAGGTCAAAAGGATGGCTTTTGGAAGACCCTATGTCTGGCAACTGAACTCTGCATCATATCATACAAGCAGGAGAACCCAGTCATGGCTGTCAGACAATTTCTTCTACCACATCACCCTTTACATCTGGCTAATTAACTCCCCAGACTTCAATCCCCTTGATTATCATGGGTGGACCACAGTTGAGTGAGAGACCAACAAAACTCTTTTGTGGCACCAAAGATGAACTGAAGGCAAGGATTATGGTAGCATTCACCAACTTAAAAAAGGAGACCATTCAAAAAAGATACAGAAGATTCCAGAGTCATCTGCAGGCTGTGATTGAAGCCAATATCGATTTTATTGAATAAATTTACTCTTTATTATTTCATGATAATTTTGTGTAATTTTGGTAAATGTATCTGTTAAAATATGATGTCAGTGTTATTTTCATTTTGCATTTAGATGACAATATATTCATAGCACCCTGTATACTCGTTAAAATTGTTTATGAAAAATGGATAATTTCAGTGTATTTTGATGAAAATCACAGCTGAAAAGAATTTTTGAATTTTGCAAACCATTCCTGATACATGCAAGCATACTTTTAAAATGGCTTACAGTTTAATCCACAAAAGATTTAGAGCTCAAAGACAGAGTGCTTGGAAGGCCTCAAGAATAAAAACTGAGGTGGAGGACTTTTCAAAAGGAAATAAAATACAAATGACATCAATTTGCAGAAAAATAAGAAATGATTAAGATTTATACACCATAGAATAAGTTTTGAAGTGAAGAAAAGTAACACAGACTAGTGTTTAAAGAGGTTTTTCTATGCTTGTCACAAAAAAGAAATAAAACCATTTTTTGACATTTAGTGGAGGTAAAAAAATAAAAACTCTGGGCAAGATCCAGTTCAAATTTCAACATCACAACCTAAAAAGAATTTGCTGCATTGGAGGGAAACAATTCATTTGCATTTTATATTGGAACATAAAAACCAGAAGTTGATATGATTTTACTGTAAACAACCTTTATCAATCCTCATGTGACAGATTAATTATATCTGAATAGTGGTGCAAAATCATAAAAGTCTGGGGAAATAGTTTAATGACCGAAGTAATCATGCAAAATGCTGGTAAATTTTGCATTAATTTAACATGACACAAAATTAAATTTTTTGACAATTGGTAAATGAAAACATTTATATCTTGTCGTGTTTTTTCTGTACTAGTAATCTCCATTGTACTATTTTTATTCATATAAACTTGCGACGCACACCCACAAACAACCAAGAAAACCCTGTTATCTTAATTAGCATTTTTTCAATGGGGTAAGAAAGGTGATTGGTCAAGACTAGTAGGTAAGTGCAAAAAATTACCATATTTTGAGGCTTACTAAAGTTGACATGATCTTGATTCTAATTTTCTTTTTTGACTGATAGCACAGACAACAAATTTTTTCAATGTAAAACTTTATTTACTCCTTTGTCAACACAGTTATCTACTCTTGTCCTATCCATAATCCTCTTCCAAAATAGCTGCAACCATATGCACATGAAGAAATAAAAGCTATCATTAAATTTGTTTTTGGAAGGAGAAAGTCCTTCAAACATTCACAGAATGTTGTTGAATCTTTATGGAAAAGCTGTATTTGATATAAGCACAAAAAAAGAGATGTTAGTAGAGATAATAATGGTAAGACTAGAGAGAGAGGAGAAACTGACCTTAATGATTAGTGACTGATATGAATAAATAGAGGACGAGAGAACGCTGCTTCATGCACCTTAAAATGCTAACTTGGAGCCATCACATTTCTATCTGTTTGAGCCCATAAAGGCATACCAAAGAATTGTGGTTCTCCAATGATGGTAAGATAAGAAAGACAATTTTCATATGGATAATCTACAAAGCCTTCATTCAAAGATCATATAACATAAGAAAAAAAAAACTATGCTGATGGCTACTTTTTGAATCCCAAGATGTGTGTTTATTTCAGCATTTTACGTGCTTCTGTAATTAAATCGGTTGTAATTAAGAAAAAAAAATGACAATTTATAAGTGATCCACATGTAAAATTTCAATTTAAAAAATAATTTAAATTTATTTATTCTTTATCTAAATTTAAAATTATTCTAGATATTCAAGTAAGCATTCTTATTTTTACCCTGTATTTCCTGCAGAATTGCAAGAGACTTTAAATACAATTTCTTGAATCAAAAGAGAAAATTGAGAAGTAACAGAAAGATTCTAATTTTTTATTTACAATTCACTTTTCATGAAATTCTGAGTAAAATCTGTTTCATTGATGCTTTGACAATGATTGATTAATTGATTGTTTATTAGCTTTACCAGCATATCAACCCCTATGGGTCATTTAATGCTGAAACTAGATTTTTTACAGATATATTTTAAAACAAGTTACCAAGCTCTATTTTCTGTAGAATTAACGATGAGAAATTGGTTGTAGTGGATACACCAAAGTATAGTTTCTGCCTTGTGTGTGCCTCCAATTCTTATTCTGTTGAACATTATGTCTTGTCTAAGGTCAGCCAATAACTCTATATTCTCTTTTCTTATTGCAAACTGATGTTCATAAAGTTTACTGTTTGGGAACATGTCCCAAATTGCTTGCCATTTCCTTTTGATGTGTTTTGTAATTTTGTTTTAATAATTTGTATATGGGTGTTTGATATTTGTTATTTTCATTTTTACTGCCTCTTTTACCAGTTTGTTGGCTTCATAATTTCCCTTGATGCCTATCTGGCTAGAAATCAAAGTCAATATTATTTTGTGCTTTATTAAATGATGACACGTTTTTAGGATTTCTTGAATATAGGAATGATTTGTGTCCTTTTCTTTAATTGCTGTTAAACTAGATAGGAAGTTTATAATATTCTTAGACCCCTATCGTCTCAATTTTTATCATTTTAAGTGCCATTTTAATGGCTTGTAGTTCATTTGTCTTTTTGTGGCTGCTGTGCCTATTCTATCTAGGATTCTTGATCCATCTGTGTAGAATGGTTTATAGTCATATTTCTCTTAATTCTCTGTACATACTTTTGTTGTTTCTTTTTTTTGTGCCAATGTTTAGTCTGTGAGGTTTGAAGATTGTCTATAGAGCTACCTTCTTTATTGTAACTGCTGTTACTTAATCAGGATCACTGTTTATTTGTACTAGTGCTTTGTTAATCTGAAAGTCAAGTCAAAGGATGGCTCTTGGTTTATTTCTATAAAATTGAATCTATTAAGATACATAATTTTTAGGTACGCTAAGTTATTTAAGTTGGATTGTAGTTTTAGTGCATATTGGAGGAATAGTTAGTTTTTCCTATCTTAGAGATATACGTGGCTAATTGACTTCTATATAGAGAATTTGCATGGGTGATGTTCAGAAGGCACCAAAACTTCATCTCAGTCTTTGATTTTATGTTTTTTTTATTACTTTTTCAGATAGGATTTACATGTGGCATTGTAGATAATGCATCCATAGTCTAATTTCGATCTGATGTGTGACCTATATATTCTGAGCATTACTTTTTGATCAACACCCTAATTCAGTTTTGATATTACTTTTAGAAGCTTCAAAGCCTTTTGGCATTTTTGTTTAAGGTAATTAATGTGTACCCTGATGCTAAGTTAGCTATCTAGTATGATACCTAGATATTTTATTTGTTAGACTATAGGAATTAAATGTTTATCTAATTTCAATTCTGGATTGAGATGGTAGGTTTGTTTTTTGCAAAAATGCATACAGTTTTTATTTTGGAGAAACAGAATTCATTTTCATTTGTCCATTTTTTTTATCTTGTTTAAACATGTTTGTACATATCTTTCAAAAAATAGCATTTTTGGTGGTGAGTTTGATATTGAGAAATCATCTACACATAGGGATTTTTCAATTCCTGTATTAATGGTTTTAATAATACTATTTATTTTGAGAATAAATAATGTAACTAAAAAATGCAACTTTGAAGTATTCCTGTTTTGTACTTTGAATGTTTGGTCTGATAGAAAATATTAGATGAATATACCAATTATTCTTTTATTCCCATTTTGTGCATGTCTTTTAGGATATCATATTTCTATGTCGCATCATAGGATTTTTCAAGAGTGAAGAATATTGAGACCACATGAGGAACTTGAACAAAGCTATCATAAATAAAGGATTCTAGTCATAGAAATTGATCAGTGGTTTGTTGTTTTTAACAAATTCATTTTGGTAGCTAAATAAAAGATTGTTTCTTTCCAGGTACCACATTAGTTGAGCATTTACCATTCTCTCCATTGTCATGCAAATGCAACTTGTTAGTACAATGCGTTGGTAGTTTGTTGGATTGGAATGGTCCATGCAATGAGGATAGGATCAAGCCACAATTATAGAAACTTGTTTGAAGATCATATATCATTGAAGATATGGAGAAGCATTAAAGTATTGATGGGTAGTATATGGTTAGGTTGATAGCTGATGTTGATGTGGTAGCTGAGTGTAGGTATGTGGCCATTTGATTATTAAGGATACATAGATCAGATGATTCTAGTAGAGATTCTATGATTTCACCAGTTTGATTGGGGTTCCTACAGCTCCACATTTTGCTGTATTCATTAAAATCTCCTATGAGTAGAAAAGGAGTGGGAAGTTATCCAATTAGCCTTTCTATTTCACTCTTATTCAGTTTTTGTTTTGAAGGAATATAAATTGAATATATGGTTAATGTTCAATGAATTGAAGCTTTTACTGTCACAGTCTGTAGATTAGTATTTAATTATAGTTTTTCATGGGGTATTGATTCTTTAATCAATATTGAAATACCCCCACTTGGCCTATTTTCTATTGTTGATATATTTATTTTGTGATATGTTTCATATCCTTTAAAGGATATGATAAAGTTTCTTTGAGAAATGTTTCCTACAAGCAAACTATATTTGGACTGTAATCTGTAAGGATTTGTTAAATTTCCTCATAGTTTGGTTTAACGCATCTACAGTTATATTGTGGGATGCTTGTTTTTCGTTTATCCATTTGAGTGATAATTATTTTAGTGAGTGAATCATAAGGATGACTATGTTTTTGGTTATCTATTTCCATATATTCTATACTTTCCATACTGTTTGTTTTCCTTGTTTGTGAATTTATTCTTTGCTGAGTATTTGTATGTTCTTGATTATTTGGGTTATTTTTATTTTATGTAGTTGTCAGCTTCTTTATTTCCTGTTAATTCTGTTTCTTGGATTTCAATTTTGTTTTGCGTTGAGGTTTGGTAGGTTCTGTCCTGTTTGTGAAATTTTTCATTTTGGAAAGTTTTTAATCTTTTGTCAATGAGAAGTTGTTGTCAGTGAATTTTATATTAGATTTACATTGTTTGTGGATAGTTTTGGTTCAGTGGTATGGTTTATTTCCAAGTTTACAATTGGTTTTAATATTTTCAATATGTGTTTTAATTCTTGAATTTCATCTAATTTGTTTGATATTAGATTTTCATAGGTATAGCTTGATATTGTTTGGATAATTTTTGCATATGATGGTGTATTGGAGTTTGTTTTGATACTTTGTCTTGCTTCTGAGAAAGGAATGTTTTTGATGCGTTTAATTTTTAATATATCTTTTTTTTCCAGGTTTCACAGTTCCTGGAAGTTGCCATATGACTTGTTTTTACAGTTAGAGAATTTAGTTTCATTTGGGCATGTGATCAATGTGGTTAGGATCATTCTCTCCACATCTATTTTCTTGAACATTTATTCTTACCATGTCCATATCTTTGGCTGTTAAAGCATCTTAATGGATTTGGAATATATGTTTCTACTTTGGAAACTGTATAGCAATTTTTTATTTCCTTTGGGGGTTTTGGTGTATCAAAAGTAATAAATGTTGGTATCTATAATTATATCATTTTTTTTAGTAGATATTCTTTTTATGTAATGTTTTGCTTTTTGATAGAATTATTGTTTTTAGCCTTAAAATTCTTGTTCCTAAAAGCTATTGTGGGTAGAACCATCCCTTTATATCAAAATTTGGTCATCTTCAGTAGAGTTTTAGAGTCATGTTTTTCTTTGACTTAGATCAATAACTGAGATGCTAAGATTTTTTATTACAAAAGGTGCCAACTTCATTATTAGTTTGTCTTCTATTGGGTCTATTACTACGAATTTCAAAAGATTTTCCTTTGATTTTCTTTATTACCTTCTGTATCTATATCAATATGTAGTCTCTTGCTTTGTGTGCTCATATTTTATTATTATTATTCATCAGACATGCTTCCCACCCATCTTAGAGCCCAATATGTTGGGGGGGGGAGATGATGAAGGGGAAAATGCCATTTACCTCATTCTTCCAGGGTTATATAACTGGTATACTCAAACATGGGGATGGTTCCAAGCACCTATTATATCCAGGATCATCCACCCAAATATGGGTTTTCCTCAGATTCCTTTGTTCCCAGTTTGATTAACCCTACAGCCACTCCTTACTAAGTTACTTTAATGTTTGATATGGTAAATATGCATTTTGTTTGTTTTGTTAGTCTGACTTAAAGCTTGATATAACCAGCTGGTTGATTGAATCAGGTCATTCTAGCCTGTCAAGCTCAAGTAGGGGCCAAAGTGGTGTGTTGGAGATAAGGAGTACATATAAACCATACTTTCTAAAACTCTCAACCATCAGAATTCCATCCTTAAGCATCAAGTGTTGCCAACCATGGAAAAACAGCCCCCTTGGGAGACTTTTACCCCTGCAGATATGCAGTCAATTTATTCTGAACCTAACTGACAATATAAAAAAAGTTAATTTTTAACAATTAAAATGTAGTTAACAGTAATTTAAATTAAAGCTATAGCATTGAAGAAGCAATAAACAAATCTAACACAAAAATTCAACACACCATGTGATTAAGTTGGGAAATTCAAAAATCAATTTCAAAATCTTGGGAAGTGTCATTCAAAAGTGATCTTAAATCCTTGTTAGGTACAATGTTAAATATTTTCTGGAAAAGCTTTCACCTGTACTAAGCCTATTTGAATATTGCTTGATAATATTAAATTCAAATATAATAAAAAGATTATTGTTTGTGTTATACAACTAAAGAGTAATTTTATATTGTAACAAAAAAAGTAAAGTACTTATATTCTTTTGTTATGCATAACTAAAAACATAGGAAAAAGGAGTTATAATTTTAATGTAACAAACTTATATTTTATACATAGACAACTTCAGAAAATTTCCAAGTTTTTCATTTCTAATATATAAAATTATTAGTCCATAAATAGTTTAATGCACAAAATTTATCAATTAAAATTTTTTAATAAAAAATAGAATTCACATATTTCTACTATGTAGCAATCTTGGTAAATTTAACCAATATTTTCTCATCTACATTTTATTGTTATTCATAATTAAATTCCTTACAATGAAACAACAACTATCTATTATTTTTAACAGTGTTTCTATATAATACAAAAATTGAGAGTAGACTTAAGGGGTTGAACAGACAATAGATAAAACATTTTAAAGACAAATCAATATTCTAAGAACATCTTTTTTCATTATGAGGGGGAAAAAAAAGATAATGTTCCTATGTTATCATAAAGTATACAAATCTACTGCTTAGATTTTAATCAGTTTGTTTTGGCAGAATATCAAGTTTTATGACAAATACTGACCAATACCAACCCAAGAAATTAACCAGAACAATAACATTAACCTTTTTCAAACATTTGTATGTTGTTTTATAGTCTTAACATTGTATCTGTTGTAATATTTATTAATGATGGCTTTCCTATCTACATATGAATCAAAATAGAAATTGAATCTTTGTACTTGATTAACTGAATCTAACAATTTCAGATCAGTCATAAATAAACAATGAGGTTTATATATTTTAACAAATACTAATAGAAACAAAGGAAAGAGCAAATAATTTCAGTACAAAAATGTGAGTAACATTTTACTAATGTGACTAATCATTAAAATGACTAGATCTCACCAAGGATAAAGAGTCTCACTCAAATTTATATCATTTGAAGTTTATCAAATTTTATAATTTAAGTTATAATTGTGATTTTCTCACAAGTGCACAAACTTTCATTAGTTTTCAATTTTTATTTTTCAGAAAAAGTGTTACGTATGTAATATTTTGTAGTGAAACAAATGTAAGCCGCAAAAAGCTTGTAAAACACCCAAGAGAGTTACATTTCTTCTAAAATAGTCTACAGGATGCATTTTCATGATTCTATATTTTCTGATTCTTTTTTTTTCCCGACTGATCTATGTATTGCATCATTATGTTAAGATCTTTATGATTACAGCTTTTACCTTAAGTGAGCATAGATCAATATTGATCCATAGACAATATATAAGAAATGTGTTCTCTCTTAAGTGAATACATTGCCCCTATATTTTCAAATGAATATAAAGAAAGTTTAACTTAGGTGACAGCAAAAAAAAAAAAAAAAAAACTTTTAAAGTCTGATTTTATATTTAGAAAAAAAAATGCATTATGACAAAATAAAATTCAACAAGTTAAAAACTTGCAGTATAAAATGAATGCAAGATAATCGAAATTATAAAGACAATTCAAATATATTTGCAGCATAAGAAAAACCAGAATCAAAACTTCAAATATTGCTGTGAACAAAGAGATAAATTAAATGATAATTCAAGGTATTAATTTTGAAGATATAAGAGCATGTATATGTGTAAGTAAATATCACATGTGATATGTTAATATTGTAATAATTGTGATGGTAGCACAATAATATATATAATGAAGAATAGAAAAAAAAGTTTACCAAATGAAAAATATGTAAGGAATAAAGAAAAATAATGTATTTTTATATTCAGTTAAATAAAATTAAAGAATCTATAGGAGCCATCATTCAAAATTCCTTCTATCCTCTTTATATTCTATACTGGCATCAATTCTCTCATGAAATGATTTTTCATTTAAAAAAAAAAAAAAAAAAAAAAAAAAAAAAAAAAAAAAAAAAAAAAAAAACAACTGAAAAATTCATTGAAAACTTCTTCAGTTTGATCCTGGTTGGAGAAGTTCTTTCCATAAAAAAAGTGGTTCAAATGGTTTAAAAAGAAAAAAACATGGCAATTTGTAGGAGAGAGATTTCCACCAAATTAAAATACTTTCTAACAAGAAAAAAATATATAAGCCATATACACTCATTTATAAGTTCTGAAAACACTAACATGGAATAGTACATAAAAGTTATTTTCAGAGCTAAAACAAGATAAATCACATTTTTGCAAATGCAAATCAAATGAAGAAAAAACGTGTATATTAACTAAATAGCAAATCATAAGAGAATTGTTAAAAATAAAATAAAATGTGCAATATAAGAGAAAAAAAAAACTACTAATGTTTGACAAAGTGGTAGTGATTGTTCAAGATGAAAGACCTTATACTGTCATCAACATGCAATGGTAAATTCATAATACTGTCTATTTTTATGAGAAATAACACTGAAATCACCACTTGGGTTACTTTAGCACTACCATTTAAAACCATTTTATTGCTATAATGGACTATATAATGTGTGTGCAAATAAATCAATGAATGATGTTAAGATAAAAAATAAAAACAGCATGAGTCCATAAAAGACTTTTTAATGCCAATATTCCCCCCCCCCAAAAAAAAATAAAAAAATAAAAAAGAAAGCTAATGCTACTAGAAAGTAAATTAGAGCCAGAATTTTCAGTGACAAAAAGCTAAACTGTAATTTATTCATCATAAACTACTATGTAATAATTCTGGACCCAAAAGCAAGTATGCAAATGAAAAAGCTTCATAAAGTTATATTGCACAAATACTAACAAAACTTATACCAATTAAGTAAAATGTAAATTGAGATGTTTGTTGCAAAAGAAAAGAAATGGAAAAAAAAGTAACTGTTTTGCCTTATGTTAAATATTTGGGTACCTCACCATAAAGCAATGATCAACAAGTTAATCCCAGAGATCATTACTAATGTAGCAAGTTAAATCACTGAATGTTCTTATACTGTAGTATTGCGTCACAATAAGATTATTAAATATTAAAATAAATAATTAACACTTCCATATTTCATGCTTCAATATTGTTTATCATTTAAGTAGAACCAAAACTTTTAAATAAAAAACAGCTTCTTGTATGCATACTTTTCCTTTAAGAGGATCAATTAATTAAACAAAAGTTAAAAATAGGACAATGATGTTAGTTATAAGTCAAGAACAATATTTAATGCCCAGTAGTTAAATCTTATTGCCATTATTGTCAGTATGAAATATAATGAAAATTATTATATTTGATAACATTTATATTGAATTTTATCAATGATGCATATATCAAAAGCAGTTGCAAACTTTCAAGTAAACCAAACAACTGTTTTGAACAGATTTTACAAGAGCCATTTTTCACTAGATACTAACATTATGAATAAATCATCATCATAATATATGATGTATTATGTTTTTTAAAATGGGCTCTCATGCTTCTTCTTATCTAAAGTTAAACTCTGAATTTTAGCCCAAAATACAAACATACAAGAGACAGCTAAAAATTACTGACCTATTCAGAAAGAAATCATCATAGTGATTATATTTTTTTGGCATTTAATTTTGTTGTAGAGTGGCTGACACCTATGCAGCACTGTCAATGATGGAATGGCCCATGGCGGAAATGGTCTAGTTAAGTCAAAGAATAGTAGCATAATATTCAAATGTCATTCAAGAAATATTCAAAGTGATTACTTCAGTGACTATTGCAATCTAAACCCCTTCTCTCTGTGTTGTAAGTTCTGTCTCGTCTGTTATTGTAACTATTGTACTGTTCTGTGTATATCCGTTTAGCACTGGATATTGTGCTGAATAATACCACAGCACACATCAATGATATGCAAACTTATGAAATAAACCAAGGAGCTAAATATCGATGATCCAAGTTACCTTTAGTTAAATTTAAAACATGCTATAAAAATCCCTGTAGTTTAATTTAGAGAACAAAGAGCTTCTTACTATAAAAATATATTCATAATAATGCTTGACAACTAAAAAAAGCGACAACGTAGACAAGCTGCTATGAATGTAGTAGGGATAGGGAAATTCTATAGAAGGACCACTATAAGTTCCAGAATCAGCTGGAATTCACAGCTGGAAATCATATTGCCAGAGAGATCATAAGGCTAGATAATATAGTAATATCAATAACCTAACAAAACATTTGACCCACTTATGTATCAAAAGGTCTTTAATACCAGGTCTTGATAGACACATGAGCAAATTAAAATAAACCTTTCTAATCAAATTTTGATCAGATTAAAAGAAAATTGATACCTGGATTTGCATCTTCATTTGCTCACTGTTCATAATGTTAGTCAAGTAGTAAGTTTGATTCTTATTGGGTTCCCCATACTGTCAGCCTTGTGCAACATCTAAGCTAAGCTTAGAAAATCACCATATATATGCACACACACAATGTGTAAGGTATTTGAGAATATTTTTTACTATAGTAGCATATTATTTGACTATATTTTCTATATTTCAAAATTATCAATGGTAGATCATATGCTTACATAAGAAATGAAGAGGCACACACTTATCATGGCTATAAAGGCTGAACATAGCAATTTAAAAAAGAAACATTAATTTTTAAAAGTCCCTAGATCCTTCGTTTACAAAGTTTGTAAAGGAGATAGAGGCCAAAGATGGAAATGTATTGCCAGCATCAAAACATAAAAAACATTTCAAAAGCACTGATACAATTAGAACACCTGAATTTTATTCAGCAAGTATATCAGACCATTGATGACATACCCAGAATATCTATGAGGTTGATTGCAAAAGAACACCATGTGTCAGAAGGAACAATCTGAAATGTTGTCCACAAAGATATCAGATACAAGTTTTATGCATTGATAAAAGGTCATTATGTCAGAAAGGGTAAGGGAAAAATTGCTTAATCAGATGTAAGAGACTTCTAAAATCCAGCAGAGAAAGATATCATTTGATTCTTCTTAGAAGATCACAAATAACGCCTAACATTTGGCCTCCTAACTTCCCAGATGTCAATCCATTGGGCTACTATGTATGGACTGTAGTTAAGAAAAATGTTAATGAGCACCCATACATTACAGAATCCTGAAAAGCCTCCATAGTTAGAGTAATGTCCAATATTTACAAGGATCACTTGATCCTAGTATGTAGGCTATTCAGACCTTGCATAAAAACTGTTATCAAAGCTGAAGCATACGTTTATCAAATAAAATTACCAAACAATTTTTTTATATTTATCCTCACAACTTTTTTGGTAACAAGACATTATTATGTTTTGAAAAGTCATTTTTGTATAAGTATAAATCTGTCCTCAAATACCTTATGCACTGTGTATATATGTATGTAGATGTGTGTATATATTATAGATAGATATATGGTGTGGCAGAAATACCTCCTATATAATGGTAAGACATTAACTGCAATGATGTCTTCATCTATCTAATATCGTATCATTATACAAGAGGTATTTCTGCCACACCCTGTACATATTATTATTGCTATAAAATCACAAACAGTTTGCTCATATCTACAAATCTACAATTCCACTTAAAAAAATGTACAAAGCAATAATGTTTGAATATAATTATATCCTTTCCTACCAATTATTTTGGAAAAAATACTTTATTTTTTAATTTGTTTTTAATATAGTAACTAAGAAACTGAGGCACTTTGAAATATCTAAGCACTGGCTAATACCTCTACCAGACATACGAGTTAACAATTCGACTTGTTTCAAGCTCAGAAGGGCATAAAAAGAATCGCTGCATAAACACATCTGTAGCTGGCTTTGAATGTTATATTCTGGTTGTGTTTATTCATCCGTGTCTTAAAAAAAAAAGACATTTTGGGAAAAAAATATATATGTCTATGTCAGGGAAGAGGTTTAAGAAAAAAATAAATGAATAAATAAATAAAAGTTTGCTTTTAACTTTTTAATTTAAGTTTCCCAATTTAAAAAAACTAAATATGAACAGCTACAGAGATCAAAATTTGGAATGTGCGTTGTGGTGTAATGGTTATTGGCTCCAAATAAGAAATCGAAGAACCAAGCTTCAATTCCAGTTGAATTTGCTTAATTCACTTCACAATTAATATTGGAAAAGGTATTAAGCCATCTCTTCTACATCCAGCTATTCAACAGGAGAGATTTGGTTCTATAACCTTGGTTACCACAGAAAGTAATGGCAACCTGCTGCAGAAAAATCTTCTGCCTAGTCAGTCATGTCTTGAAAGAGACATGATCAGCCAAGTGTGTATTATGTACAGCAATTAACTGACTTTATATATAATTTTTAGCCTATATATTTAAATTTACTGCATATGCGTGCATATATATATATATATATATATATATATATCTTAGAAGGAATAAAAACTAATACACACACACATATATATATATATATATATCTTAGGAGTAAAAACTTATATATATATATATATGTGTGTGTTTAAATGTGATAGTATTTAGAGCCAAGGTTGTTACTTTTCAGTGGTTATTACTGATAAAATGTGTTTTAGCAAGCAGGTTTTTATAAATTTATAAAATGTATAAGATGGAAAGTATTCTATTTCCTTAACAAAGAAAAGAACAAACATGATAACTTTGGATTTTTATCAATAAAATGCTCACTGCAACAAAGTGAACTAATCACATTTGAAAACAACATAATAAACATTATAAACAAAATAGATACATGAAAAATAAACAACTCCAAACCCAACTAAAACAAGATCAAAAAATGATAATTCAGAAAAACTATACCTACAAGCAGACAAGTCTAGTAAAACCTATAAAATGAACACTAATAAACAAAACATTAGTTGAAAAGGAAATTACCAAATTTTATAAAATCACTAAAAATAACATAGAAAACAACATGAACAAATAAGCAAAAAACATAGCCGCCAAACGAAAACTCAAGCAACCACCAAAAATTAAGCCATTCATTAAACTAAAAGACCACAAAGATAACTTCCTAAATAAACCAACATGCAGATTAATAAACCCTACAGACAGACACAAAAACAAATCTAAAAAATAATAAATATAACACTCAACCTAAGCAACAGCACATACAAACCATACAGAAAACAACAATAACCCCATATATATCAACAAAAAATCCACCCAACAAATACATTCAGACACATACCCATATTTATAAACAAAACTCAAATATCATAAAAATATTCAATGAAAATGAAGAAACATATGAGGCAGCACTAACAAATAGCGAATACTCAAACTTGAATACACAAACAAAGAGAAACCAAACAAAAAGAATAAAAAAGGAATTATAATCTGGTTTAATCCACTCTAAAACGACAATATGAAAACAAAAATTGGAAAAATATTTTTCAACATAATAGAAAAACACTTTCCCAAACACAACTATCAAAAATTAACAAAAATACAGTCAAAATCAGCTATAGCTGCTGGGAAATATGAAAACGATAATAATCAAACAAACAAAAAAATACTTAAAACTAAAAATAACAACAAAACAATACAAACAAATATAATTGCCAAAAGAAGGACAACTGTCCACTTAATAAATGTCTAACCAACAACATAATATACAAAGCAACCATAACAAATAACACCAATACAGACAAAAAGATTTACATAAGAGTAACAGAAACATCACTTAAAGAAAGATTTAATAATAACAAAGCATCATTCAACAAAGAAAAATACAAAATCAACACATTATCAAAATACATATCAAACCAGAAAGAAAACAACATTGCCACCAAAATCAACTGGAAAATAGTAAAAAGAGCACCATCATACAACAGTAATAGCAAAAGTTGTAAATTATACAGAGAAGAAAAAATAACAATAATTAGTTTTAAAAACCAAAGTAAAATTTTTGAACAAATGAGATCTTGGGAAAATGCAGACATGCGAATAAAAAACTACTTTGCTACACAAACAACAATAAAGAAAAATAGACAAATAAACAATATAAATAAAAGAATAAAAAGAATAAAAATTTAAGAAATAATTAAAAAATAAATGTATAATTATAAATATGAAACCACAACAAAAACAAAACATACAAATAAAATAAATAGGAGAAATAAACACCCAACCATGACAAAAACAGAAAAATAATACAACTAAATAAAAAATAAAAACATAATAAATAAATAAAAATAAAAGCAAAAATAAAAGCAAAAATAAATAAATAAAAATAAAAGCAAAAATAAAAGCAAAAATAAAAGCAAAAATAAAAGCAAAAATAAAAGCAAACACATGTAAAGCTTACAAACAAATACAATAAACCCAACCATGATCCTGCAAAAATTAACCATTACAGTAAAACATACCGACACACTAAAAACAAAAAGGTCCATCTCAACGAAACAAACACCTATTCACATATACACTAAAAAATAAATCAAACAATTACACAATAAAAAATAAAAATAAATCAACAGGAAAAAAAATAATTGACCAGTCACAAACAAGACTACTCCCACAATATCACACAATATTCTAACATATCAGTCAATAAATCCCTAGCCTAACTAATAAAACAACAACTTTTAGGCTAAATTCAACTTTGTTTATCAACATAGTCTTCTTTTAGGATGGTACACCGATTCCAACGTTTCTCTAACAATTCGATGACTTTTTTTGTAGAGCGATTTCTCTATGGCCTCAAAATACACCTCAGTTTCTGATGTCACTTGTCAAATCTCTTTACCTGGAACATTCTTTTAAGGTCTGCAAACAGTCAGTAGTCACTAATATGGAGAATACAGTGGATATGGAAGCAATTCGAAGTGCAATTCATGTAATTTTTCCATCGTTGCGATCAACTTGTGGCACGGTGCATTGCCTTGGTGAAAGATCACTTCTTTCTTCTTCATTTGTGTCTGTTTTTTTGTTTGTTTGGAGTTTTATGGCATATCAACCACTATGGGTCACTTAGTGCCAAATCCAGCCTGCGCATATATATTAAAAATATATACACTTTGAATACACAATTTAGGGATAATGTCCTTGCGCCACAGCGTGTTTATTCTTACTCCAGTAAGTGATTTTGAATATTTCTATCTAGCATACGTTAGTTATTTATATCAAGCATTTTGATTAGCTTCTATAGTCAATTGATGCAGTTTTTCATTACCAGTTTTATTTACAGTGGGTAAAGGGCCAGTGTAGTTTTATCCAACAGTGATTTGGTTGTTTAGTTTTTTATGGTATATCAACCTTGATCGGTTGATTATTCTGGGTTATGACAAGATATATTTTTGGATATCACCCTGTCTCTCTCAAGAAAGAGAGAACATCATCCATTTCCACCTTCTCAAACAAATTTCTCATATTATCTGTTTTAAAATACCGCTCTCTGGTTCTAGCTAGTGCACCACATTCCATTAGAATATGTTTGATTGTGTAAGGTATTTGGCATGTCAAACACTGTGGTGGTTGTTCCTGCGTGAATATAAAAGAATGAGTGAGTTTTGAGTGGCCAATACGCAAGCATGATATAATGACTTTGATTGTGTAAGGTATTTGGCATGTCAAACACTGTGGTGGTTGTTCCTGCGTGAATATAAAAGAATGAGTGAGTTTTGAGTGGCCAATACGCAAGCATGATATAATGACTTATTCTTTCCTTGGATTTTCTGAAACCTGACCTCCATTCTCCCAGTGTAGATTTGGTAGAGTTTGTTGTTAGTGTTGCCATTCCAACGTTGTTGCCATTTTGTTAAAAAGAATTTATATATTTGAGGTTTCAAGTCTGTATATGGAATACTGATATTGTCCGGTCTGAGCTCTAAGGCTAATTTTGCTGCCGAATCAGCTCTTTCATTTCCATGCACTCCAATGTGGCTAGGTATCCAGCACATAATTATATCTTTGTGACTAGACATAGAGTCTAGTCTACTCAGCAATTTAACTATTAATGGGTTTTCTAGACATTTGTTTTTCACTGATGTTAATACCGAGAGTGAATCTGAAAATATGATAAATTTGTTGTTTGTCGTTGGAAATTATGTTGAGAGCAAGATCAATTGCAGAGACTTCTGCTGTAAAAAAGGAACTTTCCATAGGAAGGGCTTTTTGGTATACGATTTTATTAAGTACAGAAGCACATGCTGATCTATTGCCATCCTTGGATCCATCCATAAATATATACTGGTGATCCGAATGGTTTAGGAGTATAGTATGAAATTTTTCCAGAAACGTACTGGGGTGTGTTTTTGCTTTTGGCAGTTTGTTTAATTGAAGGATTACTTGAGGTTCTTTGATGGTCCAAGGTGGAACTTGTGTGAGTGTACTTTTATGTATCCTTTTAATAGGAATTTTGGATTCATGGAGAATAGTCTCCACTCGAAGGCCAAATGGTTTGATTGCATTTTCTTTTTGTTGAAACTGTTGCTTATGTTTAGAATTGAAAATGCAGTCATAAGCTGGGTTGGTTGGACACGATTTCAATTTTAAGTAATATTGGAGAGCCAGCTTTATACATCTAAGTTGTAGAAGGAGCTTCATGGGTTTCAGTGTATAAACTTTCAGCTAGAGAAGTTTTGAAGGCTCTTAGGACCTATCTTAGTCCTTCATGGTGAATTGGGTCAAGTTTCTTAAGCTAAGATTTCCTGGCAGATCCGTAAATAAATATATCATAATCTAATTGGGATTGGATTAGGGCTCTGTATAACTTGATGAGGGCTTGACGATCAGCTCCCCATTTTGTATGGACGACTACTCGTAAGAGTTGTTGAGCACGGGCTGTTTTAGATTTTAAATGTCTTATATGAGGTATGAAAAGATAATTTCCTGTCGAATATAACTCCCAAGAATTTATACTCATTAATGACTGGTATTTTCGTGTCTTCCAGCTTGATGACTGGGTCATTGTGCATTTTCATCAACTGACAAAAATGCACACATTTTGTTTTGCTTTTAGATATCTTGTATCCATTTCTATGTACCCAATGTATTATTTTATTGATGCATTGTTGCAGTTGGCATTCTGCAGTCCTCATATATTTTGATCTGGAAGTGATGCAGAAGTCGTCAACGTAAAGATAGTCATCAATTCCAGTAGTGAGGCACTTTGTCATACTGTTAATTTTTATATTGAAAAGTGTCACCGATAGGATACTTCCTTGTGGGACTCACTCTTCTTGCTTGTGAAGGTTTGAAAGTGTGGATTCAATTTGAACTCGAAACTCCCTATTCGACAGAAAACTCTTAATAAAGTTTGGCAATCTACCTCGCAGTCCAAGTTTATGGAGATCTTTCATTATTCGAAACTTCCAGGTGGTTTCATAAGCCTTCTCCAGGTCAAAGAAAATTGCTATAAGATGTTGTTTTTGGATATTGGCCTCTCTTATGAAGTTTTCCAATTTAACCGAATGATCCATTGTTGATCTCTCTTTTCTAAAACCACATTGAGATCTGGTGATAAGTTTATTGGATTCAAGGTACCAGATCAGTCTTTTGTTAATTATGAGCTCCATTGTTTTACAGAGGCAACTTGTGAGAGCTATTGGATGGCAGTTGGATAGTTTTGTGTGGTCTTTTCCAGGTTTAGGTATAGGAATGACAGTTGCTATTTTCCATGTTTCTGGGACTGTTCCATGTGTCCAGATATCATTAAATATTTTGAGGAGGTAGGTCAGTGATTTGTTTGGTAGATGTTTTAGAAATTCATAATGAATTTCATCAGGGCCGACTGCATTTTTCGAGATTATTTATCTTAAAATTAAGTTTTTGTTTTTCAACGAGGTTCTTATAAGTAATGAATTGTGGGTTAGAGGTGTTAAGTGAGGAATTTTGTGAGAGTGTCTTGGCTAGTATATCTGCTATGTCTTCCTTTGTAGTTGCTTCTGTCTGATCTTTTCTAAGATGTCTGAGAGTGAGTGGTTGTAGTTTTTCCAGATATCTTCCTTATTATCCTCCAAATGTTTGTTTTAGTAGAGGAGCCAATTTGATTGACATAGTTTTGCCAACTTTCCTTTTTTGCTTCTTTAATGATTTTTGGGGTTTTTGCCCTGAGCAGTTTGAAGGCATTGAGATTACTGCTGGTAGGTTGTTTATAAAATTTCTGTAAGGCAGCTTTACAAAGGAGGATAGCTGTCTTGCATTCATCATTGAACCAGGGAGTTCTATGTTTGTCTGAGCTTGAGATTCTTCCGGTGGATTCATTGGCTATGGAGATTAGAGTTTCGGTAAAATATTTTGTGTGGTCTATAATTTTAGAGTCTGGAAAAAGTTTTTGTTCACAGAGAGTTTCAAAAACTTCCCAGTTTGCCTTGTTAAGTTTCCAATGAGGGAGTTTTTCATCTTTAAGTGGTTGTAGAGTTTCAAGAAATATGGAGAAGTGGTCACTAGCACATAGATCATCATGAACTTTCCACCCATAGTCCATATAGTTTATGGGATCGCATAGAGTGAGGTCAATGGCTGAGTAAGAACCTGTGAACAGGTTGAGGTATGTTTTTGATTTATCGTTTAGTAGACAAAGGTTATTTGATTCAATGATTTTTTTCTAGGTCTTTACCTTTTCTATTGGTTTTCTGGCACCCCCAGACAGTACTGTGGCTGTTTAAGTCACCCAGCAATAAATAAGGTTTTGGTATTTGCTCAAGTAGTTTATTCATTTTAGAGTCACTGATGGGGTCATGTGGAGGGATGTAGATGGAGCAGATGTGTATTGGTTTATGCAGAGTAGCTTTAATAACAATTGCTTGGAGGTCAGTATCTATCTGAATTTAACTTTGGGGTATATCTTTCCTAACTAGGATCGACACTCCTCCAGAGGCTCTGTTTCCATCTTTGTTAAAATAGTTATACATGTGGTATTGTTTAAATTTAATAAAGGTTGTTTCTTTTAAGAAGGTTTCTTGTAGGCAAACTATTTTGGGTTTATGGTTGGCCAGTAGTTGGTTAAGTTCCTTATAATTAGCCCAAATTCCTCTGCAATTCCACTGTAGGATTGTATTACTTTGTAATTTCATTGTTTGGAGTGAACTTTGTTGCTCTTTTTGGATTTCTTTTTAATACTCAGCTCATCAGTTTCCATCCTTTCCAGAAAACTAAACCTGTTTTCTGTGTCAATCTTCGGAGTTGATGGTTCTGCAGTTTGGCCCACCAAGCCTGAGACCCTTGGACGTTTCCGTGAGGAAGATGGAGTATGGTCTTTCTTGGATTGTGATAGGCGTTTTTCTTTGTTCTTGTTTGATTCAAGGTTTTGTGTATTATTTTTCCCATTGTTATCACTTTTAAAAGTTGAAGGACAGATTGGTGATTGTTGCAAATTCTGTTTTTGGTAGGAGTGGTCTGTGTCTGTGACATTTTTTTTTTTCTATTTCTTTTTCATTCTTTATTTTATCATGGGTTTTGTTATTCTGAGCAAGGACTTCCAATTGAAATGTTTGTTGAATACTATTGGTGTATTCTTTCTTTTAGTTCTGCTTGGAATTTTGTCCACTCGCTTGAATCTAATTTTATGAGTTTTTCAATTAGTGTTCTATATTTTTTATTTTCAGAGTCAGCTCTCCATGTAACCGAAGCATAGCTAATCTCACCCATATAGCCCTCTACAATTTTCCTGGCCTCCAGGAAAGATACATTTTTCTTATGTTTTACTGCAATTATTTCTTTTTCTTTGCTGTAGATGTCACGAGATCTTGCATATGCTGGAATGATCCTGTTGACAATTTGGACATCTTGGTGATTTCAAACATTCCTCCTCTTTATGTTTTGGTTCTTTCTCTCCACATTTAGCACATGTCTGTCGTCCTCTGCAAGTATCCTTGTGGTGTCCAAATTTCTGACATTTGAAGCACCTCAGGAGAGCTAGAATATACTAATCCACTTTCTCCAGATAGTATCCTATTTTAACTGTTCTAGGGATTTGCGCCTGATTAAAAGTCAATATATAGGTATTTGTATCAATTTTTTTGTCACCCTTTCTTATGTTTATTCTTTTTATATCTATCACTCCCTGTTTTCCCAGGGCCTCTCTTGTTTCTTCTTCTGAAGCTAAAGCCAACTCCCAGCTTCTGATTACACCTTTGCAAGTGTTTAGTTTCTCATGTGGTAGGCTTTGCATTTGGTATCATGAAATTTTTTCATTTTTAGGAGATTTTCCGCTTGTCTCCTGTTATTCACTTCGACCAATAAGTTTCCATTTCTCAATTGTTTTACATTTTTTGGGGTTGCTTGTATAGAGATAACTCTTTCAATCAAAAATGGGGAGAATTTAGCCAGACAAACCTCTTCCAGGGATTCAATGATAATGAAGCTGGGGAAGTCTGCTGTTTCACCTTCAGAGTCCGATTCCGATAAATTCCTTTTTTGATTTTTTATTTAAAGATGCAATGTTTTTATTTTTATTTTCACTGGCCCTGTGCTCCACCACCCACCATGGAGTCCAACTTGAGAAGGGAATGAACCAAGGGGGAAACCCATTCGCCTTGGCTGAGACGGGGATACACGACCAGTATACTCATATTGAGGAGAGCGAGTCTTGAGCCCCTGCAAAATTTTGGTTGTATAACTTTACTTTAGCAGTGATGAAAGTCTTTTGCTCTCAACACGGTTGACCCTCAGCCCCCACCTTCTAGCTCATGTAAGATAAAGGGATGTGAGATGTTCCACTAATATATTTCAATAATACTTTTGAAATAGAAAGAGATATATATATATATATATATATATATATATATATATATATATGAACTAGGGCATTGATCGGATCGGGCCTCTCCGACTGCCCGTCTAGCCCAGGTAAGGGCCACAGTGGTGTATTGAAGGAACATGACCTCTTTGCACCTGGGTCATGAACTTCTCAACCACCAGGATTCCATCACCAGGCATTATGGGTCGCCACCCACGGCCAACAGGTAGCCCCCTTGGGGGACTTTTACCCCCTGCAGAGGTGCAGTTGATGTATTTTGAAGCCCCACCGACAGGGCAAGGCTGTTTTTTGGTGATTTCTTCCTCCAAACGCATCAATTATGCTATATAATATTCGCTATTAATGGTTCTTCCTTTCTCAAGATAATCAATGAACAAAATACCTTGCACATCCCAAAGTACGGAGACCAAAACCTTGCCTGCTGTTGTTTGCATCTTTGGTCGCTTTGGATGGTGTTCACCTGCTGCTGTTTACTCAGCTGACAGCTAATTTGACTCCAGAGTGAAGTGGTGGATCCATGTTTTATCCATTGTCACATATTTATGCAAAAACTCTTTCTTGTTGCATTGAAACAGTTGCAAACACGGCATTGAATCATTGATCCGTTGTTGCTTTTGATTGACCATGGGCAAACACAACACCCACTTTGAACACAGCTTTCTCATTGACAAAAGTTCATGCAAAATGGTGAATACACTGCATTCCGATATGTTCAACTTCTCTGCTATCTCACGCAACTTCAATTCATGATTGGCCAAAACAAGATTTTTTTGGTGTATTCTGGGACAACTGTCAATTTTGGGTGACCTGCATGTTCAGCATCATTTGTGCCTGTATTGAAAGTCAGCATACCACCTCTTAACCATTATTTCTGACAGAGCAGAGTCCTAATAACACTTATCAAGCCATTGCTTTGCTTGAACAGTATTTTTCCCCATCAGAAAGCAATGGTTCATCAACACACAAAATTCAGATTTTTCCATTGTTTTGAAAATTTGCAACAGTAGCTTTACTTAAATAACTGTAATTTGTAAACTAATAATCCAATCAGGCCCAAATTTTGTCACATGCCATTTGAAGGTTAGTACTTCATAAAAATCATATGGATTTTTTTACTAGTGGCCCCATCTATATGCCAGGCCTAGGACTTATTGGGTGATGTGTTATATAAACAAGAAAACCATAATTTAATGACAAACAGCCCTGATGAGTGAGAACAACTTAATGTCCTCCCAAAACTTCGAAGTCTTCAAGAATCTGCTGGTGAACTCTCTGTACATTTTATAAATATATATATATATTTATGCACGCACTCAAATTAAGATTTAATATATAGGCTAAAAAATTATAGACCTTATTACTGCCAGATTTCAAATAACGATAACTTATACATATGCTACAAGGGATACAAAAAACCCTCTCTTTCCATTTTTTATGTACTGTGTCTCTTCAGGATGTGGATCATCATGGCTATCCACAACTTATTAATCTTTGTAGCACTAAATAATAGTTGTTTCCTGACTATACCACCCATTTACAAAAGCTCATATGATAGGTTAGTTACTGTTTCTATCTACTCTTACCTCTAATATGACCTGTAATGTCAATTTTTCAAAAGCCTCTTTATGTATCCCAGAATTTTCAACATTTTTTTTTTCCTTATACTTTTCATTTTCATTAAAAATTCCTCATTGCTCCATGGTATTCTCAATATCCGTTTGTAAAACCAAATCTCTTTTGCCTAAATTTTCTTCATCCATGAAGATATCCAGCATACATCACCATATAGGAAGACTGATTTATACAATTTTTTAACTATGAAATTTCTATTTATTTGTAAGATAATAAAAACAGAATATCTTTTTAAAGGTCTTTATGCAACATGAAGGTTTGTTATAGAAAAGGGGAAAAAAATGGCAACCATTGTCCCAGCAGTTAACCTTATATCTATCTCCATCAGACTTGTTATTCTCTCACTGCAGTCTGTCTGCTTAACTCTCAAGAAAGTCGGCGTTCTCTTTTTATATTGACGGATGCTATGAATATTCAATATACATCAAATAAAAACAACACTTCCATTTTAATGCTTTTCTTTCTTTTCTTTTTTAATTACAGTTGCCAAACCAAGCACAGTTTACTCATCTCTTTTGAAGTTCACCGGCAAGTCCTTAGTTTTCACTTTTTGTTATGCTCCTCCATTTCAACCACTCTCCTAACTGATTTCATGATCACAGATTAACATTCTACATGTCTATCTCCCATTTTTATAAGTATTTCTGACAACAGAACACCCATTTAAATCCTGAAAATTATACACTTATATATTTTTGCATTAACAAATATACTGAAAATGTTCAAGAATAAAATAAAAAAAATCAATGAAACAAAAATTCAAAAGCTTCAATACATTTATTGGCTTGCTTAATTACAAAGATATTTGAAGTGCAACTCTTAAAAGGAAAAACTATTTCTAAAATTAAGATTTAAAAATTTCATTTTTGCATCTCTTTGCAATCTAAGTATCACTGTGTAAAATGTGAATTGGTAAAGTTTTATTGAACTTTCACAACTTGAATATCGATAATAAAACTAACAATTTTACATTTGACATTTTAATACATGTATTTTATCTGCACTAGCTTCATTTATTTAACAAACTATTTGAGTTGTCTTCTATAATTAAGATGAAAATGTCTAAAACTTTGCCAAGAGAATTATTAACATTTTTGTAATCATTTAATAGAGACAAAAGCCTAGAAATGGCTTAGAGGATAACAAGATGACTGAATAAATTTTAATTAAATTTCATTCAACTGTTCAATCTATTTGAAATTTTGAGAATGTCCTGTTTTAAACATTAGCTAGTCTGTTCAATTTACCATCAAGTTAATAAATTTAAAGCAATTCACAGATATTGGAAATGTTTTAAAATAAATAAAAATAATAGAGAATGTCAACCATTGTTTGCAAAGCAAATCACATAAGTTTTTTTCTCTCTTTACAAAGCAGCACGTTTGATATGATGATAATCCCAATTCAGTCATTCAGATTAAGATGAACAAATTGAAAATGTTTCCAAGCATTGTAGAAAAACAAATAAATTACAATTTGATGGAAATACAAATAATAATATAATAATAATAATAATAATAATAATACAATTCACCTGCACAGAAGAGAAATTTGATTTCCAAAACCTGATTACTGAGCTGTCTCTTGTAACAAAGTTACTCTGCTTGCATCTTCTCATGACAAATCACTGGTGATACTTCAAACTGCTCTGTTTCATGAGCCAAGGGAAATAAAATGAGGTGGATAGGTTTACTACCATTTTCCACTTTCTCAATGTTTGAAGCTAGAAAGTTCTCAAAAGATCAAAACAATATTATACCACTTTACGTACAGCAGCTGTGTGCAGCAAAGACTCGTCTTTTCTCAGTTTCAATTTTTCAGCAACTAAATGTAATTTTGATGAACAAATGAAGTAAGTTTTCTTCAACATCTTTCAAAAGTAACCATTACCATATTCAATATTTTCTGAAAATATCTAGCGCTTACTTCTGACACATATAAGATATTCTACCTTTAAAAAAAAAAAAAAAAAATGCAAATATTCTGTAATGTATTTAACATAGTTGAATATATAATCTATACAAAAAAACCTTAATGAACAAGTATTATGGATACAAGCATCTGCTTTAAATCTTTTCACACACACACACACATATAACTGACAAGGATGATTTAATCTTTTATTGAGCCTTTTCAGCATTCTAACATTTTTCAGGAGTTAAATAATAAAAATTGTTTATACTTTTTAGTGCTCTGAGCATTTTCAGCCAGTGCTTTAGCCATTTTCAAGAGTGTTGTATTAGATATATTTGTTCTCCATGCATTGTTATATTAGGTATATTTGTTCTCCATGCATGTTGGATGTGTGTTGTGGTGCAGTGGATATCAACTCGGAGCAACAAATCAGGCAGCCGAGTTCGAATTCCAGTTGAATTCTTTGCATTCATTTCTGCACAAATACCCTTAGAAAAGGTATTAATCCGTCTCTTCCCTCCAGTTATGGGTTAAATAATAGGAGAGTTTGAGTTATGTAGCCTTGGCTGTCAACCAGTCTACTGCAGAAAGCAATAACAACCTACTGAGAGATAAACTTCTGCCCAGTCAGTTATGTCTCTTTTGAGACATGGTCGGCCAAAGCATGTATCACGTATGGCACTTAACTGACTGAAATTACTAAAGCGAGCTGAATATACAATGCGCCTCATGCCAATGACATTTCTACCAAGCTTCTCTACAGCATAGGACTTCATTGAATTTTTTTTAATGTGTTCCTTTCAAGCTTATATTTAAGTTGGGGTCATAACGAGAGAATGTGTACTGTTTCGAAGCCTTATATACATATATATATATATGCACACACACACACACACACACAAATACATTTTAAATTTATGTATTTAAGATAATATATTCTTGACTACTTAATGACATAATTATTGCCAAAAAAATAAAAATTGAAAAGCACTGTTAAAGAGCAAACATTCAGTAAAAAGTTTAATAACTGGTAGAAAAGAGAATAAACAGAACCGACACTACCTCGCTATTGTTTTTCTCTCCCCATGAGCATAACAGGAGGTGGGGGGAATATATATATATATATATATATATATATATATATATATATACACACACACACACACATTATTACAAGTAAAAAGGTACAAAGATAGTATTTTAATAATTTACTTGACATTAAACACAGTTCTATTTAATACAATTAAAATTTCATCAATTTGGATTCAAAAGCATTAGTCAGCTTTTATCTGGAGTTTTATTAAGAACAACATATTCCAATTGTAATCAAACATTTTTCTTGCACATACCCAAGTGGGATACGGTTCATTCCCAATAGGTTTTATCCGAGTGAGGAGCTATCTATTGATATTCTAAAAAATGCTTGAATAATTCTATAGCATGCAGCCAAAGTATTTATATTTATATACCCATACATGCACACATCAAGGTGCTTAAAGTTTCTTAACCCAATTCACCAAATCTGAGCATTATTTTGTCATTGCTGTGGCAGGATTTTTATGCCAACTTTTTAAAAATTTATTTCAGATTATGGACTGAACCATAACCAGGAAAGATGCAGAAATGTTCTCTTTTTGTATGGTGATGTATCTACTCACAGGGCTGATATTATGGATGTTTTTTATGGATTCTGGATTTGAGTGCATAGACCATCCATCATGCTCACAATGAATCTTTCTCTGTTAGATTATTTCCTGCATCTAATCTTCAAAAGGAGTTTGAGAAAGAGAAAAATTTTAAATAATTTAAAAGCAATAGCAGAGTAGTATTTCAATGATCAAACAGAATTTTTTGAAAGCTTAAAGAACTCTAAGAAAGATGTACCAAGTGTGCTGAAATGCAGAGTAAATATATATATATACACACACACAAACAAGGTGCGATGTGTAAATTGTTGCCATTATATATTTTTAATTTCATGCATGCACATGTTTTTGATTTTGTTGACAGTATAGTAGGGTCAGTTAGGCACCATCTTTGAGAAAAAAGACCACCATGATGCAATTCGCTCTGCCAGAAATTTAGAAAATGCATGCTGTACTGCTTTGTATTTGTGCTAAAGCCTCCAATATGAACATTTCAGAGTGTTTGGGTATCAATCTGAGGAAAAATGCAAAGGATTCGGAAAGAGTTGGATGAGTCTAATGGTGATTATGAAGGTGTTTGGAGTTAGCCCTAGTGATGGCGACATTATGACTCCATTCATCTTCCCACATGGTCTCACTCAACATTGAGATCTACATCAAGTGCCTTAAGGAGGTAATGTTACCCTGGATCAAGAGGATAACTGGTGGAAGACAGGACTTTGCACCATGCCATAAAAACAGAAAAACCTAGTCATCACTCTCAGACAATTTCTGCAACCACATCACCTCTTGCATCTAACTCCCAAGACTGCAACCCCCTTGATTATTTGTCTGTTGCACAGCTGAGCTAGAGATAAATAAAAAAAAAAAACACCAAAGTTAAACTGAAGGCAAAAATTATGGTAGCATTCACCAACTTAAACAAGGAGATGATCCAAAAGAGATGCAGAAGATTCCAAAATCATCTAGAGGGCATGGTTGAAGCCAATAGTTATTTTATTGAATAAATTAGTATTTAAAGATATTTTTGTGTAATTTTGGTAAATATATCTGTTAAAATGAGATGTTATTTTTATTTTTGCATAACTTAAATGACAATTCATCCATCACTTCATATATATATATTGTTAAATATAACAGACAGTGAATGTCTGTTAAGTTTAATCACGAGCCGTTCTAAATATTGTATTTTGGTTTAAATTTCAGGTGAAAATAAAGACAAAACAAAAATTGTCCCACATTTGGATATTTTTTTTATTTAGCTGGTTCTAAGCTTTCGGCTCTGATGAGCCATCTTCAAAGAAGTTGATGTTAACATAAAAACATCCATCATCAAAGATGACATCTTGTATTAACACAAAACACTGATAACAGTTATTGAATAGCAGACGCAGATTGTAAATTTGTAATATGGTTCTATGATGTCACACCGCGTGAGAGACTGAAATGTTAACAGAACCATATGTCTAAATGCTATGTAATGTGTTGTGACTAGATTGAAATGTGATTTTATTGAGTGCAGGTTGCTCTGATTTAATGTAGATAGCCTCCAATATCTGAAGGTCCTTTTTACTGTGTGTATGCATGAGTATTATTGTGTTATTGACTAAAATCTGTCTGATATTACATACATGGCTACATTTTTCTAAGAAATGTTGTTTAATTGAACTATGATCAGAAAGGTGGCAGGTAAGTCTATGGGAGAGTTTTGTAGCAAAACCAATATATGTAGTGGGTTTATTATTAGTACCAGAGATAAAATCTCTGAATGGGCAGGTAAATTGATACACTACATTGGTTTTCTGTAGAGGATTTAATTGTGTGGTTGTAGGGTTATTAGAGACTATGAGGTCAATTGTTTTAGACTTTTTATAATATATGAGTAGTTTAATTTGATTATTATTATTAATTGGTTTAACATTTCTACCTATTATGTTTTTTGAGTGCTGTTTCATCATGTTTTTAATTATTACGCATTTGGTTGCAATAGTATAAGTTAATAGTGTTATGTTTATTTTGACGTACACTATTATTATTAACATATGTAATAACATGTATCATTGCTGTAGGCCATTCTCTTCCATTCTTTAATGGGCTGAGAACTTTAACACCCACCAGATACACAAATAAAAATAATAACTGATTAATAGCATTAAGTAACAAATTCATGTATGTTTGCATTTTTGTATATTTAAATCTATCATTTGTTTTCATTATTTATGTAAGATATGAAATCATATTTGATACACCATTGGATATTTTCAATGACAAAATCATTTCAGCATCTCAGTGTTTCTTGTTCTTTCTCATTTATAGATTAATTTTTTTTCATATATTTTACAACTTTTAGCCAAAATATCAATACCATCTTTAATCAATTAATAGTATTAAATGATCTGGGCAAGTTGCTCTTCAACAGACTAGACTATTGTAAAAGGAGATCCTCAAATTAAATTTTCACGCTTTTAATTTATTAAGTTACGAGTTATAAAAAGACTTTGAATTATACAGATGTCAATATAATAGATTTTATGTTGTTACAATATTCTCAGTGTGTAATAGGTTGGATCGATAAGTCTTGATATGTAGTTAACTGAATTTTATATCAGAAATTTTCACTGTATAATATTTGATCTATGGGATTAACACTGAATCAAGTAGATTTACAAGGTAAGATTATATTGAAAAATATTTGTGTAAAATAGAAGCTTTCCCCTCATTATACTGAAAACATATTTATGTATCTACATGTGTTTAATGTATCTGTCTTTACATGAAGAGAATGCCTGGTATTGATATGGAATTCACATGATAATCTGAAATTAATAATTCAATAAGATTGTTTCCATTTTTTTCTTAGGAAAGTGGTGTGTGTGTGTGTGTAGTAAAAACTCAACTAAACTAAAATCTACAGATGAAATACAAGTCAGTCAGTCATTTAAGAGACATGACTGATTGGGCAGAAGATTTTCCTATAATAGACTGGTTGCCAACAAAGACTATCTGTCCTGCTATTTAACCCATAGCTGGAGGGAACGTGGCAGATTTATATTTTTCCAAAAAGTATTTGTGCATAAGTGAATGCAACAAATTCAACTAAAATTGGAACTTGGCTCTCTGATTTCTCATGGAGCCGATATCTACTGCACCACAACGCATATCCCCAGGTACTAAACTATAAACGTAATGGCTAACAAAAGTATAGGTGACATAGTATTGTGTTGTGAAATCAATCTTCAATTATTATCTCACACTTACAGTTTTGTACTAGACTAAGCTATGCTAAGTAAATACCTACACAAATTAAACTAAAAACAAATACTGTCTCTGAATGAAAAATTTGAAACTAAGGGATATTTTCAAGAATATAAAAAAAATTTCAAAGTATAAAATTTTCATTTCATACACACTCTGTTATCCTAGTAAAAAAAAACATTTTCAAATTTCAGCCTACAGGTTTCTTATAATCTGTATTAGATTGACAAATAAGAATTATCAATACACATTTTCAGTTTGTCTGAGCAATTAAATGACTTCATTAAAACTTATTAGAATCAGATTTCTGAACTGTAATTATTGCTTCAAGTAAATCAATATCTTTGTGAGGTTGAATACTTCAATTTCTTAAATACATTTTTTTTCTGCAATTACACCTTTTCAAATAAGTTTTGTAAAAGCAAGTTTTCAGGGTTTTTTTTTCAATTATATATATATAACACATACAAATATACATTTGTAAAATTTTTAAACCAGTGTATTAAAAAAGTTAAATAACTGAAAAACAATTATTTCAGCTTCCAGACTTAAAAGAAAAAGAATTATCTAGAAGTCCCAGTGTATAGACATACATGTTTACAGCATAAATACTGCATCAAATCTATTGAACTATAAAATTTCATAGAATACTTGAGATTCTTCATATCTTTATACACCAAAAGTAAGTACTTAAAAAATATAAGTGTATTATTGTACAGAGTTAGTTGTCTTTTGAGAGTACACAATACAACAAACAGTAACGTATAATTTAATTTGCGTCTAAGCTATTTTACTTTTGGGATAATATCATATGTAATAAAATTATATCAAGAAAAATCATTTTTTATTGAACTTGAGCAAAACTTTTTTGAAAATAAGATGATATTGGGTATCAAGTGTCTTTCATTCTTTCTTTCTTCCATATCCTTCCAAGAAGATACAGAAACCTGTCATAAGTGCCAAACTAAGTCAAAGAAAATTGAACTTTATATATTTTATATGAGTCAGTTAAGCACCATGTGTCATGCATACTTGGGCAATCATGTCTCAAAAGAGACATGACTGACTGGGCAGAAGATTTTTCCTGTAGTAGGTTGCCATTACTTTCACTGGTTGCCAACCAAGACTATAGAACCCAATCTGTCCTGTTATTTGACCCATAACTGGAATGAAGAGATGGATTAATACTTTTCCAAGGGTATTTGCATATAAGTAAATGCAACAATATCAAAAGGAATTAAAATTCAGCTCTCCAATTTCTCATTCCAAGCTGATATCCACTGTACAATGCACATCCATATTTTATATAACTGGATTTAATATATGTTGTAATCATCTAGTAAAATATTATTTTCTTTGAACATTCTTTTTAAGACAACAGTCAAATTAGATTTAAGATCAAATACAAGTAGCTTGTTAAAAAAGAAAATAAAAAAGAAAAAATTTTCTAGAATCTTTACTCAGTACTAATAAATCAATATTTTTGTATTCTTAAAGACATGTTGCAATAAATAGGTACTTTGAAAATTACATTAATTGAAATAAAAGAAAGTATACAAAAACACAGTGAACAATACACAAAAATAAAAAAAACTATACAGCTAATACCAAAAATATATTCCTAAATAAAATTCATGCTAAAATCAGCTCTCAGTGTATTTATAAAATGTATTACTTTTATAATTTGATATAACAAATGTACTTCTATGTCCATAACTTTCAATATTTACAGTGCAAGGTGTATAACTATTTATCTTCCTTGCACTGGCTATGCTAGTTGGTAATTTTAAAACATCTGTCTTAAGTCCTGTTCTTTTGTTGTTCTCTCTCCTTGATAGGGTTTCTGTTTCTCATATTTCTAACACTCAGTAACCCTTTGTATCATTGTGGTTTTATTGCTTTGATTGTGGTGAAAGTTTACCTTTTATGATAATGGTAAACTTTTCAAATAAATAATGCAAAGAAAAGATCTGTGAAATCCAGAAAAAAAATTAGAGGAGGATTCTGGTGTATGAACATGCAAATGAGTAAATCATAATTGGGAAAAAAAACAAAAAAAGAACCATATGTACAAATCTAATACACAAAACTTAAATTTTGATGGCATTGATAAAGTAGAAACAGTGTACGTATTTACCACACCATAAATTTAAAAAGGAAAAAATTTAAATCTTTCCATAAAAATTATCATTTTCTTTCACCTAGCAATTTCTTTTCATTGATAACTGATGTTATCAACAATTTAGAAACTAATAATTTCATATATCAATGTCTAATATTCACCCACATATTTTTTTCTTCTGTAAAATTAATCAAGTCGCAAAACAATAAGCAACATTTATAAATAGAAAATATAATAAAGTCAGATTGCAGCCTTCCAGGAGCAAATTTTCATGGTTTGTGCTTGAACAGTGATGCTAATAACTGCAATCAAGTAGTAAAAATTAACTTAAACCCAAAGCAACTAACTCTCTTGATAAGTAGTCATTTCAGTGATGGCAAAGTTTACACATCTCAGAGATGATATAGGTGTCTATAATGAACACTATCATTGATAAAATGTTTTTAAACATAAATTTATCACTACTAGACAAGGTTATGTGCACAAATAATATATTAATGTTCTTGAAAATAGACAACATAGGCTAAAGTATTTTCATTTATAAGTGCTAACAAATATAAGTTAAAAACAATTTATGAGTGAGATCAGTTACTTGAATCCATTTTTTCTATCTTTATATTATCCATAGACATGTACATAGTGTAGTGTTTATTGGCATGATACATGAGTTCAGCATAAGGATTTCAATTTCTGGCTGGGGTTGTTACATACACTTTTACACAAATAATCTTGCGAAACATGTATTTCTCTTCCCATCCAGCCTTGGGTTAAATATCAGGGCAGACTGAGCTCTCTAACCTTGGTTGGCAAACAGCCTAGCAGAAGGAAAACCCTGAATTCAAACCTGAGAAGGGCTGTTTGAAGACTTTGAAACACACTGCAACATTTTTCTGTTGGCAGTTCTTCTGACTAGTGTGAGTGGTTCTACACAAGTTTTTACCACTATAATCAAAGCACTAAGCACTTGATTCAACAAGAAATCCCATCATAATATTATATATCATTTCAAAAGAATATATATATTTTTTACATGGACAAGTAAAAATATAAAAATACTTGCACAAGCAAATGTTTTATCACTATGGTAAAAAAAAGCATATGTAAATTTGGCCCCTTGTCACAAGCTGAACAGGATGATAGTCATGAACAAAATAATAGAAAAATTCATTCAGAGGCATTTTAAATGAATTAAAAATGCATATACGCAGAAGTGTATTCTAGGTTTAAGTTTCAAGCAAATACTATTTGATATCTACATATAAATTCCAAAATATGGGAGAAGTATCATTACTTTTAAACAATAATAGAATTGTGAATTTTATTAATTTTATATATAAAAAAAAATCTAAAATCAAGAGTAATCAATCTCACAAAGAAATTCAGAATTACTGGGAAACTAAGTAAGTATATAAATAACAGAAATGCATAAAATAAGTGATATGTCATTATTTTATGTAAACATTAAGAAAATCAAGCTTTTAACTACAAAACCGTAACATACAAATGTCAGGGTCCATATCAAATATACCAAATGTTCTAGAAGATAGCATTCAAACAACTTGTAATGAGCTAAATTTTTCCTGATCCAGTGAAAACTCAAGTTAGAAAACACTTTGGTATTCATATATATATATATATATATATATATATATATATATATATATAAATAAATACCAAAGTGTTTTCCAACTTGATATATGGCTATATTTGTTGTAGAAATTCCTTTTCTGGTGAATCAGAAAACTAGCTCTATAGACTTCTCAAGATTTATACTGCTGATCCAATAAAAGCTGGTGGCATTATTTGAGCATTACTCTTCTACTTAACCCAAAAGAAATGTTGAGTTCTTCTGAGACAAGATATATTCTGTTCAGAATTGGATACTTAGGTTTGTTCCTACCTTAATTGATGTAGTTTTAAATTGTTGTCCTCTTTTATCAAATTTTAAAAACAACTATCGATTATTCTAAGCATGCATAATCCTCTATCTTATGGCTCTGATACCAGAAATGGAATACAATAGCTAAAATAGATAAATGCAAGCACTACAAAATCTATATAAACAGCAAGGTATAATAGCATATGTAGATATCTGTATATATATCCTCCAAGTTATAGACCATAGTTTTGATTCTAGGAAGCTGAAATTTACTAAAGAGATACATTTTTTTTCAAGGTGAAGGTCTTGGGCTATATAACTCCTGTGTACTGGAGTTGGTAAAATGCTTACTTTTGGTTTCCAGATTTGTGCTTATTTTATTACAAAAAATTATCTATAAAGATTTCAAGTTATTTAAATTATGACTATTTTTATTTCTGAATACAGCAAATTTGCAAGATGAAGTTTTTGTAGATCAATTCAGGTAGACAGGAATCCTGTTAACAGTATTTTCCAAAATGTGCACTACAGCTCTCTAGGGCACCACAGAATATTCAAAAATAACAATTCAAGACAAAGTGAATTCACTGCTTTGATATATGGTCACAGTAATAGGAAGTGACATCAAACTGACACATTGTGAATCACTGTCCATCTAGTGTTAAACTTCAGTTTCAACACTAGATGCTGCATGGTTTACAGACAAAATTTATATTTTGATTTGTTCTAGAATATTTGAACATTTTCAATACATAGTTGCAAATAAGTAACCATAGGTTATTTAAAGATTGAATTTTCATTGATAGCTAGGATGAAAAGTAAGTATTCTACAAAAATCACCTTTAACCCAAAAATAAAAGTAGCTAACATAATTTCAAAATTTGAAAAACTGAATAATAAAAAAAGCAGGCTCATTTGCTTCACCAGCAGTTATGATTATTAAAAAAATAAATATATAACATTTCTGTAATTTGAAATTACAGAATCATTTTTTTCTCTTCTTGTTTAACTATATGAAAGTAACTGTAATTGTTCAGCATTTTCTGAAAATGACCACAGACAAAGTTCTTATAAAATAAAAGTGTCGGGATACAAAAACTTTGGGAACCACTGCTGTAGAAGAATAAAATTAAATGCATTCAAACTTTTATAAATTATAGCTAGATTCTAAAAAAATAATTTTTTGACTATCATTAACAAAGGCACAGGTTAAATTTTGCTGTGCAATTTATCAGATTCATGTTCTTAGATTTTAATGGCATTAAAATTTGCAAATAATAATTTTACATATTTATGCATATGCACCTATGTGTATATTAATTTTTATTTGCTCCATATTTTAATATTTTTTATCTCATATTTAGGTCTGTTTTTGTAAATTGTTATCAAAAAGTAAAAACCTATTTTCTGAATTGCTTGGCTTCAACAATTCTGTCAGCCTCTTTTTAAAGTAACTGTTACAAACTGGAGTTAATTTATGTGATTGTGTTTATTTTAGGTATTTATAAACCCAGGTAAAGATTGATACTTTTCCTTATATAATTATAAAATTGGGATTTAACTGCTTTATCTTCAAATATAGGGTGCAATGGGTAAATTGTTACCATTTTATATTTTTAATTTCATGCATGCACAATGGTTTTTGTTTTATATATTTGGACTGCACAGTATAGTAGGGTCAGTTAGACACCATCTGTGAGAAAAAGAATACAATAACGCAGTTTACTGCACCAGAAATCTGGAAACAGCATGCTGTATCACTTGACATTTGTACTGGAAGCATCAATATGAACATTTCAGAATGTTTAGGCAGCAATCTTTGTTCAGTGCAGAGGATTAGGAAAGTTTGATGATATATCCTGTCAACATCCTGCTGTTTGGAGTGATGACTAGTGATGGTGACATTATGTCGCCATCCATATTTCAACAGAGCCTAAGACTCAACTCAGAAGCCTACTGCAAGTGCCTTGAGGAGGTAGTACTGCCCTGTCTCAAAAGGGTGGCTGCTGAAATACCCTATGGCTGGCAACAGGACGCTGCAGCATGCCTACACAAGCAGGAAATTTCAGTCATGGCTATCAGACAATTCCCTCCCTTTACCTGACCACCTGTCAAACAATTTCATCACCCTTTATATCTGACCACCTAACTCTCCAGAAATCAATTCCCTTGATTATTATGTCTGGTGTGCAGTTGAGCGAGAGAACAACAAAACTCCTTGCAACACCAAAGAAAAATGAACGAAATGCAGGAATTATGGCAGCATTCACCAACTTAAACAAGGAGACCATCCAAAAGAATTGTAGAAGATTCCAAAGATTTTAGAGGTTGTGGTTAAAGCCAACAGAGATTTTATTTTTCATTTTTGTATAATATAGAAAACAACAATTTGTCCATTGCACCTTAGGGTGCAATGTATGAATTGTCAGTACAAATGTCAACCAGTACAGCATGCAGTTTCCAAATTTCTGGCAGAATGAAATACATGATGGTGCTTTTTTTCTTTTTCTCACAAATGGCACCCAACTGACCCTACTATACTGTGCAGTTTACCCATCAAACCCTATAGTCTCATACAATAGTTAAGTTTTCTAAAAGAATAGACTTTAATATCTATACAAAACCATGTTAGAGTCAATTATTGCCTTACAAATGTTGTTTTGTCTATCTAGATTTTTCTATATAAAAAAGATATACTTTGGAAAGATATCCAAACATATGATAAAATAAATCATCTTAAAACCAGTATGAAAATTGTCCTGCCAAATGAGACTCAGCATAATATTCAAACACTTTCTATTCTTTAGATATAAATGACTGAATGATGTAAAGTAGCCACAGCTATTAGCATATCTTATCGGTTTAATCAATGTTATGTATTTTAATTAATGTAACCTTTAAAGAATTGGAAAGGGGTATTCTTTTGGGCATTAAGGATCTTAAGATTTATATTGAAAAACCACTGAATGCATATACTAGTTTGTAAAAATTAAGTTTAAAAAATATAGTAATATTTCTTATTCTTTAACAAAAAGATAAAAAAACATTCTAAGAATATTGGAAAAGATCAAAGTAAATTATATTTTAAACAAAAACATTTTGTTTCAAAATTGATAATTAGATTAACAAGCCAAATTCCTCTATTAGTATATTCAAAAAAATAAACAGATAAATATTCCAAACAACTGCAAATTTTTATATTACTTCAAGAGATTTTAACACAAATTATAGTAAAAATTATACTATAAGTTATTTATTCTTTTAATTCTCTCTTGAAGAAAAATGTTTGCCTATTTAACTCAAAAAAATATTAAATTACATGTAAGCCTCACACAAGATCTTTTGGAATTAGATTTTTACAGAAACCCCCAAAAATATACACACAAAAAGTTAAATTTTTAGCAAATCTAAATAGAGAAACATGTTCAATTGTACATATTAAATGATCAGAAATCTTTGAAATAACAGCACTCAGTAATACTTTTTTAAAGACAAAAGTTCTATCACTTCTTAGTAATTTAGTTTTATTTCTATTCTCTTCAGAGTAAGTTTTATCATGAAAACAAAAAGATTATATATATATATATATATATATATATATATGCACCAAAACAAGCAAGAAAATTTTCATTCCAGTTAAGTAGGCACAAAATATTGAGGTTAATCATCACTAAATTACCCCAACAATAAAAGAGTACTGAAATTAAGGCCACTAAAATTATACAATGTGCAATTACTCTTTTTTTATTTGCTGTTTCCATAGAAATAAGTACAAAATGTTATTTCAGTGCTAATATAATTCTTAAAACAAAGTTTGCATTTCTTTTTTTAAAGTTCCCACTTAAAATTTAAGGGTTTAAGAAAATTTGAAGTTTTTCTTGAATGAAATCGAAACTTCAAAAGCAAACTTTTATGAATTAAAAAAGGAAAGAATTTGAATATAGTTATAAGAAGCTGATTCTGTTTGTTGTAAGAGTGTTTAGTTCCAACTAACTTCATTCAAACATTTGCTTTTGATCCTATTTTGTTAGCTGTCATATTGGCATGCATTAAAAAAACATTTTTGTTTGCTTCATTCTCATACACCAGATAAAAGGAAACAAGCAATATTTTCAACATTATTTTTATATTTTAAGAAAAGTAAAAATGCAACACACAAGCACACACAAAAGAGAAAGTCATGTAGTTTGGCATATTATATTGTGAATGATTAAATATATCAAAAGTGAAACTTTCTCACTGAATGAGTCTCCATAATCAAGAGAATCATTTGGAATTTATTTTAATCAAGACTTTTCTTTAGAATAATTGACAGTAGGTTGGTTTTCTCCTGTATTGTAATAATCATTTTACTGCCACTGTTGAGCAAGGGGTTACATAGGAGGTAAGTTATGAGAAAGAACGTCAGGTTACAGGGGATGTCAGAAAGAGGGTAGGAGAAGGATGAAAATACTGATGAGAGTGGACGAAGAAAGGAGCATGAGAGAGAGAGAGGATGCAAGTTAGTGAGATAGGAGATGACTATTGACTTTACATTTGAATTCTTGAAGATTGTAGCTGTTGGGAAAGCAAGTAAACAAAGTGCGAGAGAAGAAGCTGCTGGAGTAGAATTTGTGTTTACAATTTATTGGTTTCACAGTAAAAGGGTGGGACCTAGTTGCTAATCTTGTTGCTCGAGCAAATTCATGTATGAGGTTTACCAGTGAGCTAAGTTCATCTGAGCAGAAGCCATGAAAGTATTTGTAGAAGAGACACAGGGAAGCCACATTGCGCCGGTGAGAAAGTGACGGTATCTGAGCTGCCAAGTCGAGATCAATCACATTACAGATTCTCTGTTGGGTTTTGTCAAGGACCCCTAGGTGGATAGCAGGAGCACCCGACCAGATATGACAGCAGTATTCAAGGCACAGGTGGATGGTAGATTTATATATGTGCAGGATTGTTTTAGACAGGAAAAACTTCCTGGCTCTGCACAGAGAACTGACCTTCTTAGCAGTAGATTTACCTATGGATTCTATGTAATCATTCCACTTGAGGTCTGTTGCGAGAGTTAACCCGAAGTGGCGCAATGTTTTATTTTCAGGGAGACTAGACTGATCCATGCTAATGGTGGGTAGGAGCGATTGTTTGTGGTTGTTAATAGATAGCAAGCTTCATTTTGGAAGCATTGAAATTCACAAGCCATTTCTTACCCCAGTCTACCACAGATTGGAGGTCCTTTTCGCGCTCAGCAGCAAGGTTTGCTTTGTCAGCCTTGGCAGATTTTTGATCAAGGCAAGAGTAAAGCGTAGTTTCAGTGTATATGTCTACTTGGGATCTTATTACATTGGGGAGGTTGTTAATGTAGATAAAGAAAAGCGTGGGACCGAGAATAGAGCCTTGAAAGACACCCACATTTGTGTGATAGTATTGGGAGGTATGTCCGTTCAATGCTACCTTCATTGTGCAATCTGAGAGGAATGACTGGATTAGGTTAAATAATTGTCCAGTTATACTGTAGCCCAGCAGCTTGTATAGAAGGCCAGCATGCCAGACTGTTAAACGCTTTAGAGATGTCTATGGCAACAGTTCAGGCCTCGCCATTCTTGTCGAGAGCCTGGTATATATACTCAGTGATGGTCGTGAGCATATCAGCAGTAGACCTGAAGAAGCAGAAACCATGCCGTTTGTCAAAGAAGAGTCTGTGGGCTGTGAGATGTTCTACTATCTTGGCATTGACAATGACTTCGAACACTTTGCCAAAGATCGGTAAGCGGCTGATAGGGCGATAATTAGCAGAGTCAGAGGGTTCTCCAATGTTTTTCTATATAGGAACCCCAGAGGAGGATTTCCAGCAGGCAGGAAAGCAAGAAGCAGAAAGGCAGTAGTTATAGAGTTTAGAGAGAACAGAGGAGAATTCAGGAGCACATTTCTCTAAGCAGCTTATTATAGAATTAAATATTTTAATAATATTCAAAATATGAAGTTATGACAAAATATCACATGAATTCTGCAAATCTATTTCTAATCCAGTTATAATGGACAAGTTTTTTGTCTAAGTTTTATAAAAGCAACTGAGTTAGGTTAGAAAATATAGTAAACTATTGAATTATAAAATGTTAACTAATTTTTTTAAGTATCTTATCAAAAGAAAAAAAAAGACATTTTTCCCATATATATTTTAAAATTACTTTTTCAAAGTTTTCAAATCTACTTTGCTTTCCATAAAATTTGAATGAATTGTAAAATTATGAAACTGATAACAAATATCTAAAATTTGATATTTTATTTGACCAGGTTCACTAAATTCTTTCAACATTTATCAATACAAAATAAAATTAGTTTCATCAGAGAGGATAAAGGCTCAGTGAATGGAACTTTTTTTTTTTTTCAGTGTGTCAATTTTTGAAGTGAACTTGTGTTTATATAAAATGCTGGCTTTGAAAAAAGAGCAATCATAGTGAATAAAATCTGCCTAGATAAAAGAATTTATTTTCCAGATAATAAAAAGTGAATAAAAATCCTTGAGTAAAATCAGAGAAACTGATAAGAAAGTTCAAATTCCCTCAATACCTTAGATTTATAAAATTCAAAGAAACTCATAAAACATTATTGTATTCAATGCTCAAAACTTCCATGCACTAAATATAATAATATTACAGTTATTTCCATTTATCCAATATGAAGAGATTAATTTTAAACAAACACCGCAAGATATATGAATTTGTTAATAGATAAAAAAAAAATTTATCACAGAAAAGTTAAATACAGGAGAAATATGATGTCAGATTATCAAACAAACTAAATAGGGTATTTTATGAAGATATCTAGTGCTATCCAGCAATCTTTAATGATATTTTTAAGAGGTATAGAAGATTACTGGGTGATAGCCTTGTGTCTCTATGAAACCACTGTGTGTGAGGTAGTGTATATTTTCAAAGTATATATTTAGTAAATGTTGTTTGTGTTTATTAAACAAAAAATAGGCAATATTTATACTAAGACCAAGAACAAAAAAAATCAATACATTGAAACCAAAGGATACATGCTGAAAAATGTTACTAACAACAAAATCAAATGCAAAGCTCTTGTTCTTGGCCTATTAGAGACAAGTCTCTTAATTCCAATGACCTTATGTTGCTGCTACTGCCACTATGAAGCATTAATGTCTCATTAAAACCGGTTACTTTAAAAGTAAAGTGAAATATACTACCAAGCCTCCAAGTGATTAAATATTTGAAACAGTAAAGTGGCACTGGAGATGATTGAGCATAGAATATTGCAATAATTTAAACACAGACACCAGACTAGTAGTACTTAAAATATTACTAAAGAGAAAATGATTTCATGTTTTATTGCAGACATTACTTTCTAATAATTTGTACCAGCATTTTTAGTATTATAAAACCGAATGTTTTACTTCTATTTATCTTCTGAAATGTCCAGGAAGTGAACAGTGCATTAAATTATTGAGAAAAATTTACATCCTGTATATTTTTCATAAATGAACCAAGTATAGAATGAAAATGAAATGTTCGTCAAAATCTAAACCAAATATTTCCTTTTGATAATATTCAAGTTTCATTTTTAATGTACAGAACAAGATAATCTTTGCACATTTGAGGAGAAAATTTTTTCTCATAAATGCATACATTTAATTTTCAGCAATAATTTTTATTTTAACCTGTATGATTATTTTTTCAAGAAAATATAAAATAGCATATGATTACACTGTTATTGATAAGCATATATAAATAATATAAATGGCACAAATGACAGAATTATTAATTTCTAAAAATTAGAGTTGCAAATAATTGTTCTTCAGTAATATTAGATGCTTACTTTTATCCTCCAATCAACATAACAGTTATGACAGCATTCATAGTTTTAAGTATGGCTACAATTTATGTCTACAACTATATCAGAAATGTTTTTGGAGAATCCAATTAAAAATTTAAAGCAATTTATGATACATTCACATTTTAATTTAGTGGAATTTTTAAAGTCTTATAAAATTAATTTGTCATCTATAGAAACCTTTAATCAAAGACAATTGAAGTATCAAACAAAAACTGCTCATTTCAAAAGTATTTTGACAATGTTGATGCTATTAGACAAAAAGAAGTTTTCCTGGTTATAAAAACTGTATGCTAATAATAGTCTGATAGAGTTTATAACCAATAGTAACTGATAAATACCAGAAGAATTTGTACTCAAATCTGCACAAATATTAAATATGGCAAATGAGATTGCAAAACAATTCCTAAAATGACACAACACTGCTGAAACACAAGTTCAAAGGGTCTTCTATATAATAACCAAGCGTTTTTGGCAGCTACTAATTCCAATGATATAACAATGCTCTCAGATGCAACAAATTCTTTTGGGATATATGCCACAAACCCATCATTTACATTTTTGCTCAATTGTCTGTGTTATCAGTCTGAGCACCACAAATGTTATCAGATTCTTCATCATACACAGGTTGTACATAATGTATTTCACTGCATGAATTGCATACATCTGAGGGAGTGCATTCCAGGTATGAATGAAACTTCATCTGCAGTTAGGTATTCATATTTCACAAACTGATAGTGAATATTTACACTCATCACCTGGGATACATTCTATAAAAGGAAACTCTTCAGCCAGAAAATGAATCAAATGATGTGTCTGCTGCATATGCACCATGAAAAACAGTAGGTGCTAAATATGAGAAGCATTACTACTTAACAAAATCATTGGTAGCAATGATTTGCCTGGTCACTTAAGACAAACTTACATTATAAAAGCCTGAAAGTGTTGTTATGAAATGGTATGGAGATATGAACTATAAATGGATAAAACTGAGAAATCTGGATGAACTTGCAGAAAACAAATGTGACTGCAAACTCTTTCGTCAACAAAGATATGCAACACAACTATCAACTAGCATTTGCAGATTTATGTAATGAATGAATTTCTATACAATTGTATTGCTTTCTTCAACCTTTTCTGTTCTTGATGTTGGATTAAAGTAAATGGATCATTACCTTAAAAATAATCTTTTGTAGTTTTAGGTATTCAACCAGAAAGGAATTTAGATCTGTCTGTTTGTTAGCCTTCTTATGAAACCAAGATAACTTTTTCTCTGCAATGAGAATGTTTTATCTCCAACCCTACCAATTCAAGTGATAATACCCAGATTTCTAGCATTAAAAGTTAACTTTAATTTCATAAACAAAGATGAGAAGGCACAAATGATGATTGATTTTAAGCAATTACAATACAGATTAAAGAGAATGGATTATATTGATGTAAGAAGGAAATGGAGCATTGCGAAAATACTAAAAATAAACACTTAATGTATTATAGCTAGAACATAAAATGATGATTATTTAATAAATATTAATCATGAACAATTGTTGTAATATACAATAATTGCAATGCAATTGTCTGTAAGAAGTCACTATTGGGAGCAAGGCCTGATAAAATTAACTAGCATTTAACAAAGTAATTAATTGATCTGTTCAAAGGAATATGATATTATCAGCTTAAGAGAAGAAATGAAAGTTGCTTGCTTCAAGCTCTCTGTATACTTAACATAAACTTTATGAACACAGGGATCACCATATTAAAGTTTTACTCATTGAAATTAAAAGTACAAGGAACAAACAATGACCCAAATATATAACAATTTGTCAGAGTGAATGATTTATTTACTCAAAATTCTGATATCTTTGGATATATGCTATAGAAGTAAATATAATATCACAAAAAAATTTAATTAGATGTAAATGTAAGTAAGTAAATGTAAGTGGAGAAAAAGAATGTGCAGTCACAGATTTCTATTCAATTATAATCATATATTGTTGATATTTATAAAAATACTTTCTTATAGAAAAAAAATTTAAAATCATCAGAATATCCAGTTTTAATCATAATGTAGCCAATCATTACTTTTGTTCATCCTAAATTAAGAATACATGCTGAAATCTACAATAAAATGATTGATGGGACAACTTCATTCCTAATGAGTATTTATGCAAATGTATTCAAAGCATCAAACATTGATTTTTTTTTTTTTTTAACTTAATCACAACTGTTGACTGCTTTTGTTAGAAATAAAATAATAAATAGAACAGCAAACACAAAAGTGCAGAACAAAAATCTAATTACTGAACAAGAAGTTTTTTTTTCAATTCTTTTAACACTGTCAATATGTTCGTTGCATTTTAAATCCATAATATTTCAGTCAATTTTTTCTCCATTAAGACTCCTATATAAACTATAAAAGTTGCAAGGTTTGTTTTTTTTATTAAAGATGAAATATGGAGCACAAAATATGAATACTATATTTATTTGGTATTTCAAGCTGTGTAAAGTCTCATTATAAGCATTTCAATAGAAGTATATATTATTTGTAGGAATTCATCTTGTGACCAAGTAATGTAATATTGAAAATATTGTAAATTTTTAAAATTCAGCTTCCAGGAAACAAAAATGGGCTGAATAATTCAAAACACAAAGTGCAACAATAATTTGTTGGCAAATTTAAACTTCAATTATAAACAAAAAGATTACAAAGAGAATTATTTTCACAAAATATTTTCGGAACAGGAAATGATACAGTATAATGTGCATATCTATATAAAGTAAATATTTTAAATTTAGTTACAAAAAAATCCTACAGTTATATATATTCAAAAGTAAAACAAATTAAAACATTTTTTCAAAATACAGCTTACAAAAAGTCAGGTTGCTTTTTAAAAAGAAAGAATTACAAGTTTCACTTCATATAATTAAATTTGACATTTAATTAAAATGTCATAAAAGTTAAGTTTTTTCTACAAAAATAAATACTGAAATTGAAATATTTGCTAAAAAAGCAAAATGCAAAATATCAAAAAGAATCAAATTTTATGTAAAGAATTATGGTAAATAAGGTTTTATATTTTTATAAACTGAAATCATTTTCTAACAAAGATTACTTTCAGAAACCTAAGATTACTAATATTAAGGAAGAGAAATTTACCAAGGCACAAACTATAGATTAACTGCATTATATATGCACTCTCACCCAGGTTTTAGTAACTGCTTAAAGAGAAACTTACATAAGTAAAAAAAAAAAAATCATTACTTCCAATTTATAGAGTTTATTGATATTTTATAACTTAAAATATTAACTGCATACTTTAAAAAAAAGCTTTTAATTTCTTTTTAATTGACACATTTCTAATGTAAAAAATGAAATAAATCAATTTAGATGACAACAGAAACTAGCTTGCTAAGAAGGTTATTCTTGCATAACTTAAAGTCGCTTAAAAGATGAAAGAGGACAGAAAAAGTCAGCTTTATAAAGCTTATTGAGACCAATATCAAAATTGTCAGTCTAGACAGATAAGCAGATACAAACAATAGATATTACAATCAATTTTCAAGCTAAAAAGCAACAAAAGAACAATTCTGCTCTCAATACAATCATCAGCTCAATATGTTGAATTGTTTTTCTACTTGGACCAAAGTTTACTTCTTTCATATGTCTATTTGTTTTGACAGGTTAATAGATAGTGTCAACAGAGAAAATTGCATTGATTAAAAGTATGTTATCTTAAATAAACTTCAAATAGTCAATAATGGATGGTAGTTTTCCAACTTTTAAAAGACTATAATAAACTTCATAGACATTCGTTGGGTGAAGCAATCATGTATAAAATCACAGAACCAAATCAATACTATCCTTCAGAGAACTAGGTTATGCAAAGTTCAATTAAATTCTTTTGAATCTAAACCATTATCCTGTGGTTAGAAGAAAAGCTAGGCTTTGTTGCTGAAGATTTTTTGTTAAATATCTAAAACAAGTATTTTTTTTCCTTTCTCCATTTAAAAAATAAAATATATAAATATTGATTTATTGATCCCCCCCCCCTGATGCAGTAAATAACAATTATAAAAGAATGCATTTGCTTATTGGTGACAGAGTTGAACAATATGCTGGTCTAGCTGGATGTGTATGACTAATCAAAACAAATGAGATTTCAAAAATTTTTTTAAAAAATCAACAGGTTTTCTTTATTTCTGTTAACATCTATTCAAAGAACTCCTTTATTTGCTGTCAAAAGTAGTTTTGATAAATTTCAATAACTCCTTCAAAAATAAAATTGAAGTTCAAACATGATAAAAGGATTTTGAGTGTTAGAGAAAATATTTTAGTTAAAAAAATTATGAATATTTTTAAAGATAGAACTTTATTTTTATTTACTTTCATGCTTTTGTAAAAAAAATAGAGGAGTTTCTTAAAACTGTTTTTCTATGATTAAGCATATGCAATTTTAGAATTTTGAGTCTCAATATGCTTCAATAAATTGATAATTTATCAGCAATTGGTGTTTGGTCATTTTTAGAATGCAATTGTGATATTTTTATGCTACAGCTGTAATATTGCAGAATAGATATACAAAAATAAAATAAGAATGAGTAAAATGATAGGATATCAGATTAAAAAAATCTTCAATTTCACCTTACAATACAAGTCGATTAAAAGAAATAAAAGAAAAAGATATGAAAATATTTTTATTCTAGAAACATAAATCATATAATGTCAGACATTATTTTTTGATGATTGGTATCTTCAAGGCATTGAAAATTCTTTTGTATGCCTAAAACAAATTTTAAAGTTGTTTTTTAAGGTCATCCCAAATTACTTGATTGATGAAAATTTGCTCAGATAGAGGATAATTTCATTGGATAGTTGAAGTGTAAAGAAATATTTTCTTTGTGCAAATAAGCTCATATTAAAAAATGCCAGGAGTAGCTAAAGGAGTAATTTTATTATTTTTATAATCTCTTTCATTAGAGATCATTACCGGATTTGCATGTAATAATAAAAATAAAAAAAAAAGAGGATACAATATTTCACAAGTATCCAAGGAAAATAATGAATTCTAATAAATTTTTCATTTCATTTTTTTTTTCTTTTTTTTTTTCTATGCAGAATTATTTTTTCTGTATATTTGGTTAAATCTTCATTTACAATTTCAGTGAATTCAGTTTCTCTTTTGAATGCTAACAATATTTTCATTTTAATACTTCTTGAGATTTGAGGAGATTTTGATGGACTTATGATTAATCTCCTAAATTTTTTTCTTACAAAATAGATTTTTCACATGTAATTCACTCATGACTAAGTAAGTATTAATAGTTTTATTGAAATCTGTTTATTAGAAGGTTATTGGTAAATTTTGAAAAACTGGGTGTTTTTTGTTTTTTTTTCTTCTACTTTCTAAAAGTTTTCTCATGTAAATTATTAAATGACAGTTTTAAATAGTTTAAACAAACTTTCAAATACAGACACTATAGCAGACAATTTTTATATCAGAATTACCACCAATTTCTCTTACTAATGGCAAAACAGATATGTTGCTTATATCAACATTTTTTTGATCTTACATACATTTAGGTTAATTGAATAGTGTGTGAAGGTACACTCTTTTCCATACATAAAATAATTCAGTTGATAAGTTACATCAGAAATCTTAAAATTAAATTCTTAATATATATAACACACACATAAGATTATATAAGTTCGAGTTACTAATAAAAAATGATTACATATGCTATACTGACATTTTTTTTTATTTGCAGAAAAGTATGGAAAGCAAATATTCTGGTTGAAGCTGTTGAAATGATTCTTGACACTCATAAAATAAATACAAAAATATCCTAAACAAATAAATCACCATTAAGAGAAGGATGATGAATGAAAGAATCAATAACATATTTACTTCCATTGGAGATATATTTCACGTAAAAATCATAGAGCAAAATCAAGCAAACCAGCAATTATAAAGATATACAATAGCTAGAATTACAAATAGACTATCTTGTCTACAAGTTTTAGGGAGAAATTTTAATTGAGTAATGAAAAATGATACTAAGCCAATGAGAGAATTACAAGAGTTCTTATACATAAAAAATATACATCTTAAACCCATAAATTATATGAGTACACAATGGGCTCTCTGAGTAATAGTTGTATAATCAAATATGTGTGGGGTAGTCTGGTTGTTCAGTCTGTTCTGATAGTCTGGGATCTGAACTGTTGAACCCTTGTATAGTAAAGATTATAAGAGATTCTATCATAAATAGGAAAAGAAAATTGACATGGTTAAGAATTTTTATCTGTCCTCTATGATTTCTTGATATCAATAGTCTGTCAGTCTTAAGTGCCATATGTGATCACATTCGGCGATCATGTCTCGAAAGAGACATGACTGACTGTGTAGATGATTATCCTGCAGTAGGTTGCCATTACTTTCTGCAGTAGACTGGTTGCCAGCCAAGGCTATAGAACCCAATCTGTTCTATTATTTAACCCATAACAAGAAGAAAGAGAGGAATTAATACTGTTCCTAAGGGTATTTGCACGTAAGTGAATCCAAGGAATTTAACTTGAATTCAAACTTGGTTCTCAGATTTCTCGTTCTGAGCCGATATCTGCTGCACCACAATGCACATCCTGATATCAATAATTCATCTTTAAAATAGTGGAATGAGTACCTTCAGTAGAGTGATAGTAGCAACCATTCATGTCTTACAAGTTACTGCTGATGGAGAATTCCCAATGAGTACTCTGATTTATACCAATGTTTACTTTGTCTAAAAAACAAAACAAAATCAAAAACAACATTCTCCTTTTTGACACAAAGGAGGAAAAAATACTATTTCTTTACATAATCTTTCGAATAATACTATACAAAATATGTAAAAAGACTACACTCACTACCACACAACCAAGCTTAGAGATTAAAACTGGCTATAACATATTCAACTTGAAATTGCTTTCAATTTATCCCTGATTTAACATGAAATTAGAAGCTTGTTCCATCAATTTTCTTTCATTCCTGCTTCTCACACAGATGAAACTAAATATTTCATTTATTTTCTTCTTTCTCTATATTGATGGAAATTTTTTAAATTAAAAATCGTTGCTGAATCAATATTAAAGCAGAATGTGCTTGTATAAACAGCCCAGGATTAATGTTTCTACAACATTTTTAAAGACTATGATTAAGAAACCCTATTTGAATTGGTTTTTGCTGTTTCTATCATACAAGGTCAATACAGTTGATAGATCTCCTCAAATTGACTGTAGTAGATGAAATCGATTGCTTAAAAGGCTAATTGCTACACTATCTGATTTACTTTATGTAAAAGAAAAGAGAGAAAGCGAATCAAATTTCTTTATTTTGGTTAGATTTTTGTAACATTTTACACTTTTCTTTTGGAATCTAGCTAGAAAGAATCAAGAAAGACATTAATCACTGGCTAAGTTTCTTTTCCTATCCATAAAATGAGCCAGGAGGAGGCAATAATATTTAAGACTAGTCAAACAAATTCAAGTCATGCTTTTATGTACTCCCTACTAAAGACAACTGCTTTATGATGCAATATATTAGTGAAAGTAATAATACAGATACAACATTCCTAATAAATAAACATAATCTAATCTCAAATCTGTAAAACGGAACAGAATTTATTAAAACAAATATCCTTGTTTATTTTATTTAACAAAAAATTATTACTGATGTAAAAGTTTACAGCAAAAGTCTTATAAATTTATAATATTCATTCATTCATTATTCAAAGTATTTTCTTTGGTTTCTATCAAACAAAATTTTCCAATTACTACATTCCATTTGAGCTTTTAAAGTTTGTCCTGGATCTCAGAATTCTTGTAATAATCCATTTTTATCAATAGTGGTTCGAATGTTTTTTTTGTTAGTTTCAAGCAAGCAGAGAAATATAAATGTTTAGGTATTAACTGATGTTCTTTTCTATAAGTTGATGTAGAATAGATCTTTGTTTACAAACCCAAGATAAATTCTATAATTACAATTGACTGACTACATAAGCTTCAAAGACACTTAAAACTTCCCAAACAATGTGTAAAAGATAGCAGGAAACTTTTATATCAACCTAAAACATACATAGATTAGCTGCAGAGAGGATAAGGTTGAAGAGACTTCCAATATTTGTTACAGATCAAACACTAAGTGACCTAGGTCATGATATCACTAATTTATTAAAAATTTAAGGTAAAAGTCTTACAAAACAAGTAAAAACTAGATGTTTTGCACTTATAGATTTAGGTTAGAATGACCAGGTAAAAAGACTTCAAAATTTGTAAACAACTGTTTCATTAATAAATAAGTAACTTTTCAATAGATGTGAACTATTGCAGAGAACATATTAAGTAGTCAAGTATCAAGCATTTAGTAGCAAGATTATCTGCTATTTTACCAGTTAACCTTAAATCCTACTGGTTCATATCATGTTTTACTCTCCAACCTAAACAAACTCCAAGCAGACAGCAGTCTACAGATTTGTGCCAGAAATACTTAATGTACAATTAAAATTTCTCTCCGCTAAAAATCAAATTATAATGGCTTTATAAGGGGATGTTGAAAAATTCTCAACCAATCAGGAAAAATAACTTATAAGCATGTTACATTACAATCTTGTTTTGCATATTCACCTTGAAGGAGTTAAGCACATTTAGTGCCTCGTTTCTCAAATGTTTCTCAGCAAAATTTCTGATAGGTTGGTTATTGAAACATTGATCTGAAAAAAATTGACTGGGCTAAGAACTTTTCATGAAATTGACTGGGCTAAGAACTTTTCAGTACAACTACATATAATTTCGATATATTTTAAATTTTATATTTATCAGGGAAAGTGCTCAATAATGAGGATCGACCACTTTTAGATATGAATACTGATCTGTCAACCAATTATAAATGAAATTGCAAATCAGCATGCATATATGTAAAGTGAACATTGAAGTCAACACTCAGAGGCAACAGACTGTTTCATGCTAGGCACAATCATCAGGCCATGCATTTGTTTTTTCCTTGGCTATTTATATATATGGGTCAGTGGTGAATTGTGGGTAATCCTGCTAATGGTTATTTTGGTGGGAATGGTTTGTTTGTTTATTTATTTGGATAAATTTATTTTACTTGTTTTTATTTATTCTTTTCAGTTTTTGATGTTTAATTTATTTAGATTTGTTATTTATTTTATTTACTTTTAATTTTATCTATTCTAATGATCGTTATAGCTGCAGTGGTTTGTTAATTTGTTTATTATTTTACGTTATTCTTTTATTTTTTTTTAAATCAAAAACAAACAATGCAGATGCACAAAACTAAAAATATAAAATGGTGACAATTTACCTATAGCACTATATATATATATATATATATATATATGTACATAGTCATCCGCAGACAAATTTCTTTCACTATATCACAGCTCATCAGTACGGTTAGACATCCAATTGCTTCTAGCCAGGATTGAAACCTGACTGAATTGACGTCAGTCAGTGATTCTACCTCTAAGCTATGGGTGCTCAGTCGAGGAAGGCGGACGTTAGTGTGTTATATATATTTTTTTTCTTAATCGTATCACCCCGAGCAAGACGGTAACACCACTGATGAGCAGGAGGCTACATAAGAGTAAAAAAAATTAGATAGAAGGAGGGTAAAGAGAAAGACCAACTAGTTAAGGATGAGAATACAGGCGTGATGACTGTTGCAAAGGTGGAGAGAAAAGAAAAGATATACAGAGTGGTGTAGAAAGGACTAGAGTCAAGTGGTTAAGAGATGAGTACTGACATTGCATTTAAATTCCTGGAGGTTTATGGAAGTGAGTTCCACAGGCGAGAAGTGTGAGAAAAAAAGCTGCAGGAGTAGAATTGTTGTCCACATATATACAATGTAAACACACGTCAGTAGCTGAGAATGTTCAAATTTATTATATATATATATATATAACACTATTTAATTGTGGTCATATATCACATTAAAAAAAACTCACAATATCAACCAATAATTGGCTGCGGATTAGGAAAATGAATGTCAGCTCAACATTGGTACCAGAAACTGTTTTATGGAGATGAAAAGCTTAAACATGAGTAGAGTTATTATACACATTCTTCTGTAATTGATAGCAACCATATGAGAAGCATTACAGAAGTAAACCAACATAAAAGAACTCAGAAGTACTAAATGTTAACCATTCAAAAGTTGTTGCACCAAAATTGGAAAATTAAGAAGCCGATCAAAAATAAAAATATTCACTATTATAAAATTTGCTCTGCTCTTTTGCACAGCAAAAATAATCACTTTCTTGATTCTATCATGACATGTGACGAAAAACAAAAAAATGGATTCTGTACAACAATACTTAGTGCCCTGCATAATGGCTGAAATAAAGTGAAGCACCAAAACACTTCCCAAAACCAAACTGTATCAAAAGTAGTTTTATGGTAACTGTTCAGTGATTGACAAATGGAATCATCCACCATAACTTCTTATAACAGGAGAAACCAATGCAATGAAGCAATAAAGTATTATTAGGAAATAAACCTGCATTTAGATGGCTGTTTATGAAATGATTCTGCAGAAATTGAATGAACCAAACTTTGAAACTACTTCACCCAATGTACTAGAACTCACTCCAACTAATTAAAATTTTTTTCAAGCATTTCTACAATTTCCTGCAAGAAATGGTATTCAACAACTAAACAACAGCCCAAATGCTTTTGAAAAATATTAGGAATTCCAGAAGTATATGCTATCAAAATACTTACTGCTAGCAACAATACATAGATCCCAATGGTTCTTATTTCAAGTTATTTTATTCAAAGATATACTATTTCAAAAACTAGATTTTGCTGAGAGTAAAAATATCTACAGAGAGAAAATCTTAAATGACATTTCATGACATAATCAAAATTTAGTTAAATTTAAAGCTAATATTCTAACAAATCTGTTTTAAAATTCTAATTGTAAGTGTTTTTTAAACTATGTGTATAGACCGTTCTTCCCCAATTTGGTTAATAAAGAGATGTTAAAGTATTATTTGCTACACATAACTGGTAACAAATATTTTTATAAAAATGTAATGAACTTTATATAAATCTATGTGAAACTACTCGACCTAAGCTACAAGATAAAACAAGCCTCATGAATAACTTACAATACTTGGAGTATTGCAAAATATTTATCTCCAAATATAAAATGGACTTACAAGTACTTAATCTCCCTGAATTAGTAACTGATAAATGGTATATCCTTGTACTATATCTTTAAAATAAATAAACATAATGAAACCAAGTTTCATTTTACAGTTATTACTCTAATTCTGAAAAGTAAAAATTACATTAAGAAAAGAAAATATTTATAACCAATAAAAAAAAAAAACAAAAAGAAAGATATAGCTTTTAAGTGTTTGTGTACTAAAGTTGGTTTTTTTTTTAACGATACAATCCCTGGCAAATCAATTCAAAGCAAAACAGAAAAATCTGCAAAATTAGTGTGTTACTTCATATTTTAGAATCCAGCTTGCAGCTTTCATCTACAAGCAATGAAGATGTCCTAAAAATGGTAAACTTAGATAAAAAGAAACAAGTAAAATGATAAATTATTTCAAAATCTCTCACATTGCTGAAATATAGATGCCTGCTTTCAAAAGAACTAGCTCTTGAAACACCAACTCATTTCCTTAACAGTGATAAAAATATAGCCAATAAAAGAGAAAAATAAGTCAAACCTGTCAGTAGCAAAGATAAATTAGATGAATTGACTGTTATTGAGGTCTTGAATTCTCAGTAAGTAATTCTTTTATTAGAAAAATCATAAATATTGATCTTGTTCAAATCAAAAGATTTGATCGGTATATTTCTGAGTATCTTTCTAAATTTTATCTATCAATAATTTAATGAGAAACATTTGCCTAGAGATGGCTGGGGGTATAAGAAAAGTCAACAGACTAAATTTAGTGGTAATATTGTAGAAAAACTGAGATCATTTGACTGACAAGTTCTAAAACATCCAGCAAGATATATATTAAAAAATAGGATTCAAAAGTAGGAGTAATTCAAGATTTTTCAGAAGGAAAAATTTTACTTTAGTTAGTATTTATAAAGACTCAAATCAGCAAGTTATAATTATTATGTGGTAAGTTTAAAATGTCAAATAAGAAGTTCAGGTTAAAACAGAATTAGCATAATATTAAATTAATCTGTTGTATCAAGTATCATTAAAAAAAAAAAAAAAAAAAAAAAAAAACACACACTTTAGTTAAAATATTAATACATAAAATAAAAACACATTAGCTGGGGGGGGAATCAAGCAATGCCCAAATTTTCAGAAAATGAAAGTAATCAAATTAAAATCTCTTATATAAAAAACATCATTTAATTTTATTGGATTATTTAGAAAGTTCATGCTGATTTTTAAGGAAAATTAAAGCACAAAATAAAATTATGCCATTAAATATTTATTCAACTAAATATGAACCATTTTGTTGCACAACCTTTCTCCATTATTCATAAAATTGACACGAATAAAGTAATTTTAAACTTTCTCAAGAGATAGTTTGAAATGTGCTCTAATCAGAAATGTAAAATTTGTAAATTTGACATGTTCTAACATACTGGATATCATGAATGACTAAAATTCGGAATGAACTTTCTAGACAACCCAATACATAGCCCACCATTCCAAAAAAAAAAAAAAAAGAAATAGTTTTTATTTATTGCTAACATCATCAAGAGATTATAGGAAATGATAAAAAAGAATATATTCTTTTCTTCAATTTTCTAATACTAAGTTATGTCGAACTGACTTCATTTTACAAGAACAATGAAATTAACATTATATCATAAATGTTATCACTACTGTAAAAGCATTTTCAGTTTAGAGGGAAAAAAATAGAAATTCGATTGTGGCCTGCAAATAGGATCATGATGCTACTAGGTGGCAAAGTTCTGAGTTCGTTTACCATGTGATCTAATTCTGCATCGACTAATTTGTTTTCTACATCATTTTTTGTGGAGTGGGGGGGAATTTATAAGCACATTTGGAAATTCTTGAGATATCAGATAAAGAAGAGCTTGAAATTTTTTGATTTTTTGGGGAGATAGGTAGTGGTGGAAATGCTACTGAAACAGTAGAATACTATTCACATTTCAAATGTAATGAAATTTCACTTGATGACCAATCATAATCTGACTGATCTTTCAAGAAAATAAAATTAGAGAAATCTTATAAGCATTTTCAAGATGTCCTTCATCAAATATTTATATTTCTTGAATTTCTTTTTAATCATTTCACCTCAAGCAAGACAATACTGCCACTGGTGTGCAGGGGGTTACATAGAAGGAGAGTGAAGAGAAAGAGGAACCGATTACAAGCAGTGTCAGAGAATGGGTAAGAAAAGGATGGGAATCCTAGTGCAAAGAGAGTTGCGTGAGAATAGGGTGAATAGGGAGACGAACAAGATACATGGGTTGTTTGGGAAAGGACGAGAAGGATAGGAGTCAAGGGAATAAGAGATGGCAATTGATGTTGCATTTAAACTCTTAGAGATTGTAGCTATCAGGGATGCAAGTATACAGAAGGGAGTTCCACAGACGAGAAATGCGAGAAAAGAAGCTGATAGAGTAGAAGTGATGACTGCGTTTGGTTGTTTTAACTGTAAAAGGGTGGGACTTTGTTGTCAGTCTTGTTGCTTGAGTAAATTATTGTAGAGAGGGCACCAAGAAGCGAAGCTCATCAGAGCAAAAGCCATGGAAATATTTGTTGAAGAGACAGGGGGAAGTCACATCCTATCAGTGAGAAAGTGGCTGGAGTTGAGCTGCCAGGTTGGTATCAATCACATTGCAGATTCTCTTCTGGATCCTGTCAAGAATCATGAGATGAATAGCAGGAGTGCCTGACCAGATATGACAACAGTATTCAATGCATGGGCGGATGGTTGATTTGTGTATGTGCAAAATGAACTCAGGCGAGAAAAGGTCGGCTAAGAGGGTAAGGCCAAGAAGGCGCAGTGTATTGCTTTCAGGGAGACTAGCTTGATCCATGCTGATGAGGGGCAAGAGGGATGGTCTATGGTTATTGACAGATAGCAGCTTCATTTGGAAAGCATTAAAATGTACAAGCCATTTCTTACCCCAGTCCACCACAGATTAGCGGTCCTTCTCAAGATCAGCAGCAAGGTTATCTTTGTCCACTTTGGCTGATTTCTGACTGAGGAGGGAGTAAATGGTGATGTCGTCAGCATAAATGCCTACTTGGGATTTGATTACATTGAGATTGTTGAAGAAGATCAGAAAGAGTGTCGCACCTAGGATAGAGCCCTGGGAAACACCCATGTTCGTGTGATAGGAACGATTGGATCAAACCAAGCAAGCATACAGTGATACCACAGCCCTGTAGCTTACACAGAAGGCCAGCATACCAGACCCTCCCTATCAAATACTTTTGAGATCTCTAGGGTAACAGCTCAAAATTAGACGGGTTCTAGGGTTCCCCCGAGTTCTTAAATACAGGAACCACAGAAGAGGACTTCCAGCAGACAGGAAAACAGGAAGCAGGGAGGCAGTAATTATAAAGTTTAAAGCGGACAGGAGAGAGTTCAGGGACAGAAAATGGCTGGGAGCCGTTGCCTCCACTCATCTTATGCGGACCAAGTTTTGAAATTATGTTAGAGACCAGAGAGGGGTTATGTAAATATCCCTCAGTCATTGATTTTAGTAATCATTATGAAAATATTTTACACTCTCAAGACAAACGATGAAAATAGTCTTCCCAATTTATGTTTAACTGCTTGGTTAAATGAGAATAAGACAAAAATGAACCAGATTAGTAATAATTTAACAAGCTATTTTAATTTAAGCAACATCTTGGTAAAATGTGTGTGTATGAATTGTCAAATATACAGAGAACATGCATATCCATATTATTCAAGTTCTAAAGTGCATATAATAATCATTGGTAAAAAAAAAAAAATAAGAAAGGTTAATGAATGTTCTTTTCTTGAGAGAAAGTGAAAGCATAATATAATGGTGATTTAAAATGGCCTATAGCAGCTAAAATTCTTCAAAAAGAACCACAGATAAATAAGTAGAATTTATTATTATCATCCACAGATAAATAAGTGGATTAAATGTTAAGTAACATGCAATAAACATCTGCAGGCAAAAATTAATTTTTTGCAATTTTGTATTGTAAGAAAATTCCTGATTAAATATCCATAATTATAAACAAACTATTTTCAAGGATTTCAATTTATAAAAAAGAACAGCATAAGTGATCAATATCAAAAACCCAGTAAGTAAAAATAAATTGGTAATTGAATTTGTATTTATCTGACTCACCACAAATGATTGTATATCAGCTTAGCATTTTTTTTTATGTTAGAGTTTAAAGCAAGAAAAATGTTTAAATAGTTCATAAATAAGTAATGCAATATAAAATAAAAGCAAATTTCAGAAAAAAAATTTGATTCATGATAAATAATTCTTAAATGCATACTGATTCCATTAAGTATTTAACAAGAGTAACATTACAGATGTTGCTATAAATACTTAAATGGAGCCCCCCACCACCATCCTGACATGATTTCCTTAAGACATGAAACTCAGTATGATAATAACATGAGTTAAATATTACACTTTATTTCTCTGCAGTCATGCCCTGTTTCAACAAATGTTGAATAGATATTATAATCTTTTTAAATGATGAATGAACATCTAGCATGTTCCAATTCAACTCCCAGTTAAGTTGCATTTAATAGAAAGAAAAATGAGTACATGAACATTAAAGTTCTATGAATATAAATACACTGTTTGGTTGGCTGACTGCTGCATATTCTTCATTCTCTTTTGCAAAGAAAAAAATTAGTGTAATATTGGTCTTCATGATCAATGATCATATAAATAACAAAAATGAAAGAAATATAATTTTAGGGAATATAAATATCTATGTATATTATGTAACCTTATTTTTTTTTGTTTAACAATAATAAATGAACAGTCATGTTTCTTGATGCTTTTAAGAAAGCCAGAAAAATGAGTTCTTACCCAAACTACCAAAGAAAGTATCAGAATCAGAAAGCAATAAAAATATGTTATATTGCACACACCTAATAAGAACAAATGTCAATAACTAGAATAGCCTAAATAGAACAAAAAAAAAGCCATGTGAAAGCTGTAGGAATGCTGAAATCTTTATAAAGGATTTCACCATGTGGCATAAGACATGTCATTCTTAGCTGGAAAGTAAAAAAAAAGAATAGCTGACCTTTTTGACAAACTTTCCTGCTTGACTAAACAAAATTTGATTCCTCACTGGTTCCTATTTTAGACAAATATTCCATTAACACCTGAAATATGCAGTGGATAAACTAAACAGAATTGACAATTTGCCCTTTAACAGCCAAGGAAAACCAGACTAGATAAGAAACTGAACAGTTTGAAGACATTTGAATGAAATCATGCCTGCAAAGCAAATATTCATTCATGTGTAAGAGAAGAGTTGGTATCCATCAGGGACATCTGCTGAAACTAAAGTAATAGTATTTTTTATGTATATGCATATCCCATCTATGTACAATGAAAATATAAAGCTTTATGTTTGCCAAAATGTATTTTATCAAATCATACTGTAGTTACATTGTAATGATTATAAATATGAGAAGCAAAGAAGCAAAAACAGAGTCCATGCAGCTGTTACACAGTTTGCCGTCAGACACTTGGCTCCAAAGAAATTTCAAAACTGAAGAGAAACAAAATGACTCATATTCTTAGTGAATAGTATCCAAGAGATCATTTGGATACTTTGTGACCGAGTGTAGATGCCTTCCAAAACGCACTGATCTTTTCAGATAGAGGAGACTAGTTGTTTGGTTACAATTTGTCAAAGGAGAAATAAAACACAATAATAGATTTACAGCATTTGTAACTGTCAAAAGACAAAAATAAACATCTGAGAATTAAATTTACTGTATTTATACATTGTTTATAGTATTGGAAAAAATTTACACTTATATGAACTGCTATAATTAATTTTGTAGCTGTTTCAGTACAAGTAAGGTACTATGAATTAAAGTAAACATTTATCAGACATGTATCTTAGATCCTAAAGTTTTCATGTTTCCAATCAATTTAAATCATGTAGTTAAAATTCTTACAAAAATGACAAAATGTTTTTCTAAGTACTATTTTATGATTTATCAAGTATTTGTAAAATTATTGACAGTTATATTTTAAAATATGAGTTATGCAAAATATAAAACTTAAAAATGAAACTTTTTATAAATTTATTTTTTTATAAAGTCAATACTATAAAATTTTAAAAGCAATCTCTGAGAACAATTAATCTGTTGAAAAATGCAAGCACTTTATAAATGTATCACTTTCAAAACCAGTATTACAGATTAACAAAACATAAAATTACATGTATTGAAAATTCATGCTCGCTCACAGAAAGAAAGTATTGTGAAGTAAAATTTAAAAACTTCATGATGAATGAAGGAAATGTTTACAAATTATTCAGCTTTCAGCAGATTAGCAAAATAACTAGTGAATGCAAGCAACATATAAGCCAAATAATTCCATAACTATGTATTTTTTCCTGTTTTTAAACACCATCACAATAATAATTATCATGTAATGACATAGAAGAAACAGAATGAAGATAATTTTTGAAATTTTCTTAACTTTTTTCTGTCAGCAAGCCTGCAACTTGGTGAGTTTAGCCAGTGTGATCTTATTTTTTATTATTTTTTGAATTATTTATTTACTTATTTTTACTTGTATTTTTTATTTTATTTTATTCTTTTTCGGTTCTTATCTTTTCTGCCTAATTTTTGTGTAAATTGTTCTTAATTATGAAATTTAGGTTTGGTATATTAGGGTTTTGGTTATATGTAGGAATTCTAAGACCGGCCATGTTTTTTTTTTGTTTTTTTTTTTTTTATTGTTCTCTGTCATTCCCTTGCTAACTGGACACATGGCTTGGAGGTGATTCCCCCCTCCATCACACTACTGTCTGTTACTGCTTGCTTAAGGTAACTTAATCTCTCCAGAACTCTCCAGAACTGTATAGAAGAAACAGAATGAAGATAATTTTTGAAATTTTCTTAACTTTTTTCTGTCAGCAAGCCTGCAACTTGGTGAGTTTAGCCAGTGTGATCTTATTTTTTATTATTTTTTGAATTATTTATTTACTTATTTTTACTTGTATTTTTTATTTTATTTTATTCTTTTTCGGTTCTTATCTTTTCTGCCTAATTTTTGTGTAAATTGTTCTTAATTATGAAATTTAGGTTTGGTATATTAGGGTTTTGGTTATATGTAGGAATTCTAAGACCGGCCATGTTTTTTTTTTGTTTTTTTTTTTTTTATTGTTCTCTGTCATTCCCTTGCTAACTGGACACATGGCTTGGAGGTGATTCCCCCCTCCATCACACTACTGTCTGTTACTGCTTGCTTAAGGTAACTTAATCTCTCCAGAACTCTCCAGAACTGTATAGAAGAAACAGAATGAAGATAATTTTTGAAATTTTCTTAACTTTTTTCTGTCAGCAAGCCTGCAACTTGGTGAGTTTAGCCAGTGTGATCTTATTTTTTATTATTTTTTGAATTATTTATTTACTTATTTTTACTTGTATTTTTTATTTTATTTTATTCTTTTTCGGTTCTTATCTTTTCTGCCTAATTTTTGTGTAAATTGTTCTTAATTATGAAATTTAGGTTTGACTTATACTAAGTTAAAACTTCATTAACTTCAGTCACATATTTATTTTTTTTAATTGGAGTAGATAGTACCTTCTATCGCCAGGTCTCACACTCCACCCCCTTCTTTTGGACAGGAGTAGAGTTGATCGCCTTGTTTCTAGTTTAGGAAGGGGTTCCCGAGTAGATAGATTAAACTAATTGGAGTAGATAGATTAAACTATCGCCCGGTTCACACTCCACCCACATCTATTGAACAGGTGAAGAGGCTCATCCCTTGTTTCCTGTTTAGGATGCGGTTTCCAGTTTTCTCTTTTCCAATCTTTTCACTCTTTTCCTTTATTATTTTATTTTTTTTTTTCAATTGGAGTAGATAGACTAAACTATCGCCCGGTTCACACTCCACCCACATCTATTGAACAGGTGAAGAGGCTCATCCCTTGTTTCCTGTTTAGGATGCGGTTTCCGGTTTTCTCTTTTCCAATCTTTTCACTCTTTTCCTTTATTATTTTATTTTTTTTTTTCAATTGGAGTAGATAGACTAAACTATCGCCCGGTTCACACTCCACCCACATCTATTGAACAGGTGAAGAGGCTCATCCCTTGTTTCCTGTTTAGGATGCGGTTTCCGGTTTTCTCACTCTTTTCCTTTATTATTTTATTTTTTTTTTTCAATTGGAGTAGATAGACTAAACTATCGCCCGGTTCACACTCCACCCACATCTATTGAACAGGTGAAGAGGCTCATCCCTTGTTTCCTGTTTAGGATGCGGTTTCCGGTTTTCTCTTTTCCAATCTTTTCACTCTTTTCCTTTATTATTTTATTTTTTTTTTTCAATTGGAGTAGATAGACTAAACTATCGCCCGGTTCACACTCCACCCACATCTATTGAACAGGTGAAGAGGCTCATCCCTTGTTTCCTGTTTAGGATGCGGTTTCCGGTTTTCTCTTTTCCAATCTTTTCACTCTTTTCCTTTATTATTTTATTTTTTTTTTCAATTGGAGTAGATAGACTAAACTATCGTCCCGGTTCACACTCCACCCACATCTATTGAACAGGTGAAGAGGCTCATCCCTTGTTTCCTGTTTAGGATGCGGTTTCCGGTTTTCTCTTTTCCAATCTTTTCACTCTTTTCCTTTATTATTTTATTTTTTTTTTCAATTGGAGTAGATAGACTAAACTATCGCCCGGTTCACACTCCACCCACATCTATTGAACAGGTGAAGAGGCTCATCCCTTGTTTCCTGTTTAGGATGCGGTTTTCGGCTTTCTCTTTTCCATTCTTTTTACCCTTACGTAGCCCCCTGCGCATCAGTGGCGTTACTGCCTTGCTCGGGGTGATATGATTAAAAAAAAAAAAAAAAAAAAAAAATTACAAGAGGAAATTATTGTACAATATTATTTTTCGTTAAAGTGTTCATGGTAATCCTATAGTTTCAGTGATATAAAATCTTAAAAGGAAAAGTGAAAAATTCTCTTAAAATGTCAGGAATAATGTTTTTGTTTTTTTAATTTTTCATGCTAAAAATATTATGCGTATTAAAGAACAAGTTAAGAGAAAACTAATTTGATAATCCTTTTATAAAAACCAACCTGAATTTATTATTATTCAATATTGTATCAATAAAAAGTTGCTAGTTTCATTATCAAATTATTTTCATTACTCAACAATTTTATTTGCAGAACTCTGCTCCTTTAAGGGATGTTGGCTTAGAGTCTTCAAGTATTATGCTTAGTCTATGTTCTCAATCTCTATTTATTGATTTCTCTACTCCAACTATGAGAGATGAGGAATATTTCCATAGTGATACAAGAGATTGTTGCAATGGTGAGGCTACAAGCACAAAATGAAAACAGGATTGGTAGTAAGAACAAACTTCTGACAGTTCAGATGAAGCTTATTTAAGTCAAGTAAATGGAAAACTTATACCTCTTCCATCAAACTGACCAAATACATACACACAAACTTTCTGAACATGTTGTCTCATGTGAACAATAATTTAAATATTTCTAAATAACACTATCCAAGAAAATAAGTTCAGAAATGACTACTAAATAATTTCTCAGGTTAGTTTCCTTTTGAAATAGACTAGAAAATACTTTCTAATGGTTTTAATAATGATTTTAGTTTGTCAATGAGTTCTGTAATATAATGATAATTTTTTAAAAATAATAATTGCTTCATTTCTATTGGCAAGCAGATATCTTGACTGACAGAAAAGAAATTTATAGAAAATAGAACAAGAGCATCCAATGCATAACTCATGCAATAATTATATAAAAACTGTGTGCAGCATAAGAAACATGAAGACAAAAGTCAATCATTTCTTTCTTCCTAGTCTAGCTTTTAGATGGCATCAATTTTCTAGAAACTTTAGCCATGAAGCAAAAGTCTTCAATACTGTAACTACAGGTAGAATAGAAATAGAAAATAAAAATCAATTAATCATTAAACATCAAAGGATACTAAAATATAAGTGAAATTTAACATTTACATTAAATTCTCTATTAACTTATTTTTTGGGATTAATTTTGTGATATTAAAATTTAGTAAAATAATTTTTTAAAAGATAAACATAGTTATTTTAATACAAAGAAGACTAACAACTATACGCAAGTTTTATGGAAAGACTATGCTTCGAATAATATTCAAACTCAGTAGAGAAATTGACCAAATTCACATTGTGACACTTCAAAACTATTTTCTACATTAATTTATAAAAATGGAAAAGGAAGTTACTTTCCAATTTACTTGGTCTAACAAAGTTAACTAAAATATAAATATAACCAAATGCAATATTTAGAACATTACAAAGTAATATCATAAAAATACAGAGTGAAAAATTAATTAATAAAATATCCCCAAATCAGTTCTCAAAAGGGAAAAAATAAATGCCATATCATAAAAAGATTTCAGATTAATGCAGTGGAGAAAAATTGAAGCAGTATTTTATTATAGCATATTATTAAAATCTGTCTTGAAATTACAGCCACCATGATCATATTGTTATTAAAATGATAATTTAAGAAGCTTGTGAAAAAATATATTGTTAATTCAATTTTTTTCTCCAGTAAAGCTACTTTTTTTTTTACATGAGAGAGCATAATATAAACAATCATACACAAATTTTTTTAAAAAATCAGAATATTGAACAAATTAAGGATTATTATATAAGTTATCTACATTCAAGTAAAATTTTTTTTTAAATCCCCATTACTTATTTTGGCACAAGTTTTATCAAAACCTTGTATTTTCACTAAGTATATTTTTTTAAAATTATTACAAACTTCATAATTTATTTTAATAAAAAATAAAATTTCTGTATGCATATTGAACTTTAGAGAGAAAAAGAAAAAAGAAAAAAAAAACTTCCAAAACAGTATTTTCTCATTACATTAAAATTACAAAATTCTGTTATTAGGAAAATAACAAAATAAACAATCAAATTTTGGAAAAGCTTTGTTATGCACATTTCTTTTTAAAATTTTAATATTTGATGTTATATATGTACATTCAGTTTTGCCAATTTGTTTTTTCAAGGTTATAATATCAAGCCACAATAAGTGATGCTATTCTTAAACAAAATATTCTGGACATTTAATCACTATTTATACTTAATATTTGAATTTCAATAACAAAGTTTTTTAATAATCTGGCATTACATTTGCTCTTCTAAACTTCTTTATTTTTTAACAGAATAACATTTAAGAATTTGTATTTTACTAACGTGTATGAGTCTATAAAAAAATGCCCATGCACTTTGGGTTTAATATTATTAAGTAATTTTGTTAATGTAATTAAATATATATTAATATTAATGTAGATGAAAAAAATCAAAATGAAAGAAATCCTAAAATACTTTTGAGTATAAATAAGCATGCATGATAAAAAAATGCCCCAAACTTAATAGAAATAAAATGTTATCATCAAAATCTTTGTTATTATTAAGAGGAAAGACCAAAGGATTTTTTTATTATTAAATTATATTATTTTTAATTCTTTTTAGAACCTTCAAAAGTTTAGTTTAAAAATGTTATTTTTCTTGTATCAAAGAGTAGCTATTAATTACGATGAAAAATTTAAGCATATTGTGGTAAAAACACATTGATTTGGAAATTCTTACAAAAATCAGATAATTGCAAGATTTTAATGGAATTTTCAGAACTCGTTCACAAATGAAATATTTTAAAAACGTTTATTTTTTTTAAAATCTTGGTAAAATATATTTTTGTAGAGCTTAATGTTTATATTAGTTATGATAACAAGTCAACAGAGAATTTTATTCAACTTTTTTGTCAAGCAAAAACTGCTCTGAATCATAAAAAAAACTCCAATAAAACTAATACATTATTTAATTAGAAAAGCTTTTAATTGTTTTCATGAAGATATATTATGGACAATATTGTCTAAAGAAAAAAATATTTTTGATGAATTATAAATTTTCATTTCTTTTAAATTTTAATTATAACAATTTATAGTTTTAAATCTTTTAAAATTTTTCTATTAATTTTTACTGGTTAGGTGATATTGTTATTAAGCAAAAATTATATCTACTAATCATAAATGAAAAAGTTTAGTACAATTCAGCAACCCCCAACATTTTAAAAAGAATTTTGAATTTTTTTTTGGGGGGGGGGGGGTGTATATATAAATGTGCTAATTTTTGCAAATATGGGCATTCATACATAACACGAGCAGAAAATAAGAGCATTAACTGTAGTAAATTTAAAATTTATTGGCAATTTTCTAATATTTCCTTAACAAGTGTAAGACCATAAAGCCAAATAACTAAAATTCAATAAACTATTTCAAGACATAATTTTCATAAAATTTAAAGATTACTGGGTACTTTAAAAAAAGAAAAAAAAAGGTTTCCTCACTGTATTTTTCAAATAATCTATAGTTATAGGCCCTTTACTTAAAAATGACAAACATTAAGTTATCAATAAATCTAAACACTTCATAAAAAACAATCGTAAATCCTTTCTAAAGGTATTAACTGTTTAAAAAAAATACATCTTTTTTAAGTTATGATATAGTATCTGGACTAGAAAACAACTTTATATTTAAAGTTCTGAGAAGAGGGTTGTAGTAATTATGATTATCATTGTTAATAATAAATTCAGAACTCTGTTAAAGTAAAACTAATTACAAGAAACATTTTTTGCTAATGTTATATATATATATATACTGCATCTGACAATAAAATATAATTATATGCCAAATTCAAAAATAAAATGCTTAGTGGAAAATATAAAGCTCTATCATATAGAATAGCTTTGGTATATTTATTTAGATTACAAAGAATGAATTTGAGAAGTCATTCTGTTAAGAACAGAATCTGAACAGATAAAATATTTGCAGCCCTAAGAAAGTAACAGAAGTATCATTGTAATAATCTAGCAATGTATAGGTGTACTTTCTTAATTTTCTTTTCATATTTTTTAAAACTAATTTCTAATGTAAAAAAATCTTTTTCACAAGATCAATAGAAATGATAGAGTATTCATTTGATACTCTCTTTGCTATTTCCCATAAATTATGGTCTTATCTGATATCATTGAGTGACCAATTATGCAAGTGTATTGTGTGTGTGTGTGTTACCTAAAGTTCTATTTTTAAAAGTAACATCACTTCAGTAATGAATTTAAAATCCATTTTAGGAAATAACTACAATTGACATTTGAAGAGCTCTTTTTATACTCATTAAAAATTGTATATTTAAAAAATATGCAGAATTAAATAGACAATTCAAAAATTCAACAATATATAAACCAAATAGAGATATCACCTTTTTTAATAAAAAATTCAAATTTTACTTTTTTTCATCCTGAAACTTATGTATTGAATAAGAATTTTAGAAAAAACATTTTTAGAGATTCCATTACAACATAATTGCTAGAAATTACCAAATGTTAGATTGTATTATTGCCATGAATTATTAAACATACTTTTTTAATAATAAAAAAATTTATTTTTATACATAATCATGAGGGGAGAAAACTACTACTGATCAGATCAGGTGGTACAAAAAAAAAAATATATATATATATATATCTTTTATTTATTTTATTTTTTTAGATCAAATGCCATTAACATAAAAGTAAATCAGAAATGTCTATGTGGTATAGTTGTTGGTTAAATTATGCAAAAAGGAATATAAAACTGACATCTTATTTTAACAGTCATATTTAACTAAAGTTACATAAAAATATTTTGAAATACTTAAGAGTAAATTTATTTAATAAAAAGAAAATAACCACTGGCTTAAACCATGGCAACCTGACGATTTTGTAATCTCCTGCAACTCTTTTATACAGTCTCCTTGTTCAGGTTAGTGAATGCTACCATAATCCTTGTTTTAGTTAATTTTGTGTTTTACAAGGTGTTTTGTTAGTCTCTTACTCAAGTGCACCCCATGCATAATAATCAAGAGGGTTGCAGTCAGTAGAGTTAGGCAGCCAGATGTGGTCGCAGAAATTGTCTGACAGCCATGACTAGGTTCTCCTGCCTGTGTGGCATGGTGCAAAGTCCTGTTGCTAGACATAAGATCTTCCAGCAGCCACCTTCTTGACCCATGGCAGCACTACCTCCTCAAGGCTCTTGGTGCAAGGCCTTCGAATTGAGTCTGAGGCCCTGTGGGAAGATAAATGAAGGCATAACGTCACCATCACTCCAAATATCTTCGTAATCACCATTAGGCACATAACTCTTTCTGAATCTTCTTCAATGTCCTCAGATTGAAATTCAAACATTCTGCTGAAAGGTTCGTAGAGATTCCGGCGTGAATGACAAGTAGTACACTTACAGCATGTCGTTTCCAACTTTTTGGTGGAGTAAATTGCGTCATGGTGCTCTTTTTCTCACAAACGGTGCCCAACTGATCCTACTTTATCGTGCAGTCGACAAAATAAATAAAAAAACACGTATGCGCAAAATTAAAAACATGGCGACAATTTACCGATCGCCCCGCTGCGTGCTCATGTGTGTAATAAAATTCTGAACTTTCAAAGGTTTTTACGAAGAATCTCTCTAACCACTACGGCGAAACAGTTTTGAAGGAAAAACTAGCAATAAACTAAAAAGTCAGTCTTCTTCTCACAATTTCTTTCACTTTTAGTTTTACTTTTCAGAGGCCAGAGGTGTCACATCGTTTCGTTAGTTTCTTTGCATTTTTACACACATCAACTACTTTGAAACCCGATCAAGATAACCAGTCATACGATAATATTTTTTTGCCTAATTTTTTCTTTTTTCTCGTTATTTTAGCAAGGTAATTTAACTGAATGCGAATGTTACTCAAAATTTCATTTCCGTAAAAAAAAGGAAACTTTAAAAAAAATTTTATCAACAAGCAACATTCAACAACAATACTCCGGTCATAAAATGAAAACACATAAAAGCAAGTGTTATATTAAATGCGAATATAGACAACACCTTTAAATAAACTTAAAATCTCCAAATAACGTTTCTTCAAACGAGTAATTTCTATTCGATTTGACAATGTACTTTGGTACACCCATATAGTAGCAATTGTGGTCTCCCATAATCTCTACAGAAGCGACAATAAGAGAATATTAGAAGGGACTGTAATGAACACGTCAACCGGATGTTATTAAATCAAATGAATTGTGTCAACAGAAGTTTAAGCGACTAAAATGAACACAAGAGGAACAAATAATATTCTAAACAACTAATATTAGGTATTTGATGTTATCAGGTAACTTAAGTAATCAATTAACCAAGAGAAGGGGATTTTAAAAAATGTATTTCATTTCACACCTGACTCGCTGGACATTTTTTTTACAGATATGACACCAGAATCAAGTATCCATATTGAAAAATATTCAAAATAAACTTTAATATTTTATAATTCAACTTTATGTTAAGCGGTAAAAGAGATAATAATCACATTTCGATTTTCAAATTTATTCAGAGATCGGGTAAAGAAAGGGCTACCGCTACATTATGCATGATACGACAGAACTACATTAAAAAAAAAAAAAAAAAACAACCTAAGATAAGGTAAGGATTATTAGGTAAAAATAAAAAATATAAGTTAAGAATAATTTGTGTGTTGTTATTTTAAAAAAAAAATGACTGTTTTATTTACTTTTGTTTTGATACCGTATATTGTTCACCAGTAATTAATAGTTGTTTATAACTAATTAAATAAGACATTAAATTTTTTTGGCTATATAGCAAGTATTTTTAAAAAAGATACAGCCAGCTGATAAAGGTTTTACGATTTAAACACCTACAGGAAGTGACTAAGTAGAATTAAATAAATCTTCCTGCTTTTCCCTAGAGACAACTGTGACACGTTCACTAAGTATTTCTAGAATAGATTATTGTGACAAAAAAAATAACGTCTCGGATTATATACTAACGCTTTTAAAATAGTTTTCTTTTCTCAAATCTATAAACTTTATAAAAGTAAAAAAAATTAAATAAAAATCACTGTATCAACAAAAAAATGAGAAGCATGGCTATGTTTTTTTTTTAAATGTGAATCGAAAAAAATCTATTGTACAGAAAGCAAGTCGTCAAATTTAGATATAGAATTCGTTTGCAGCTTTTGTTTTGAAATAAATGTTGATGCTCGCATAAAGTTTAGGTTTTTGTAATATGAAATCTGGTAAAATCAAGTTTGAAAATATCACATTCAAAAAATTAAAAAAGAAACATGACAAAATTCAGTGTCAATTTTTTTTAGAAGGTGAGGATACCTACATTTTTTTTTTTAATTTTAAAGAAAAAAAATCAAGCTAATCTTGAAAAAGTCGAGTCTACAAATATTATAGTTATATAACTTTATAAGTCATTCAACTCAAGAGATTCTGAAACAAAAATACGGAAACCGTGCAAAAATACTTTTCGACATTAAAAGGCCACAAATTAAAAAAAAATGGGTATATCTGTGCCGATTTTAATGACAGATATTATCATTATTATTATTATAAAAAAGCTCACAAATGTAAGTAAACCTGTAGTTGTGTAGTAATAACAACAGTAACACTACTTTCACTAGTACTTAAAATTACTAAAAATAAAAATACTACAAAAAGTACAAATAGTACAACACACTCTGAGCTACACACGGCAGACACAATATGAAAAAGATTAGTCCCAGCTCTTTAAATATACATAAAAACACAACCAGTAGCATCATCTTAACAGAAGACGACGTTATAAATAATATTTATCCAAATAATTGTTTATATAGTTCTCAAAAACGGTACACTTACCCTTTCTTGGTCGTCCAAATCAACAATAACCACTGGACGGTCAGCCATTTTGAAAACTGAAAACGTCGTCTGCTGTAGGGTGGGGGGGGAGTAATGGTGGCTGTTGGGAATTATTTGTAAAGCTGATGGATTTGCCAAATTATTTCCCTCTTCTTGTTCTATGAGAAAGGAAAATGAAAAATAAGCGTTGCAAGTTGGAAAATAAAACTAGAGAACAGCACTTTCGTAATGCTTTTGGATTCTTTAGAAAGAGAGAAAAATGAAAAGGTAATTAAAATAAGGGAGGGAAGAGTGAAATAGATAAAGAAATGGAAACAAAAATCAAGGGAGAGATTTATGTTGTGTCGACATGAAGACATAGAATTAAAGACAAAGTTGATATCAAAGAAAATATAATGGAAAAAAAAAGATTAGAAAAAAAAACAAGATAATTATTTGAAAATCAAGAGAAATAAATAAAGGAAGATTAATTGAAAGAGGGAAGTCAATGAGGTTAAAACTAAAAGTTGCTTTTTTAAGTTTTTTTTCTTCTTTTTTTTGAATTGATGAAAAACCATTTATTCTTTTGTTTATTTTTTTTTAATCAATATTGATCTTCCTTTAATAATAGAATTCATGGATAACTCATTCAGTACATAAAGAAAGTCAAATAGAAAAAATAAATAAAATAAAAATGTGTTAAAAACTTTTTACACGCTCACTGGCTCACACAAGGAATTCGAAAAATGGTTCGGGCGTAAAGTGGACAATATCCAAAACATTTTGCTTTTGGTTAGTTTCCACTTTTAGCATCCGAAACATTTTTCTCGTGCCAAATACTAAATTATCTCAGACTACTATAATTAACTATAAATATTTTTATAACTTTAAGCACATTTTTTTTCCATAATTAAAAAACTGATGTTTCTTAGATTTCCATAAAAACGTGATTTTTAGTTCAACTGTGATTCGATAAAAACGAAAATAAATTAGTAATTATTATTGAATAAATAAATAAATTATTAAAAAAATAAAAAAAAGTGTTGCATATGAAAATCTTCCGCCAGAAATAAAAACAAAAATAAAATATTACGTCCAAAGTGCAATAATTTTTAAAAAGACATAAAAGTCCGATCTTTTTACAAATTCCTATATTGGTCAAAAAGGTTTTATCGCTCTGACTGCGAGAAGTCAATTTGAAATCTAATTTCAAACGCTAACTTAGGTAATAAAAAAAATTCTGAGCTGATTTACTATAAATCAAATCATAAAAATCGACTAATTATAGCTTCAACAGATTTTTTTCTTTTTTTACATTAAATCATTTATTTAGTAACCAATTGAGTAAAAAAAATTATTTCTGCTTTAGACACCAGGTATGAGATTTTTGCGTTAAAAATAATGAAAAAAGTCATGATTTTAGTTTTGATGGCAAACCCACAAAAAACGAGATAACTTGTGGTCGGTATGCTAAAAAAATCTACCAATCACGGGCTAACTCAATTTTTCACTGTTCAGAATATGAGGCTAGGTAAAGCAATGCGGACAAGTATTTAGATGACAACAGTTTCGAATGCTAAAATGGAATATACCGGAATTTTCTTCTTTCTTAAGGATCTATTTATTTCATAAAGATTATTTTACACTTAAAATCTAAGATTTTAAACTATTTTTAGCGGAAAAAAGAATAAGAGAAAGAACGGAGTTAAAAATTCAAGAGGATGGGAGTCTTTCAAGTCTCTTACCCTTGCTTTTACAAATGCTTGACTAACGAAATCGACACACTTTTTAGTGAAATTTGTAAAGAAACATTTATTAAAAATAAATGATTAAAGATTACCGTATACAAAATTTCCCTTATGCGCAATTCTTTGAAATACAAAAATAACAGTTCTTTGAAATAAAAATCACTTTTCTCTCAAAAAACAACAGTTCATGAAAAAAAATGTTACTTCCTTGTAGAGAATAAACGTTTATGCTAATCAATTTTTAACAATAAAAGAACTTTACTTAATTCGTAGGTGTATGGTGGATAGGGAATTAAAAGTTAAAAGCAACTCTCTCTTCTTCACTTTTACAAAAATTCACAATTTAATAGGAAGAGGATTGACCCCGTACTGAAAAAAATGACTAAGCTAGATTTCGCGATCAGATGTTAAATTACTTTTCTAACCAATGGAAGGAAGCGATTTGCAAAACTGAGAGAAAAAAGTTAACACGACTATGTTAAAAGGTCTTTCGGTATAAAGAAAGAAAGAAAGCCGAACCAATCAGTGAGATGGATGGAAGCAACGGTATTTACCCACCTTCCCACGTAAGGCGAGATGTGACACAAGGTCTTTTTAATGTGGGTCTTCCCGGCCATACAGCCAGGTCAAAAATATCTGTTTATCTTTCCCCAGTCGTGATTCTACCCTTCGGCGGAACCACGACTGGGTTAGTGCTCTCTGCTCGAAAGCAGAGAGCGCTCTCCACCCGAAGATCTGACAGTGTCATAGTAGCAGAGGCAAATGCTGACTGCGAAAGCAACAATATCATACATCGGCAACATGTGACAAAAGAAACTTCAAATCTGACCCGGACATAAAGTCCCGACACATATTCGTTCTCCTTCATCCGAGTTATTTTCTCTTACATTTTCTTCTCTATCCTCAACAGTCCTGCAGTCAATAAAGAAGACGACAACAACAACAACGACAAGATACTTCAACTGACTCCTAAAAATGAACATCCGATAAGTACAATTTCCTTTACTGCTTCACCTTCCTTTTCACTTTTTCGTCAGCCATAAAAAAGGGAAAGGAACACAGACTTTATTAGTAATCTGTTAATCATTCTACGTACACACATTCTGCTACTTACGACTACAAGCTCTGGATACACTTAACTCCTTACTTCTCTTTGAACATTTAATTTGTGCAAACTGATGTCCTGGTCTATTAATAAAATTCTACTTTACAAAGGAAACAATTTTATACTTCCACCTTCACCTTTTGATGAGCTTCTGATAAACCCTTAAGTTGAGTTTGGTTATGTTTCACACAGGGCCAATTTAATATACATTTAATCATCTCCCTACTACAGGTGAAGCTGGTTCTCTGGGTTCTTTAGAAAAAATAATCAGGTTTTCAAAACAGTAGTTACCAAATATGAGATAAACTCTCACAGATGCAGAAAAGATACTTGAATGCGATAAACATGTGTAAAAAATGACATTCGTTCATCAAATTTAGAAGATTCTTCTTCTTCTTCTTGAACAGCAACAGTAGAAGCAATCTTTAGCAAACGAATAATTTCAAACGGATCAAAAACCCAATTTCTTAGGGGTTGTATAATTTCTATTCACCATCGGGACTTTAAACAACATCAATGTCAATTCTCATGTTGTAAAAAATATTTACCACAGAATGTTTAAAACTGTTAGGCTACAATACATTTTGGTGATTAATTATGAAATCATTTTGTAAGCCCTTTTTGTCAATTTTTCGTGCATAAATTTTTATTCATGTATTTTGTTTTTATAAGTCACCAGCAGTATAGCCCGGCGTTGCTCGGGTGTAATGAAAGCTTTTATATATATATATATATATATATATATATATATATATATATATATATATATATATATATTATCGATTTTCTGTACTATTGTAAGAACTGCAACATTGAAACTTCTGAATATCGTTTCTTATGTCTTTGTCTATGAGTGTATCAAATTTGATTAAAATCGGACCACTCCTATAACACGATTTTTTCGATTATCGATTTTCAATATTTAACAGGGGTACCTCAACACAAAACCTAGCTAAGAACACTCGCAGACGCTTATAGTACAACTGTGTAAATTTTCAAGAAAATCGGTTCAGCTGTTTCGGAGTCTATAGGTAACGGATACACACACACACACACACACACACACACACAGACAAAGTTCCATTTATAAATACATTTAGATCTGGTTTTCTTTAGGTAGATTCTTTGTAAAAGAATCTATGTTAGTAATATTCTAATTTTCTTACTTAGTTTTTATTACAATTTAATATCATTTGTTTTATTAGAAATAATTTTTATACTTGCTTTTATCTAATTTTGTTATAAAGATGTCTTTCACTGAAATACGATGTGAGATCTGGTAAAAGCAAATAATTTTTAACAGACGTCGATAAGCTGCTGCCAAAATTAGTTAAGAGGAAAATTAAAGAAGCCTTTCACTGAAATACGATGTGAGATCTGGTGAAAGCAAGTAATTTTCAACAGACGTCGATAAGCTGTTGTCAAAATTAATTAAGAGGAAAAATTGATGCATTGTCATCAGATTGTACTTTTCCGCAAAGTAATCATTGTTCGAAGCCCATTAAGAGTTTTTATTAGGCTTGGCTCTAATGATTGTCACTATAATTGCTTAAATACATTGACACACTAAGTCACTAGAGCAAACATCTAACAGTGACTAACAGTGGATGTGCGTTGTGGTACAGTGGATATCGGCTCGGAATGAGAAACCGGGGAGCCGAGTTCGAATTCCAGTTGAATCCATTGTATTCACTTACGCGCAAATACCCTTCGGAAAGGTATTAATCCGTCTCTTCCTTCCAGTTATGGGTTAAATAGCAGGACAGATTGGGTTCTATAGCGTTGATCGGCAACCAGTCTACCGCAGAAAGCAATGGCAACCTACTGCGGGATAATCTTCTGCCCAGTCAGTCATGTCTCTTTCGAGACATGATCGCCCAAGCGTGTATCACGTATGGCACTTAACTGACTGAATCATTGTTCGAAGCCCATTAAGAGTTTTTATTAGGCTTGGCTCTAATGATTGTCACTATAATTACTTAAATACATTGACACACTAGAGCAAACATCTAACAGTGACAAATTCCACTTCAGCGTTGTTTCTACAAATTATTGATTACATAAATTCCAGTCGAGGCTAATGCGTTCACTTGAGAAAGGCATGAATCTATTTCTTCCTCAAACCCCAACCTCAGCTTTGAGTCAAATAATGAATGAGGCTCTCTAGACTTGGTCGGGTAACTAGCCTGCAAGGACAACTCTGGGGAAGGTATGGAGAAACTACTCCAATATATTTTCCAATATGGCAATACAACACAGTCAGTCAGTCAGTTAAGTGCCACACGTGAAACAGGCTTGGGCGATCATGTCTCGAAAGAGACATGACTAACTGGGCAGAAGATTATCCCGCAATAGGTTGCCATTGCTTTCTGTGGTAGACTGGTGGCCAGCCAAGGCTATAGAACCCAATCTGTCCTGTTATTTAACCCATAACTGGAGGGAAGAGACGGATTAGTACCTTTCCCAAGGGTATTTGCGCGTAAGTGAATGCAATGAATTCAACTGGAATTTGAACTCGGCTCTCCGATTTCTTGTTCCGAGCCGATATCCACTGCACCACAGCGCACATCCTGCACCACAACTGTGCAAAAAAAGTATTAAGACAAGAACTATTTTATCTTTTATAAGTCATATTGACAGAAAATAAATAATTTCATTAAAGTAATTTTATTTGATTTACTCAACAAATGATTTAACAAAAAAAAATACTTGTTACAAAATAAATGTAATAGCCTTTTGCTTTGATCACAGCCTTCATTCTGTCAGGCATTGGCATCACAAGCTTCTTCACTATATCTAATGGTATCTCCTACCAAGCAGTTTGTATTTGTTCCCAAAGTGTGTCTTGCGAAGTAACATTTAGATTTATCAATTCGTGAGGTGGGAGACAAGAAAAAAGTCAGTCATATCCAAGGATAATAGAATAATGAGTAGTTTCAAAATAACTTGTTTAATAGAAAATAGATTAATATAAAACTGATGAAACATGCGTGACAGAACTGACAACTGCGAGGAAAAGGCTTTATTTCCTTTACAGTGCTTGTGCAGCTGTGAAAACTGCAATTAAGACAAAAAAAAATAACATGCGCACATGGAGGAAGAATGTACACAAGGATAATTACAAAATTCAAAAAAATATAAAAAACAATCGAATTTACTTAAATAGTTATAACAAAACAAGGGAACTTATAACTCAGCAGGAATCATTTGCGTCGCCAAATCAATACATATTTTTACAAATTAAAGAAGGGTCTAAAAGGCAATAAAACTTTAGAAGAATTAAAATTCCATTAACTATAAAATTTGTCTAGGGTTTGCTGGAAAATGAATGGAAAAAAATGTTAATTACCTCGTTGGCACCTAGTGTGGTCTATGGCAATATAGTTACTCCCTAACAGTACCGAAAACAAACGTGCTGCCACTGGAGATAACAAATTTACGTCTTACCTCTTAGAAGGTCTCAATCCAAAAGGCTGTAAAGGGAGTTTGTATTTCTTACACAGAGGCCAAAATCCTATATTCTAGAAAAGGTTGCCGTAAAAACAGCTTACTTGTTATAGTTTTACTTACTTATTCTAACTTTACTGTTTCTATTTCATACTTTCTATTTAGACCTCATAATTGTTTTACGTTGTCCTAAATATAAGGAACTATATTTTCTGGCAACATTGTCCCAAGGGGTGACAAGGCCGCCGGTCAAGAATACAGGGTGGCTTCGGCGAGAAAACGGACCTGCTGGTTTTTACATTAAGGTTTGGTAGCAAATGGTGCCTGGCGGTAGCTACAATATCATTGAATTAAAAATTTTAGAATATACATGTACACTTACAAACGTATATACATATTCAGTTTGAATGAAAGTGAAATAAACATCTGTATCAAAAAACCTAATTTCTTAACAACCTCTGGGTAACATAGAGTATGTCAGCTTTTTAAAGTCATTATTAGGATGACTTTTAGACACCGCTAGCGGCTACAGACTCACTAAAAATGGGCATACAATGAAGAAAAATGCCCCAAACTTAAAAAGAAAGTTTCATCGTCAAAATCTTTATGTCATTTAGAGGAAAGAACAAATGATTTTTAAAAAATTAAATTATATTTCGATCCTTTAGTTTTGAGAATGTTCGAATCTTTGTTTAGGAATCTTGCTTTATTGTGTCAGCGGGGGAATCAAAGATTACTATAGGAAATTTTAGCGACTTTTTTTGCGGTGAAAAATACATTTAATTCTTTCAAAAGTCCTTGCAAAAATCAAATAATTGCACGATTTTAATAAAACTTTCGTTTTTCGATATTTATCGGGTGTACCTCGACACAAAACCTAGCTAAGAACACTCGCTGATGCTTATAGTACAACTGTGTAAATTTTCAAGGAAATCGGTTCAGCCGTTTCGTAGTTTATAGGTAACGGATACACACACACACACACACACACAGACAGACACAGTTCCATTTATAAATAAATTTAGATTTAATCTTTTAACTTGAAATTAAAACTAAAATAAATGCTCCAAAAAAGAATTTTCATTTTTAAAAGTTTATTATTAACCTTTAATCATCGCGTTTCTGTGGGGGTACCTACTTAACTTTTGTATTTGATAAATTTATTGTCTGATAAATTTAGTATTTAACGGAAAAAAACATATTTTATTTGAAATATGATCATTTTGCCGCCAAGAAAATTACAAATATCGAACTAGAATTTATATGACTTTTAGAATAATCTCTACAATCTTTAACCCATATCCTACTGGTGTCAGTTTAAGCTTAACCAGCATTTTAATATATCGAAAGTGGGAAAAGATGTCAGCTTATGACGCCTTCTTCCCCCACTCCCGAAGAATGATAATTTCCGAAAGTGAGAATTTCGCTAAAATTGATGGAAAATTTCAAAGTTTTTCATCTCTAACTGAAAAAATACGAACTTAAGCAAACTGGTTACAATATATATAAAAAAACAAAAACAACAAAAAAAAAAACAATAAATGGGTTATTGCTTAAATAAATAACACAGCAGTGCGAGTTTATTTAAGAGCTTTGTCATTTCTCCCGATCGCCAGTGCTCGTCCGTGTTTGAATCTAATTAAGAAAAAATTGAATAACTCAAAAATTAATATACAGATAAAAAATAAAAAAATAATTAAAAGAAAAAGAAATTAAAAGTATCCAATAATTGAAAAAAAAAACTATTCTACTGAAATTGAATACTGATAAAGTGTTTCTACTTGTGTAATACTGAACTATATTGGAATTAAAATAAATTACAGTTAAAAGAAAGCAACCGTAAGAAGAACAGCAGTCATGGCCCTAATCGTTTACGATGGCGTGTGCAGTATATATATATATAGTGTATCGAGGCAGCAATATTGGAGGCCATGTATATTAAATCCAAACAACCCACACTTTATAAAATCACCTTTAAATCTGGTCATAACACGTTATATTGCATTTCATTTCGCGCTATCACGTGGTGTGACGTCATAGAACCGCATTGCAAATTTGCGAACTGAGTTTGTTATTTTTGGTAACTATTGCCGTTGCAATAGCGGAGTTTTATGTCAACACAAAATAAAATCGTCGGTGATGGTGGATACTACTATATTACCGTCTTAATAACCTCTCTGAAGATGGCTCATGTGAGCCGAAAGCTTAGAACCAAATTAATAAAAAATTATCCTTTTGTTGGAGAATTTTTGTCTTTATTTTCAACTGAAATTAAAGCCAAAATACGACGTTTAGAACGGCTCATGATTAAACATAATAGACATTCATTGTCTCTTATATTTAACACACACACACACATATATATATATATATATGTGTGTGTGTGTGTGTGTTGGGCGTGTATAATGATAATATATGAGCTAAAAAGTCTGCCTTCTTCTACCGAGCGCCCATATCCCACAGGTAGAATCGCTGACTGACGCCAATTCGGTCGGGTTTCAATCCTGGGTTAAAAGCAATCGGTGTCTAACCGTAGTGATCAGCTGTGATACAGCGAAACAGATCTGTCTGCGGATGACTATATATATATATATATATATATATATATATATATATATATATATATAAATATTCTGGGTAGGTTTCATATATATATGTATATATATATATAACCTACCCGGAATTTACTCTACTTCCCCACTGGAGCGAGTTGGGACACAAGTTCAGTTTTTAACATAGGGAATCTGAACGCGCACTCTCAGGTTTCTGGTCAAAGATTACCCAGCCCCCGCTTACGCGGTAGCTAGGTACAAAGCTAGTCTTAGCTAGTCAAAGCTGGTCATTGCCTTCCAAACCCTCAATTAGGTGGCGAGTGCTGCAGATTGCCGGAGAGCAGAAAGTGAGCATCTGAGAACAGGAGATTTACCCTACTCCCCCACAAGGTCAGTTTTTAACGTGGAGAACCTGAACACGTACGCTTAGGCCATTAGTCAAAGATTACCCAGCCCCCGCTTACGCGGTAACTGGGTGCAAAACTGATATTAGCTTGTCAAAAGCTAGTCTTAGATGGTTATTTCTTCCACGCCGGCGAGCAGGCAGTGAGTATCTGAGAAAAAGATACTACACTTTGATCTAACTCTCCGGGTCAGGAAAGCCACTCAGTTAAGTGCCATACCCATAACTGGAGGGAAGAGACGGATTAATACCTTTCCCAAGGGTATTTGCGCGTAAGTGAATGCAATGAATTCAACTGGAATTTGAACTCGGCTCACCGATTTCTCGTTCCGAGCCGATACCCACTGTACCACAACACACCTCACTAGTCAAAATTAAACCTGAATGTTTACATCATAAGCAGCGAAACTCGAATGAACAGTCCTTTTTTTTGTCTGCATCTACTGCGGCATGAACACACACCATACATGAGAAACAGTAATGTTATTCCCATGGACAGTTAAAGCGTCAATTATAAAGGAAACCTGCAGAGCACTAAAGAATGCAAAAAAAAAAAACTATTTTCATTACTTTTTCTTTTCTTATTTTCTTAAATCCTTAATAAAAAAAATATATAAAAATATATGTTATATTCTTTCTGTATCACTATCAACCGATTCCTGCTGACAAGCTTCGTTATGTGAATACTAGATTAAATCTCCACAATTACTTTGTTACATGTGAGCAAATGCTTCACACCGAGTTCTACGAGCTATTCGTATTTCTATAGGGATTTAAAATAATTGTATAGCGCAAAATGTACGAATTTAACAAATTAACGAAATATAAAACGATTCTCTCAAATCTACTTTACGTTATAAATCTGAAACATTTTTATAATGAAAAAAAAATTTTTTTTAACTCTGTAAAAGTTGTATTGATACAGTTTTTTTACCCCAACTAGTTCGGTTGCTAATCAACGAATATTAAAACGCACGATAAAGAAATACAGACTAATGCATGCAAAGATTGTTCATAGAACGTGCAACGATGAACCAAACTTTGAAGCAACAAGCCATATGTTTTTGTATATTAGCTATTCTACACTTATAAGTCAATTAATTGCCATACGTGACACGCGCTTCGGTGATTATTACTTGAAAGAAACATGACTGACTGGGTAGAATATTTCGCGTAGTAGCTTGCCATTACTTTCTGTAGTAGACTGGTTGCCAACCAAGACTATAGAACCCAATCTGTCCTGCTATTTAATCCATACGTGGAAGAGATAGATTAATACCTTTGTAAGGTTAACTATGTATTCCATTGACTTATACCAGTTTCTACTTCACTGAGAATTTGTACTTATTCATTTATCTATGTAAAAATCTAAATATTCTTGTATTTAAAAAAGCAACTGCGACAATTTATTTATCGTACTATACATTATCATGTAAACAGAAATAACTGCGACAATTTATTAATCGCACAGTACATTACCATGTAAAAATAAAACTTACGCAAATTTAACTCAAAAAGAAGCTCCAATCTTAAATCTAAATTGATCGTCGTTGATTGACTAAAAAACATTTAGCACGTGAGAACTCCTCCGAGAACATGTTTAAACCAAGATTTCCTACAAAATTTCGGTAGTGTTCACCGATCCACTTACGTGACTAAAAAACTTATAAAAGCAAGATTCGACCACCGAAAATTCAGTGAGCCGTGCGACATCATCACATCACTCAACATTTTGAGTTTTAAAGTTAAGACTTTTCTTAACATAAAGCAAACTTCAATTTACTCACTCAACCAACACTGGCAATCTTCATTTAACAATTTTCTCGAACAAGAACAGTCATTATTCCAGTATTTAAAACTACAACCAACATTTGTACTTTCTAAACAATAAGGACAAAGAGAGATAACTTTGATGAACTTGAATATTTTGAATTACAAATAATTGAATTGTTTAATCTGTATAGAAACAAGTCTAATCAAAATATCTGAATATACATTCTTTACACAAATTACATGAAAACCCACCAATTTTTGTGCTTGATTGATATAAAATTTACCAGTGTTTGTTGTTATAAAAAGGGTGACTTATTGTTTTTCAATTGAATACGTTCGTTTGGTTTTGAAAAAACTTAAATGTTGTGGATATAGTTAACTGAACACGCATCCATAATATTAGCTATGAATTAGCAGGATTTAGCAAATTAGATTAACACATCCATCACAGTTTGGTCACCGCCGACGTTCGGGTTAAAAAGCAATTTGGTGATCCGACAACAAAAAAGGCTTTATACAGACCCGACGCAGACTAAACCCGTCAACTACAATTTGGTGATCCGTCCACAAAGGAGTCTTTTTACAGGCCTGACTACCGTCTCAAATCCAATTTCGCGTTACACATTCAACTACAATTTGGCGATTCTGACACCCGTAATACCTAACTACAACTTGGTGACCAGACATTTCTATTGTCACTTCCATCAACCAGGATTTATACTGCAAGTCCAATGTTCACAATCACCACATACACTGTAAAGCCACCCACTCGCCACGTGTTGTCAACATTTTATGCCAACTACGCCATATTGAATAAAACGCAAGGACTTATTCCAACGAGTATGGCTGAAACACAAACAGAAGCGGCGTTATCTCTCAACCTACCAACTTACAACAAAACCAATGTGCAAATCTCATTCACCCAGCTTAATGTCATATACAACGCGAAGAAGATATCATTACAGAGTTCTCAATCTGCTTACATAGCCGAGAAGCTCCCGGCGGATGTAGCCATTGAAGTTTCCGGCCTGCTCGATGAGATAACACCCAACAAACCTTACAAAGTACTAAAGGAGGCTATTATCAATCGCACGGGCGAATCAAAGGAGACCGCTACACGATTTATTTAACAACCTGCATCTTGGACAGAATAAGCCTTCCCGACTATTAAAGAAAATGAGAGAATTACTTGGAGGAAATCGAGGTCTTAGAAATAATAGAAACAAAAAGGAAATTAATACTGAGCATCAGGAAGAGACAGCTGAAGTTCCTGGGACATGCAATGAAGAAAGAGGGCTTGGAGAACCTGATACTAACAGGCCAGATAGAGGGAGAAAAGACAGGGGAAAGCAACGGATAACATATTTAAAGGACCTAATCAGGTGGATGATGGAACGAGGGTTGCATGGTGTAACAGGAGAAGGCGTGCCAAGAGCCACCAAGGATAGGGAGACGTGGAAAGCCATGATCGCTTACGTCCTGAAGAGACAAGGCACAGAGAAGAAGAAGACGTTGTCTTACACAAACTTTGAATGGACACATTACACGTGTAATTTCTTTAAATTCTAGATTCACTGCCAGATGACCTCTAACTTCAGAGACTAGCTGAAATAGCGGATAAGATCTATGATAACCAACTAGCTAGCACTGTTTGTAATACAGAATCGTCACCTTCCGTAGCTTCGATCAACAACTCAAACGAAGTACAAGCATTAAAAGAAAAGATTTCGGAACTTATTTTACGACTACAAGAGCTACAGAAAGCTGTATTACATGACGACCACTTCAGACATTCTAGAAGTTTTACGTGGACTGCATTGTACTTTCGCTTACCTAGACGATGTTCTGATTACTGTTCTGATCGCTAGCAGTAACAGAACACAAAAATCACGTGGAACAAGTTTTCCAGCGTATAAAGTACTTTGGACTAAAAATCAATCCTCAAAAATGCATATTTCCGTTTACGAAACTTACATTTCTCGCTTACGAGATCGACGAGAATGGAATAACACCAATTCCTGAAAAACATTAAAGCAATACAAAGTTTTTCACAACCAATGACGCTTTGTCAGTTACACCGATTTCTTGGCTTAATTAACTATTACAGACAGTTTATTCCCAAATATTCTCAAATCCTTATTCCCTTGACAAACTTATTACGGAGCCAACGAAAAAAGAATGCAAAAATTACCTTAACCGGTGATACTTTGACACCATTTACAAGCACAAAGGAAGTCTTTGTGAATTTTTCTAATTAATAATACAGCTTCTTCGTCATTACGACGAAGAAGCTGTATTAACTCTTACTACAGACGCTTCGGCAAACTATAGAAGCTATTTTGCATCAAGAATATGGTGACTTAAAAAAGATCACTGTCTTCCTCCATTAAGCTAAATTTTGCACAACGGAAATATAGCACTTTCTCACGCGAATTGCTCGCGATATATTTATCAGTTCATTTCCGACACTTGTTGGAAGCTCGGAATTTCATAGTTAGCACAGACCTCAAGCCATTAATCTACGCTTTGCATTCTAAAACGGACAAATATAACCCACAAGATATAAGGCTGATAGATTACATATCTGAGCATACCTCTGATATCCGTCACATTCAGAGCTCGCCCTTTCAGCTGGGGCAGTAGAATACGCCTACTGCACCTCTGTAGATGAGAAAGACCCACACCAATGGGGCCACCTGTTGGCCGTGGGTAGTGACCCGTGATGCTTTTAGGACTGGATCCTGGTGGCTGAGCAGTCTGTGACCTGGTTACCCAAGTGGACACATGACCTGCAATACTACACTTTGGCCCTTACTATGCTAGACAGGCGGTCGAATAGGCCTGATCTGATCAATCGGCTGGTCACGTCAAGCCTTTTTTCAGAGTTTTGCAATTTTTTTTGTTGAACTCCGAATCAGAAAGCGGTAGCTGTAGGGTCAATCATGCTGAGGAGGGACTGATGTTTCCCTTTATAAATACAACAATAGGTGAGTAGTCATCTTGGGAATGAAAACCCAGTGGTTTCAGATTATTGATTTCTTTTCCTCAGTGTGAGTATACTGACTGTGTAGCCCTGATTTACCAAGGCGAATTTAGCTGTGTACATAATTTTGAATATTTTCACAGATTATGATATTTTATTTCATGTAGATTCTTGTAATGATGGTCACATATAGAAAAAATTAAAAAATGTTGGTGTGGACTTCTACAAATGCCATATTGAATAATTTTTGCAAAAAGAAAAATGACAACATAATGGGGAAAAATTTAAATATAAAAAAAGAAAATTGGAAACATTTTATAAATAAATAAACAAGTAAATAAAACATTTTTATATATTTGTGTTTTGTCATTCTTTTATTGTCATTAATTCAATTTTTAAAATTTAAATCACTTGGTAAAATACTTGGTAAAACATTGAACTTAACAATCAGTCAGTCAGTCAGTCAGTTGAGTGCCATACGTGATACACGCTTGGGCGATCATGTCTCGAAAGAGACATGACTGACTGGGCAGAATATTATCCTGCAGTAGGTTGCCATTGCTTTCTGCAATCAGTATCTGCCCTTAAATGGATTTTCCCCTTGACATTTTATATTATAGGGCTCCGTGATGGATGGGGAGCACAGTCAGTTAACTCATTAAAAAACTCTTATGGATTCCAAAAACAAAACCAAAAGCAAACAAACAAACAAACAAAAAAGTGAAAAATCAAAAATCCCAAAGCGCCTACATGTTGAAACTGATCCAGAAAATGATTCCGACGACACTCTTCTCTCCATTTATTGAGCGAAAATCAAGGCAGAAACCCCTTGTTACAAAATTGGCCTCCTCTCATCCTAGAGAAAATCATCAGCTCTAAAATAAAACCAAAATCGGTTAAAAATTAGCAAATAATACCTTACTAGTAGAAGTAACAATTAAAAACATACTCATACCTACTATTGAAACAAAAATCATTTCATAATCTGCAAATAAAAACATAGCCCCACAATTCCTTGAATTCATCAACGGGTGTAGTAAGTCCCGATCTCTCTCTTTTCAACCTAAATGCGATAAAAACCACCCTCCAGACTCAAGGTACCATCGATGCTCACAGAATCTCTATTAGAAAGAACAATAAAATAATACAAACTCACACAGACATACTCACCTTCAAAACTCCAAGAATCCCTACCGAGGTGAAGATAGGATATACTATAACAAAAGCAAATGTATATATCCCAAATTCTCTCAGATATCACAATTTCCAAAGATTTGGGCACTACATAGAAAAGTGCACCAGACCTCCAATCTGTAAAAAGTGTGGAGAAAGTGGAACAGACCACATGAACTGTGAAAAACCACAGAATTGCCCAAACTGCAAACAAAACGATGAAGTTAACTCAAAAGTGTGTGAAATCTGGAAAAAATGAGAAAAATATCAGACATAAAACACACAAAAAATATATCATACCCTGAAGCAAGAAAAAGTTTGGAAGACTGTATAGCAGCAACAAAGTATGCAAACATAACCAAACTCACCAGCAACCCAATTCAAACTCAAACAGTGGTACATCATAAAATGATAAACCTAATAAAAGAACTCGAAACATTAATGGAATCACTAAAAGAAAGCTTAACCAACCTAACAACCAAACTCCCCGTTGAACTAGTTCTAAAGAACTTTGAACCCTAACCTAATGAAACTGAAGACCCTCAAAACCAAACCAAACAAAAAGTCAAATTAAACAAGAAACCCCAAGCATCCATACTACCACTACCAAACCTAATGAACCTCTCCCCTCCCTCACCAAAAAAAAAAAAAAAAAAAGATAGCAACGAAAGCCCGTCGCTATCTCCAAACGAAAGATCTCCTAGGAAGAGGGAATATAGCAAACATAAAACAAGAACCTCACTAATAGAAACAAAAGACAGACTTGAATTAATGGAGATGGAGGAAAATCATTCAAAACAGAAAAAACTTTAAATATCTAAAAAGCGCCAATACAACCAGATCTAAAAGTGTAGAAACCATGGAAATAAATACACCCCCGCAAAAAAAAAAACCCGAAAAAAAAAACAAAAACAAAAAAAAAACACTAAAAACTAAAACTACACTAAAATAATAAACTCCAATCACGCAACAAAGATTTAAAAAATATGACTCATAAAATCATCCAATGGAATTGACGTGGCTATAAGGCAAATTACAATGAGCTACTTCTATTAATAGCTGAACTAAACCCAATCACAATATGCCTCCAATAAACCTTTAGAAAAACAGTGACAAAACATATATAAAAGACTTTGAGCAATATAATTATATACACGATACTGAACTGAGAGCTTCAGGGGGAGTATCAATCCTACTTAGGAAACATATCCCACCAAAGAAAAATAAACATCAGCACTAGCTTATAAGCAATTGCAATTTCAGCAACATTACACAAAACTGTCTCTATTTGCTCAGTATACATTCCACCTCATGACCCCATAAATGAAAAAGAGATAAACAATTTAATAAAACAACTCCCTAAACCATTTATCTTAATGGGAGACTTTAATAGTCATAATGTAATATGAGGAAGTAAAACAACGAACAAAAGAGGTCAGACACTCGAAAAAAATCATCACTAACAACAATCTGTGCCTTCACAATCAGAAATCTATAACTTAACTTGACCCATCTTCAGGTTTATTCTCTGCCCTAGATCTAACTCTCAGTGATCCATTAATCTTTCTAGAATATAACTGGAGGGTAATCAAAGATCCCTGCGGCAGTGATCACTACCCAATAATAATGGAAAGCCCAATAATAGACAATTCGGGACCAAAAACAATTCCAAAACCTCAATGATAGAATTTTAAAAAAGCAAATTGGTAATCTTACAAATAACTATGTCTGACTACACTAATCCCTGAAACAAATACAAATCAGGAAGAACCCATAATACATTTTGCCAACGCCCTCATTATTATAGCCAACAAAACTATCCCCAAAACCACTATCTCAAAAACACAATAAACCATGGTTCACAGAAGAGTGCAAGTCATGATGAGAGCAAGCAGTCCTCAGAAAATTCAAAATAAACACTTCATCGGAAAATCTAATCAAATATAAACAACAAAGAGCTAAAACTTGAGATGCCGTTAAAGGAATCAAAAGATCCTCTTAGAAAAACTTTGTCTCAAAAATAAATTGCAATACTAATCCTAAAATAATTTGGAACTTTATGAAGAAAATGTCAAATAAAAGCATCAACACTCCAATAAATCACCTCTCTAAAGGAAACACAATTGTCACAAGCTAAACACATATAGCCAACCTAATCGCAGAAGATTTTGCTCAAGCATCATCAACAAAAAACTACTCCAATAAATTTAACCAAATTAGATCTAAGGAAGAAAAGAACATAATAAAATTCACCTCTGACAATACTGAAAGATTTAACCAACCTTTCACTCTAACTGAACTCCAAAACTCAAAATCCAAATCCAATTACTCGGCTACTGGCCCAGATGAAATCCACTACACCTTCCTCAAAGAACTCCCAACAATATCCCTAGAATATCTCCTAAGTATATACAATAATATCTGGATCTCTGGCAAAATCCCTACTTTATGGAAGCAAGCCACAACCATCCCTATTCTCAAAAAACAAAAAGATCCCACAAACCCTACCAGTTATAAACTAATTGCTTTAACCAGCTGTTGTTGCAAAACCCTCAAAATAATGGTCAGTCTGACATAATTCCTTGAATCAAACAATCTCTTCTCAGATCTACAAACAGGCTTTAGAACCAAAAGAAGTACCATAGACCAACCAGTCCGTATAGAAACCTTAATTCGAGAAGCACTTATTAGAAAGGAACATCTGGTTGCAGTCTTTTTTTATCTCGAAAAAGCCTACGACAAAGCATTGCAATATAGCATGCTCAAAGATCACATAGATCTTGACCTAGGAGGCAGACTCCCAATCTTCATAAAACAATTCTTACAGGACAGAACTTTGCAAACACGAATAAATAATAGATTCTCTTATCCATAACCACAAGAAATAGGTGTTCCTCAGGGTAGTATCCTATCAGTGATCCTATTTATAATTGAAATCAATGAAATAATAACCTGTCTTCCCCCAGAAACCAATCGATCACTATATGTCGATGACTTCCTAATTTGCTACAGCTCCAAAAATATGACTACCATAGAAAGAGAAATACAACAATGTATCAACAAAATATAGACCATGGAAAATGAATTAAAAAATCTCAAATAACAAAACTAAATACATGCATTTCTGCCAAATCCACAAAATGTACAACCGCTCTACCTTAAATGATACTGAAATGTCCATAACCCATCAACACAAATTCGTAGGTATAATTCTTTATTAAAACTATCTTTTATCACTTACATCAAACATCTGAGAACCAAATCCAACCAAACCATCCCACTCCTGAGACACACTGACTGGGGTGCTGACAAAAAAAGACCCTAATGAATTTATACAGATCCCTTATACGATCAAAGCTTGATTATGCCTGCTTCCTATATTAAGCAGCTAGAAAATCCTACCTTCGAAAACATGAAACCATTCAGCACCGGGGACTCCGTATTGCCATAGGAGCCTTCACTACCTCTCCAGGAGAAAGCTTATACATAGAAGCTAACTAACCCTCTCTCTCTCTTTAAAAAGACACAAAATGCACTTCAATACTACACCAAACTCATTTCATGCCCCCCAAAACCCTGCCTATAACCGCATCATGAAAATAAAATACCAAAACCTATTTGAAAAGGCCATCAAACCTTTTAATCTAAGAATCAAAAACTTGCCCAATGAAGTCAAAATTGACCCCAAAATACCATCCTCCCCAAAACAGCACCCTGGACCATAAATTAACCCATCATAAAACTAAACTTGAACTAACCAAATTATCTAAGACCAAAACACACCCCATCACTTTCCAAGAGAAATTCTTTAACATCCAAAATAACTTCCCAGACCATCACCACTGATGGGTCTAAACAGAAAAAGTTGGTTGTGCTGCTATTTTTCAAAACCAAGAATCAGTAAAACGTCTCCCAAATGAATCATCAATCTATAGTGCAGAAGTCACAGCCATGAACATTATTGCTAACCCTAAATCTTCCAGATTTATTATCTACTCAGACTCCAAATCAGCCCTTTTAGCACGACTGAACAAAGATACATCAAACCCTCTCGTCACAAACTCCTGAACAAAATGAGCACTCTTTCCAAAAATAATATTACCCTCCTGGAAAAAATAATGGGATGAACATAACAAGTTCCACCCTATCCAAGACACCATCGGTGTGTGGCCGGCAGGTTAGAGTAGAAAGAGAAAAGAAGGGATACTTTCCAGACTTCGCATTGGTCACACCCTCATCACCCTCTCACATTTCATAAAAAGGGAAGACATTCCAATATTCCCAATGTGCAATGTACCCTGTACAGTTAAACACATTCTCTTAAACTGTAACAGTTTAAGACAAACACGGTCAAAACCAGGCAAGCAATTTTTCAAAAATACAATACCAGAAAACATTCTGAGTTTTCTAAAAAACAAACAAGAAAAACCCCAACTTTTTCATCAAAATCTGACTAAATAACCTTGTCACTAAAAATAAATAAATAAATAAATAAATAAATAAAAATAAAACCTTACCTTTTTCGCATTAAATAACCCACAGAGGTGTTGATATGCCGTTAAACAAAACTCAAACATACACGGCGAAAATAATACTGTTGCAGACATCTTGTCTAGATCAACTCTAAACTCTATTCGTTCACAATACTTGGACTTGGACTGTGTAGCCAAGGAGCAACAGAACGATGTTACTCTTGAGAAAGTAAAGCAAGATACGTCACTACGAATTGAGCAACGACTTCTTCCTTTCAGCGCAACACACTTGTATTGTGTCGTCAGTACCGGCCATGCCCGACCCTAGGTTCTACCTTCACGGCGCAAACAAATATTTGAACGTTTTCACTCTTTTTCTCACCTTGGACGCAAAGCTACGACAAAATTGATTACCGAGCGATTGGTTTGACCAAATGTCTTCAGACATAAAACACTGGACAATTTTGTATCAAGTGTCAAAAAACTAGCAGTACACGAAATCATCTCCTGGACATTTTTCAGTACCAGACGGTTGTTTCAAACATATACACGTTGACTTATTTGGTCCTTTAACTGAAGTCGATAGTTGTTAGTATCTGTTGACTATTATAGATCGTTTTACACGATGGCCAGTGGTTGTCTCACTCAGATCGACTACCGCAGATGTAATATCCCAAGCAGTTCTACGCGAGTCAGTCAGTTAAGTGCAATACGTGATAAATGATTTGGTGATCATGTCTCGAAAGAGACATGAATGACTAGGCAGATGATTAACCCGTAGTAGGTTGCCATTGCTTTCTACGATAGACTGGTTGCCGACCAAGGCTATAGAACCCAATCTGTCTCGTTATTTAAACGGATTAATACCTTTCCCAAGGGTATTTGCGCGTAAGTGAATGCAAGTAATTCAACAGGAATTCGAACTCGGCTTTCCGATTTCTCGTTCCAAGCCGATGTCCACTGCACCACAACGCACATCTACGCGAGTGAATTTCTATATTTAGATGCAATTCTATCATTACCACTGACCGCAGCACTCAGTTTCAATCTGGTTTTTTTTTTTTTTTTTTTTTTACAGAATTCACGAAATTGCTACATGGCAAACACGTATCGATTACTGCTTATCATCCGTGCGCCAACGCATTAGTCAAATGGTTTCATAGGCAGCTTGAGGTTGCACTTACGGCTACTAAATACTCTTAGAAATGGATTGACAGAATCCCATTGGTGATGCTTTCACTCCGTAACGTAGTAAAAGAAGCAACCGAACTAATTTTCGGGAGTTCGCTTACGTTCCCTGGCCAATTGAAAAAGATCTCTCAACTAGGCCAACAACGTATTTCATTGAAGCAACGCATGTCCGATTTTTCATTTACTTCTGCTCACACACAGAACAAAGAGATTTTCATCCCAAAAACTTTAGAAAATTGCGAATTCATATTTGTTCGAAGGAACGCAGTCAAAAAATAAAAAATAAAAAATAAACACGCCAATATACTCTGGATCATACAGAGTAGTCTCCCCTTTTAAAAATATTTTACAATTCTTGTCAATAATAAAGAAACTAAAGTTAGTATTTACAGATTGAAGCCAGCATTCCTGCACAACATTTCTTCAGTTCAACTCAAACTCTTACTCTTCAACAGATACAAGCACACCCAAGACACTTACTACCAGAACTGGCAGGCACGTTCGTTGGTCTGCCAATTTAAAAAGTACAACACATAATGAAAAGAATCTTAAAAAAATATTTACAGTCCAATCTACGAGGGGTATTGTAAGGTTAACTTTGCATGCCATCGACTTATATCACTCTCCACTCCATTGAGAATTTGTACTTATTTATTTGGCTATGTAAAAATTTAAATAGTCCTGTATTTAAAAACAGCAACAGCGACAATTTATTTAGCGCTCTATACAATATATAAAAGGAAATATTTGCGACAATTTATTAATCGCACAGTACATAACCATGTAAGAAATAACTCTTGTGCAAATTTAACTAAAAAAGAAGCTCTAATCTTAAATCTAAACTTGATCGTCGCTGATTGACTAAAAAATATTTAGCACGTGAGAACATTTAGCACTCCGAGAATATGTTTAAACTAAGGTTTCGGCAGCGTTCACCGATCCACATCTTCTTCTTTTATGTGCCCTGTCCCTTCAGGCTTTCCACGTTTCATTATCCCTGGTGGCTCTGAGCACGCCTTCTCCTATTACACCGTGCAATCCTCGTTCTGTCATCCACCTGATTAGGTCCTTCAAATATGTTATCCATTGCTTTCCCCTGTCTCTTTTACCCTCTATGTGGCCTGTTAGTATCAGGTTCTCCAGGCCCTCCTTCTTCATTGCATGTCCCAGGAACTTCAGCTGTCTCTTCCTGATGCTCAGTATTAATTTCCTTTTTGTTTCCATCATTTCCAAGACCTCATCATTGCTCACATGCTCGATCCATGAGATTCACATATGTGACTAAAGAAAATTATAAAAACAAAAACTGGACCATCGAAAGTTCAGTGAATCTTGAGACACTCTTGATCTGCCTCTGAGCCTCAGAGCCTCAGAGCCTCTCTGCCTCCGCTGAAGGGTAGAGTCTCGTTTGGAGTGAATTGACAAGAGCCCGACCCTGCCTTAAACAGGAACTTACGGGCTTGGATTTCCCACTTTAATTGGCCTTGTGCTGCATCTGCCTCGGGCTTCCGCCCTAGTGGGGTTGTAGTAAATACCAGTGAGTCTTGTTACAGAAACAGATTGTTATCTAAATCCACGTCACTCGATATTTTTAGTTTTAATGTTAAGACTTTTCTTAATATAAAGAAAACTTTATTTTCGACTCCAATTTCAACTTTAACTTTACTCAATCAACACCGAAAATCTTCATTTAACAATTTTCTCGAACAAGAACAATCATCATCGCAGGATTCAAAACTACATTCAACAATTGAACTTTCTAAACAATAAAGACAAAGCATTCCCTTTCAGGAAAACGAACAAAGAGAGATAACTTTGATGAACTCGAACATTTTTAATTACAAATAATTGAATTGTTTAATCTGTATAGAAACAAGTCTAATCAAAATATCTGGATATACATTCTTCACACAAATTACATCAAAAACCGCCAATTTTTGTATTTGATTGATATAAAATTTACCATTGTTTGTTGTTTTAAAAAGGGCGACTTATTGCTTTTCATTGAATGCTTTCGTTTGGTTTTGCAAAAATGTCAAATGTTGTTAGAGTTTTTCACGCAGCTATAAAAAAAAATCCTGCTGTTAAAATGTCAACTCAACAAAAATGTACCCGACTCCATAATACCTTTCCAAAGGGTTTTTGCGCGTATGTAAAGAATTCAACTGGAATTCGAATTCGTTGCATTCACATGCAGTGTCGTAACGATTAACATCATAGAAAACAGACGCCGCGAACGATTAGGTAAGATTATTATATTTACCGCAGACAAGTGCCTTAAGAAAAAGCATGTACCTGGATTTTTTCCATCTTAGATATCTTGATAAAATGTGTCATTGCTAGTATGATTAGTGGTATGATTAGTATGATTAGTATGATATGATTAGTATGGTATGATTAGTATGATTAGTATGATATGATTAGTATGGTATGATTAGTATGATTAGTATGATATGATTAGTATGGTATGATTAGTATGATTAGTATGGTATGATTAGTATGATTAGTATGGTATGATTAGTATGATATGATTAGTATGGTATGATTAGTATGATTAGTATGATATGATTAGTATGGTATGATTAGTATGATTAGTATGATATGATTAGTATGGTATGATTAGTATGATTAGTATGGTATGATTAGTATGATATGATTAGTATGGTATGATTAGTATGATATGATTAGTATGGTATGATTAGTATGATTAGTATGATATGATTAGTATGGTATGATTAGTATGATTAGTATGATATGATTAGTATGGTATGATTAGTATGATTAGTATGGTATGATTAGTATGATATGATTAGTATGATATGATTAGTATGATTAGTATGGTATGATTAGTATGGTATGATTAGTATGATTAGTATGATATGATTAGTATGGTATGATTAGTATGATATGATTAGTATGGTATGATTAGTATGATTAGTATGATATGATTAGTATGGTATGATTAGTATGATTAGTATGGTATGATTAGTATGATATGATTAGTATGGTATGATTAGTATGATTAGTATGGTATGATTAGTATGATTAGTATGATATGATTAGTATGATTAGGATGATTAGTGGTCTGTTATGCTCGTGAATGGTTTTGTGTTTAACATTAACGAGCCCACCGACATTGAAAGAAATTCTGTTGAACAAGCATGAAAACACGGATAAAGTTCTCGTTTGTAATAATAAATGTAAATTTTATTTAACCTGAAAAACTGACAGGTCTGAGTAAAAGTCTCTTTTCCGAGTGCGTGTGTTTTTAAGAGTTCATTTTCTAAAGTCGGTTGAATGATGTGGAATGAATTTTTCTAAGAGAAGACGCGTCTCTGTTTCGCTCTGTGTATGTGTGGACGTGTGCGGGCGTTTTCGTACACAAATTGGATACATTTCTGATTTTGTAAGTCAACTGTCACATGAAAAAAAGCTTTCTAATTGGTGTATGAATAATGTGTATGTGGCACGTGGAAAGGTGTAGGTGTATATGCTCGGATTTTTTGTGCAATTAGATTTTACGAATCAGACACTCAGTCAGTTAAGTGCCATACGTGATACACGCTTGGGCGATCATATCTCGAAAAAGACATGACTGACTGGGCAGAAGGTTATTCCGCAGTAGGTTGCCATTGCTTTCTGCGGTAGACTGGTTGCCAACCAAGGCTAGAGAACCCAATCTGTCCTGTTATTTGACCCATAACTGGAAGGAAGAGACAGATTAATACCTTTCCCAAGGGTATTTTCGCGTATATGATTGCAACGAATTCAACTGGAATTCGAACTCGGCTCTCCGATTTCTCGTTCCGAGTCGATATCCACTGGGCCACAATAATGGCTGATTGTTAAGAAAGTTGGTTAGTGATAAGTTGGGGAAACTATTGTCCGACAAATACATTACTTGACGAGGCGGAAACGGAAACAAAAACTCTAATCAGGAAACATAAAAGAAGATTTAGTGACATCAGCAAACAACATTGTTTCAAAGGAAAACAGATGTTGAAAGAAAAATGAGTTGATCACAGATGAGATCACCCAAAAGAGACAGAAAACAATTCCAATACATGGAAGTGAATACAGAAAACTACACAAGGAACAAATGGGTAAAGACAAACTGGCTAAAGAAGAATGACTCAACGACAAGTGCCATACGTGATACACGTTTTGGGCGATCATGTCTCAAAAGAGACATGACTGACTAGGAAAAGAATCTTCTATCCTGCTCTTTAAACTATAGCTGAAGTGAGAAGAAACGGATTGTATTAATAAGTAGTAATTAATGGGGGGGGTCAGTTTATTACTTCATAACAATATAAAACTGATCCCCCATTTTATAATCAGTAAAAGCCTTAATCATGTTTTCAACTATTATATTCAGTAAGTCAGTTAAGTGCCATACGTGATAAACGCTTTGAGGGATCATGTCTCGAAAGAGACATGACTGACTGTAGGTTGCCATTGCTTTCTGTGGTAGACTGGTTTCCGACCAAGGCTATAGAACCCAATCTGTCCTATTATTTAACCCATAACTGGAGGGAAGAGACGGATTAATACCTTTCCCAACGGTATTTGTGCGTAAAAGAATGCAAGGAATTCAACTGCAATTAGAACTCGAACGACAAATGTGCAGAAACAGAGAGATTGAGCATGACTAATAAAGGAGACATGACTAATAAAGGAGACATGACTAATAAAGGAGACATGACTAATAAAGGAGGCATAATAAGGAGGCATGACTAATAAAGGAGATATGCATAAAAAATAAGAGAACTAACAGAACAAAAGACATTTTCTTCAATAGAATATATAAAATCCAAGGATGGAGAAAGAGAAAATTTCTTCAGCGATGGGACGAATATATCGGAAATATCTTGTACAAGATAAAGCAACCAACATTACACAGAAAATACTGACGGATCGGAAATATAAAAAACCGAAGTGGAAGCTGCACTGGCCAAATTGAATAGAAATAAAGCAGCGGATCCCGACGGTATTGTAATAGAGATGCTGACAGCCTCAGACAATTTCGGCGTAGACAGAATTACAAACATATGGATCGAGCATGTGAGCAATGACGAGGTGTTGGAAAGAATGGAAACGAAAAGGAAATTAATACTGAGCATCAGAAAGAGACAGGCTAAACTTCCTGGGACATACAATGAGGAAAGAGGGCTTGGAGAACCTGATACTAACAGACCAGATAGAGGGGAAAAAGAGACAGGGGGAAGCAGCGGATAACATATTTGAAGGACCTAATCAATTAGATAATGGAACGAGGGTTGCATGGTGTAACAGGAGAAGGCGTGCTAAGAGCCACCAGGGATAGGGACATGTGGAAAGCCATGATCGCCTACGTCCTAAAAGGACAGGGCACATAGAAGAATAATAATAAATTATATCTACAAAAGATTCGATATACCGGAAGACCTAAGCATATCGATTTTCATAGCACTACCTAAGAAGTACTTGGCACAAAGGAATGGGAATTCTGCGGAAAAATCCCCTTAATGAGTCACATATCAAAACTCATCATTCGAATACTGATGAATAGAGTGCGCAGTAGAATCAGGCCAGAGACAGAACAAGAACAGTGCGATTTCGTCAAGGACACTAGAACAAAGAACACGATATTTATGCTCGAAATGCTATCAGAAAGGGTAATGCAAATGCAAAAGGAAGTGTACTTGCGTTTCATAGCCCACGCAAATACATTCGATAAAGTATGCCACAAAGACTTGATAGAGATGCTCGGCGACCTTGACATATTTCGGAAAGACATTAGAATAATTAAAAAAACCTGTACCGGCAGCAAACCACCGGCATACAGACAGGAAACGAGTTCAGTAGATATACAAAGATAGAAAGGTGTGTATAACAAGGATATGTCTTCTCGTCAAATTTTTCAACCTATAACAACAAGGCAATTCTGAGAGAATTAGAAGTCCTGCCAGGATTCGTCATCGGCGGTCACAATCTGAGCAATATAAGATACGCAGGTGATACAGTGCTGATAGCAGACAACGAAAGGAAACAAGAACTTCTACAGAAGGTAACTAAAGAAAGCGGAAAGAAAGGACTACATATAAACTAGAAGAAAACTGAATCCATGGTCATCAGTAAAAAGAGGAGCCCAAAATCGAACTACAGGTCGGGTATGCTAAAATGAAGCAGGTACAAAAATTTAATTACCTGGGAAGTGTTCTAAAGGAGGACGGAAAGTGTGACTCTGAAATCTGAAGGCTTATTGGTATGTCCGAGGATGCATCCCAAAAGCTAAGTAAAGTATTGAGAGAGAGTAAAATTTCGTTGGAAACAAAGAAGAAAATAATGGATTGTTTTGTGTTATCTGTCCTTCAATATGACAGCGAATGCTGGAGAATCTCATCAAAAATGAAAGGAAGACTTGAAGTAACCGAAATATTGTTATACAGAAGGATGCTGGGGATTCCATGGACTTAAAATGGAAACGAAAAGAAACTTATACTTAACATCAGAAAAAGACAGGTGAAGTTTCTGGGACATGTAATGAAGAAGGAGAGTTTGGAGAATCTGATATTCACAGGACGGACATGGTGAAAGTGAGACAGGGGAAAGCAACGCAGGACATACTTGATAAACTTGAACAAATGGGCAGCAGAGCTGGGTTTGAGAGGGGTAAAAATAGAAAGAGTGTTAAGAACTGCAAGGGATAGTAGGGAGATGTGGAAGGCATTGTCACCTACGTCCTGAAGGGACACGGCACATAGAAGAAGAAAAAGTATCGCCTGAACAGGATAGTTTATCGCATATTTTTGCTGGTGGTAGTGGTAGTGAGGGTCGGAAGAAACTGCTGCCGACGAGTGCTGACTGGAGCTGCTGCTGCTGTGGGACGGCTGGAGCTGCTGCTGCTGCTGCTGCTGCAGTTGGTAAGGGCTGGTTAATTCATAGTATTTCTGTTATTATATGCCACATTCTTGCAATTTCCATTTCCAGTTTTCATGTTTTTATGTTTTGACAGTCAAATTCTTCTGCTAAGATGGTTTTATCAAACGAGATGATCATGTCTATAAAACAACACTGACAACTTTTGAAGCATTTCATAATTATATCTGGTCTATTGACTTGCATAGTGTGATTGGTAGGTCTGGTGAAGTCCCACATCACGGTAAAATTTTCACCTTCTAACATTGGTTTTATTTTATTTTCATACCATTATTATTATTATTACTATTATTATTACTATTATTATTGTTATCTCATATTGGCCCCTAATAATTGTCTGCTTTTCGCGTCTTGATAGAGTATCATGTAAATGTTGCTGGGCTCTTTAAAAACTTACTTGTAGTGCTTATATTTTATCGGCAATTTCACACACCAGTGATCATTGAAGGAATCTTAGTGACAGTCTCTAGAGATCTCGGATTTTCCTCAGTATTCTCGCCAAATATAACAGGAATGTAATTTGAATCGCCCAAAGTCTTTCTCCAATCTCTTCGTAAGGATGTCTGAAATTGATCCCAATACTCCAATGAGAATCAAGAAGTACAAAAATTTAAATACCTGGGAAGTGTTCTAAGAGGAAATGGAAAGTGCAACACAGAAATCCGAAGGCGAATTGGCATGGCGAAGGACGCGTTCCAGAAGCTGAGTAAAGTACTGAGACACAGGAAAATTTACCTAGAAACAATGAAGAGAGTGCTAGATTGCTATGTGATGTCAGTTCTTCAATACGGCAGTGAATGCTGGACAATATATTCGAAGACGAGGAAAAAACTTGAAGCAGCGGAAATGTGGTTTTACAGAAGGATGACCGAATATGTAAGCAATGATGAGGTTTTCGAAAGAATGAAAACGAAAAGAAAACTAATAGTGAGCATCAGGAAGAGACAACTGAAGTTTCTGGGACATGCAGTAAGGAAGGAGGGCTTGGAGAACCTGATACTAACAGGCCAGATAGAGGGAAAATGAGACAGAGGAAAGGAGCGGATAACATATTTGAAGGGCCTGATCAGGTAGATGACGGAACAAGTGTTGCGTGGAGTAACAGCAGAAAACATATTAAGAACCACCAGGGATAGGAAGACGTGGAAAGCCATGATCACCTACAGCCTGAAACGATAGGGCACATAGAAGAAGCTCTAATGATTATGGGAGCGAGTGCTCACTTCCGATTCGACAATTTTCCTCGCTTTCAAACACAGTACTGGTGTTTATCTATTTTCACATTCTGTTTTTAATTTGTAGTCTTCTATGAGAGTTACTATTTTCTTTTTTACATCTTTCTTTCAAAAATGAAAATAATTTTTAGGTTGTGTCTAAATTGCCAAACGTAATAGACATCGAGAAAAGATGTTTTCTTGATTAAATATCTTAAGTTTCTATATTTGTTTCAACTATTGGTTTATTTTATTTTTCTAAACAGAAAACGAACTTTCCGAGTTAATTATATATAAGACTACTTTTGAGTGCAATTGATAAATGAACATTTTTTAAACTGCAAACGATTTTCTAAGTTATTGATGTAATGAATAGGTAATGAATATATATACACCTTGGTTCCCCATCACTGGAATGTGATTGACTGGTGCCAGCCATAAATATAGACTAAGGCGAGGACCCCGAGAGATCCACCAGAGGTCTATTGGTCTTCCACGAGAGATCTACGACTATTGACTACGCCTACGTCTTAGAATACTACATACGACTAGTACGGTCTATTACATAGTAGATTGTTCTACCCGGTTACATTTGCCTAAACCACTTAACCAACTGATATATATATATATATATATATATATATATATATATATATATATATATAGGTTTCATTGAATAATATAGACAAGTTCTGTCTATTTATTTTGTGTAAGATCCGTTCGTATGATCTGATTAGCTTGATAGTGTTGTCATAGAAAGACGACAAGAAATCGCAATAATTGTTGATTTTTTTTTATCAGGTCTGAGCTTTCGGCTTACATAAGCCATTATCAAAGGATGAACATTTAATGTTCAGTGAACATAGAACATTTAAATTATTATTAACAGAGTGGAGTTATACAGAGAAAATTAGATAGGTCCATTTTTTGTGTCGCACATGGCTGTAGGCCGAGAAGGAATGGTGGTAGTGGGTTTTTTGTTCAATTGAGTGTATAGTGGCGTGAGGGATTGGTCTGGGAACTGCTGCTACTATGGTGTAGGGAGTAAGTATGACCTCTCCCGTCGATTATAGGCATTGAAGTATGTTAGTAGAGGTGTCGAAATTTATTTTATTTAGGCTAGGTTTAAACTGTTTGATGTAGATAGCTTCTAGAATTTTAAGTTTTCGTTTATTATTTTCTTATCTAAGTATATGCGTATTTTCAACAAGTGTTTTCCTAAGAAGTGTGTGTTGATAGCCGTGGTGTTTTAAATGTCGGAATATGTTAGAATTTTCATTTAAGTGCAATGTAAGTCTCCGCGAAAGCGAGTTAGTAGTATGTCCAATGTAGGTATTATTTAGTTTGTTAGAGATACATTCTCGAAAGGGGCATTTAAATTTATACACTACATTGTTTTTTTGCAAATCGCTAACGGTGAGGGAGGAGTTGTTGCGGACGATTGAGTTGGATGTTGTGGATTCAGCGTAATATATGATAAATTTAATTCTTTTGTTGGGGTCTGTCGGAGAGATATTAGTGTTTATGAGTTTTTTATGATATTTTCATCTAGTTGGTAGTTGGTGTGCATTTGGCTACAATATAAGAGAGTGATATGTTTGGGGTTGGTTTGTGATGTTTTTTTCGTGTTCAGGTTTGTAAGGAAATGTCGTATTTGTTCATCAACTATGTAGTTAGGAAAATTATTGTTGATGAGTGTCTGTTTTATGTTTTTTAGTTCACTGTGGAAGACGTGTTTTGTAGACGAGTTGGTTTTTGCTCGATGTAGTAGATTTTTTATGATTGCTAATTTGTATTAGTGGGGGCATTCGCTAATATAATTAAGTGTGGAGGGATTTTTTTTATATTATTCAATGAAACCTGTATTAATGAAAAAATGCTGCCAAAATACACACAATATATATATATACCTTTCCAGGACATGGGACATATCATATCATATATATATATATATATATATATATATATATATATATATATATATATATATCGTCAGCTGTTCAGTTTTTATGCGCACATATGATTTGATTATAGTGGTGGAGGTGTGTACAGAACCATGGCCGTGTCTGACTACCGGGCACGGGTCCGGCCCGATCCGTGCAATCATAGTGAAAATCCGGAAAAGGAAAAATGTCTTCGTCAGAAATCAAACTAAACAATTCACGAAGAAAGAAAGAAACAAAGAAAAATCCGAATGAACGCAGTAAAAATCTGTTTATTTATTAATTTTGGGAGAAAAGACTGGTCATACTCAGAAAGTCCGAACCCGATTTTCTGCTTTCGTTCACGTTCTGTGCCTAATTTCCATTGGAATAGCCGAACAATTCCGCAAAATCATAGTTTCTGGAAACGGATGACACTGATGACGTCATCACATTGTCAACTAATAAATCCGGGCAATTTTCTTTGTGCCCGGTGTTTTTTTAGCATCAGCTACGGCCCTGTACAGAACCAACTATACTTTTTTGAAAAAAAATGCATACCAAAAACTGGAGAACATGGCGTGTACAAAGTTCTCTAAAACGACCCTCATCAGCTTTTTCCATTTCCTTCACTGGTTGCCAACCAGACTAAAGAACTCGGTCTGTACTACTATTTAATCCATAGCGAGGGGGAGACGAAGAGATGGTATTCACACTCAGCTCTCCGATTTTCTAGCCGCCATCCATTACACAATCCACATATTGAAATTATATATGTATATATTGGTCATCCACATACAAGCCTGTTTCGCTGTATCACAGCTGATCAGTGTGGCTAGACACGTCCACTTGCTTCTGGCCAAGATCGAAAAAGATGATGAAAAGAGCTAGAGTCCAATCACATTAGAATCCAACAAACATTCTCTCTGTTTGCAGAGAGAGGGCTTGCGAGATTTGATGGAGTCTATTTACATCAAATCTCGCAACCCTTCTCTCTACGAACAGAGAGAATGTTTGTTGGGTTTGAATGTGATTAGACTCTTTCATCATCTCCCCCACATCTCATTAGAACATTTTTTTTACTTTTAAGAATAAATTTCCCAGAGAATTAAAACCTGAAGAGATCTAAGACGAAACAGTTGTTTGCTTTAGATCTTAGTGTTTAGTATGTCACTAAAGTTCCGCTTATTCCTTACCATAATATATATATATATATATATATATATATATATATATATATATATATGTGTGTGTGTGTGTGTGTGTGGTTTTAAGGTATGCTATATTTATGGGTAAAATATCAGGGACAGAGCATATCTAAATATAAAAGTGGACACTAAGGTCAACAATTACCGAGCAGCAAGAGTCTGTTTAAATGCAAGCCTGATTCATGTTTGATTAAAGTATGAACAGACAGTAAACTGGTACATTGTTTAGCCTCTGAATTTGATTTTGATAAAATTTACCTAAAATATATTTCTCAGGAGTAAAAACAAAAGGAAATTAAAAAAAAAAGAGTCACAATAAAACAAACCTCTCATTGGTCTATGACTTTTATAAAACAGAAAAAATTGTGTCTCTAGTTTTTTTCTTCTTCGGTTAAAAATCACCCATTTCTTACGTAAAAACAGTTTCTTTTTTAAATTTCTCGTAAAATTTAAGTCTCTGCGAAACCCTTTTTTCTTTGGCATCTGTAATATTCCCTATTATTGTTTTCTTTTATCAGAAGAAATGAATATGAAGTTATAGGGAGCGGTTTAATGTTTATTAATTCGGTCTTGTGTCATACATAACCGAACTTCCTACAACTTAGGATTTATTCGGTATTATCAAAAGGTTGGTTAGAAATTGTGGATTAGAATGTGTGGATGAGTGGAAGAATAAAAATATACATTTGTCATGTCAAAATAGAAATTTATTGATAGAAAAGGATAACATAAGTTGTAGAAGTTAATGTGCAATTAGAAACAAGTAATGAGTTACGGGTATCAAGAGTTGTAAAATGTTCGTAGTAGTAATTTGTTGGCAAGAGTTTATGCGTACATATGTAAGTATGTATGAGCATTTGTTTGGTAGGAGTCTCTTTGAATGGAGAAGAAGAAGTAAAAGGAATCAGCACACAAGAAAGAAGGAGAAAGAAAACGACGGTCCGGGTTGACTTGAAGTTTCTCCCTTGTTATATTTTAGTGTGTCGTCTCGCTGCTCCCATATGACTGCCTTACTGACACTGACCGGAGCCTTTTATAGTCATTTAGAATTTTCGCACTGGATTGCTACGTCTCTTTGGTCTTGCAAATCGCTTCCATTGGTCAGAAAATCAATTTAACATCAACTAGCGAAATGCGGTGTCAAATTTTTCCTTAAGCACGCGGTCAATCTTTCTTCTATTCGGCAAAACCAGGATTTCACAAGTCATTGTGAATTTTTGTAAAAGTGAAGAAGAAAGTTGCTTTTAATTCATAATTTCCTATCCACCAAAAATATTAGCAGAAAAAGAAAATCGAGTTCTCTTCCATTCTCTATATCCTGCACTCTAAAAGGCTAATAAGAATATTGTATTTCTGAAGTAGCATAATACCTACGAAAAATAATAACATTATTGATGAATGTACGGATCGCTACTTTTCTCTGGCGTGTTCCCGTAATAAGTCCTAAAGTTCGCACCAGCATAATTATTCCAGACGGTACACTTGTATTTTTTTTTTTAATCATATCACCCCGAGCAAGGCGGTAACCCCACTGATGTGCAGGGTGCTACATAAGAGTGAAGAGATTGGAAAAAGAGAGAACCGGAAGCCAGATCCTAAACAGGGAACAGGGGATGAGCCTCTTCACCAGTTCAGTAGACGTGGGTGGCGTGTGAACCGGGCGATAGTTTAGTCTATCTACTCCAATTGAAAAAAAAAGTGAGAAGATTGGAAAAGAGAAAACCGGAAACCGCATCCTAAACAGGAAACAAGGGATGAGCCTCTTCACCTGTTCAATAGATGTGGGTGGAGTGTGCACCGGGCAATAGTTTAGTCTATCTACTCCAATTGAAAAAAAAGGTGAGAAGATTGGAAAAGAGAAAACCGGAAACCGCATCCTAAACAGGAAACAAGGGATGAGCCTCTTCACCTGTTCAATAGATGTGGGTGGAGTGTGCACCGGGCGATAGTTTAGTCTATCTACTCCAATTGAAAAAAAAGGTGAGAAGATTGGAAAAGAGAAAACCAGAAACCGCATCTTAAACAGGAAACAAGGGATGAGCCTCTTCACCTGTTCAATAGATGTGGGTGGAGTGTGAACCGGGCGATAGTTTAGTCTATTTACTCCAATTGAAAAGAAAAAGTGAGAAGTTTGGAAAAGAGAAAACCGAAAAACGCATCCTAAACAGGAAACAAGGGATGAGTCTTTTCACCTGTTCAATAGATGTGGGTTGGCACAAAAGAGTATGTGACAAGAGTGACTGAGGAGAAAAATTCAAGAAGATGGTGATCCACTAATCTTCCAAGCAGATAATGTTGGCCTATCTTAAATATCGACATTCAAAATCTGCTTCTTTATTTATCAATGCAAGGGCTTGAAAATTAGCCGTTAGCACCGGAATTACATACAATGCTACTTTATCTACCATTGCAGGTTAATTCATTGATCTTCCGACTGAAATAAACATCTAAACGCAGTTTTACATTTATTTTATTATCTAAGAAAGTACGGTAGATGCCAAATGCCATGAAGGAAAGATTTCTTGCAGGCGTAAATATATCTTGAATGGTAGAAGACAACGAACAAAGACTTGAGTGAAAATTTGTTGCCAACTTTATTTTTACAGTATTAACATTTTTCGGACTATTGTCGTCATCTTTGTTGCAATTTGTACGACGTTTCGGCCGTTGTACGCTCCGGCCTTGTTCAGGCGCTAGGCATTTCAACCCGAACCCTTTATTATAATCACTGGCGTATATGATCTTCATTCTTTGCATAGTAGTGCCTCTTTTGGTAGTCAAGAGCTATCTCCCTCTGTAAGTTCACCACTGCTGAAGCTTGGTATTGAACTCACAGTTTTACTGTAAATACTACCTCATCTCAAAAATATAGAGAAATACTAGAGAAGTCTTTTTTTTTTGTTGAAAAATACATTATCAAAAATACATTTACAGTGCACTAGGTAAAAAAATCTCTGCATGTTCATGCAAAAAGTGAGAAGGGCGTTGATCCGAGAAAGACAGTCACTGAAGAGGAATGTCCTGAAAAGTACAGATTTGTCAGTCAGTCAGTTAAGTGCCATGCATGATACACGCTTGGGCGATCATGTCTCGAAGAGACATGACTGACTGGGTAGAAGATTATCCCGCAGTAAGATGACATTGCTTTCTGTGGTAGACTGGTTGCCGACCAAGGCTATAGAATCCAATCTGTCCTGTTATTTAACCCATAACTTGAATGAATAGACAGATTAATACCTTTCCCAAGGGTATTTGCACGTAAGTAAATGCAATGCATTCAGCTGGAATTCGAACTCGGCTCCCCAATTTCTCGTTCCAAGCCGATATCCAATGCACCACAACGTACATCCTCAGATTTGTAGACGTTGGAAAAAAACACTTTTAGAATCGGTGAATTGAACTGTCCTCAAAAGGACAGTTCAATGCATATCGTTTTTGCTGGCCAGAATGATTGGAATAGGATACCTACTGGAGATTGTTGGAGAGGCGTCGGATGGTAATCTGGCGATGATGATGGCTGGCTGGCTGATTGGTTGATTAGACAAAATTTATTAAAAACTACAAAGGACAAGAAATTGTGGAGAGCCATGAGCGTCAATGTTCTGAAGAGACACAAGATATTGAAGACGGTAAATATTCTTACTAGCAGTACGCTTGCAAATGCTAACCGGATGGTTAAGCGTAGAATTTGAATGCTTTATACGATAAAGCTTCACGTTTTTGTAAGGATTCAAATTCTAGAGACATCAACAGTGAATCCATAGTATAAATTGGGTAATAATCTGCCCAAGATTCATAGTCTGAAAATAACAATTTCATTCTTTTCCTGATAATTCTAACAAAATGCTTCTTCGTGTTTTTGTATAGAAACTTATCAGAAAAAAGTGATTCGATATTTTATTGTCTTCAAAACATGCAGAGTTAAGCTATTTGATCAAAGTAATCGTAAAAGCTACGTCACGGACATTAGAAGCAAATCCTGGAAAGTATTGGTTTTTGGATTAACTTGAAGACATGACGACTAGGTTTTTGGATTAACTCGAAGACATGACGACTAGGTTTTTTTTCTATAATTCTAAAACATTCAAGACTTCAAAGAAAATATTTTTTTTAATTTCATTTGCCAGTAAAAAAATACATTAAAAAATCCTTCCATTATCTGCTGTTCTTTGAATTGCTGCCAAATCATTGTTTTCTTCATTATTATAGAACGTCTCATGTCTGTCGATTTGTACTAGAGAAAGCCAACCTTGGTAATGTAGAGAGACGGATAGTTTATCATTTTATGTAGTGACGGGATTATCACCAATTGTTGAAGAGATATTTTTTGTTGTGAATTTTAGTGATAGGATGTATATTTATGTGAAATCGGGCGATGAATGAGTTGTCGTCAAAATTACGCAAAATGAAAATAACACTGATATCTCATTTTAACAGATATATTTAACAGAATTAACTTAAAATATCTTGAAATACTAAAGAGTAAATTGATACCTTAAAATCGCTATTGAACTGAATTCAGTCACGGCCTCCAGATAATTTCGGAATCTCCTGCATCTCTTTTGGACGATATATTTCTTTAAGTTGGTGAATGCTATCATAATCCTTGCCTTCAGTTCATCTTTGGTATTAAAAAGATTTTTGTTGATCTCTCGTTCAACTGTGCAACATATTTTTTTTTAATAATCATATCACCCCGAGCAAGGCGGTAACGCCACTGATGTGCAGGTGGCTACATAAGAAAAAAGAGAAAAGATTGGAAAAATGAAAGCCGGAAACCACATCCTAAACAGGGAACAAGGGATGAGCCGCTACACCTGTTCAATAGACATGGGTGGTGTGTGAACCGGGCGATAGTTTAGTCTATCTACTGCAATTGAAAAAAAAAATTAAAAGAAAAGAGTGAAAAGATTGGAAAAGAGAAAGCCAGAAACCACATCCTAAACAGGGAACAAGGGATGAGCCTGTACACCTGTTCAAATTTGCCACAAACTGTATTTAGCTACAGACAATTTTATGTTGTTTCGTCTATAATCAAGAAGGCCGCAGTCTGGGAAGTTAGATGGCCTGACGTAAGAGGTGATGTGGTCGCAGAAATTAGCTGGCAATGACTGTGTCTTTCTGCTTGTATGACATGGTGCAGAGTCCTTTTGTCAGACATTACGGTCTTCCAGCAGTGATTTTCTTGACTCAGGGTGGCACTGCCTCCTTATAGTACTTGATGTAAGCCTCCCCGTTGATACTGAGGCTCTGTGGGAAGATGAATGATTGCATAACGTCACTAGTGATAACTACAAACACCTTTGTCGTCACTATTAGACTCTTCCGACTTTTTTCGAATCTGATGCACTGTCTTCAGATTGACATTCAATCAATGAATAGCGTTATGGTGTGTTTTTTTTTTCATAGATGGCAAGAAGTTGAGTAAAGTATTAAGAAACAAGACGACTTCGCTAGAAACAGAGTACTGGATTGCTATGTGATGCTAGTTCTTCAATATGGCAGTGAATGTTGGACAATATCATCGAAGAGGAAGGAAAAACTTGAAGCAACTGAAATGTGCTTCTACTGAGGGATGCTGCGAATATCATAGATCGAGCATGTGAGCAATGATAAAGTCTTAGAAATGATGGAAACAAAAAGAAAATTAATACTGAGCATCAGGAAGAGACAGCTGAAGTTCCTGGGATATGCAATGATGAAGAAGAGCTTGGAGAACCTGATACTAACAGGCCAGATAAAGGGAAAGAAACAGAGGAAAGCAGCGGATAACATATTTGAAGGACCTGATCAGGTGAATGACGGAACGAGGATTGCGTGGTGTATCAGAAGAAAGCGTGCTAAGAGCCACCAGGGATAGGGAGACGTGGAAAGCCATGATCGCCTACGTCCTGGAAGGATAGGGCACATAGAAGAAGATGATGGTGCCCCTTTGACCTTCCTTTACTGAGCAGTCGACAAAGCTAGAAACTAACAACGCGCATGCGCGAAACTAAAAATAATAAATGGCTGCAATTTACCCATCGCACCCTGTTTTGGGTAATGATAGAATTGTAGCCACATGTGACTTCTCACGACCATGAGCTACGAATAAAATTACAGTCAATATTATACAATTAATGACATTTTATTGACTGAGCAAACAAAAAAGGAAGAATATAAAAAGAAGTGAACAGAAACAATTATGGAGAGGTCTCCTTATTCTCTCCTCAGCAATATTTGGGAAGAATACGTTAAAATAGATGGCGAGCATGACACCGGGGATCCCAGCATCTCCACCACTTCACCAAAAAGCGGATGGTTGGCGTATTCTGCTGCCTGTATTATCTCTGGCTGGGGTGAATGATAATTAATTTCTTTGGCCAAAACAGATTACATGGCACATCCTGTATATGTTCTGATAATCGCTTGTGTGGAACTGCTGATAATCAGGTTTTGTTGATTACTATAGCCGTGATATTTCTGATTACGAACGCTCTATCCCCGATATCTATGTCTTTGTCCTATCAATTTTAAAGCAATATATGAAAGACAGACAGACAGACAGACAGACAGAATGTGGACATTGAAATCAACGCTGCATGGTGATTGTTGGTTTCAGACCTCAAGCGGTTTTCAGACCTGTAACCATTCAGGATGTGCGTTGTGGTACAATTGATATCCACTCGGAATGACAAATCGGGGAGCCGAGTTCGAACTTCAGTTGGATTCCTTGTATTCACAAATAGCCTTGGGAAAGGTATTAATCCGTCTCTTCCTTCCAGTTATGGGTTACATTATAGGACAGATTGAGTTCTATAGCCTTAACCAGTCTATTGCAGAAAGCAATGGCAACCAACTGCGGGATACATCTCCAACTGACTAAACCATTCAGTGCTGATTTATAAATCAATTAACTTTTTTTATCTTGATGCACATTGTCTGCAATAATGAGGCTGGAGAATAAATATACGAAGCCCAATATAGCCAATTAAACCCAGTCTGATAACGGCATACCAGGCACATGCATTTCAATCAAATGTGGGCGATATAGTGATAAACTTTTAAGTAGAACATAACCTTCCAGATTGGGTCACCACTCCGGTTCATGAACCGAGTTACAACGTGAATTAGCCTATAGTGGACACGTCCTACTGGTTAGGCTCAAGAAACTTATAAGCAAAGTTGTGGGTTACAAACGGATATTTACTGTAGTCTATAAATAGTTAGGGTGTGCGTTGTAGTGCAGTGGATATCGACTCGGAATGAGAAATCGGGGAACTGAGTTCGAATTCCAGTTGAATTCATTGCATTTACTTACGCGCAAATACCATTGGGAAAGGTATTAATCCGTCTTTTCTCTCCAGTTATTGGTTAAATAACAGGACAGATTGGGTTCTATAGCCTTGGTTGGTAACCAGTCTACCGCCGAAAGCAATGGCAACCTACTGCGTGATAATCTTCTGTCCAGTCAGTCATGTATCTTTCGAGACATGATCGCCTAAAACGTGTATCACGTATGGCACTTAACTGACTGACTGATAATTAATTAACCAAGACTAAACATATTCATGTTAACATCACCATTCAGTTAAGACCAAAAGCTGGGTAGCATTATTATTATTATTAACCAATTTTCTTGATTTTTCTTTTTGATACAATTTTTTACAACCTGCGACCAGATGTAAAGGAAGGTTTTCTTATAATGTTATTTAGTATATTAGATTGAGATATTTAGCTGTTCATGAATACAATCTTTAAGTCTCAAATAGTGATAGATTTCCTGGGATATTCTTCATAAACAAAAATTCTTTGTTTAATCATTCATAGTTTTCTATTATTATTGGAATAACGGTTGTACTTAAAAATTTATATTCTTGCAATTTCCATTTTCAGGTTTTCCTGTTTTGACAGTTTTTCAAATTCTTTTACTAAGCTGGTTTTAACAAACAAGATGATCACGTCTATAAGATAAGATTTACAACTTTTGAAGCCTTTCATGATTATATCTGGTCTATTGACTTTCATAGTGCGATCGGTAGATTTGGTGAAGTCCCAAATCACTTTAAAAATTTTACCTTCTTCTACTGATTGTGTTTTATGTTCACATCATTTTTATCATTATTACTGCTATTATTCTTATTATTATAATCTCCTCGACCCTGGTAATTTTATGGGGTTTTTTCTTTGCGTCTTGATAGAGTACTAGCAGTATATCCCGGCGTTGCTCGGGTGTAATGAAAGCTTTAAAACTAATCCATGGTCCTGGAGCTCAGACTCTTTGGACGTTGGCACGAAAGACTAAAAAGCAATAGTTGTTTCCAGTTAAAGTGAAACCGTAGACTGGAAGAAAAATGAATGGATGTAAGTCAAATTTTGATTTCCTGGTATCGATATCAAATAAGTTTTTTTCGTCGTAAACTGAATTTTGAAGGCTAAATAAGTCCTCTGAGTAAATGGTGTCATGGCTGAAACTAAGAACTACAATTATACCTACTTAGAGCCAAACCCTAAGCAAAGACTAACATAAAAGTGCTGAAAAAATACAGACATACAGACAGATAAACAGGCATCCATAAACAGCCTTATATATATATATATATATATATATATATATATATATATATATATATATATTATCGATTTTCTGCACTATTGTAAGAACTGAAACCATGAAACTTCTGAATATCGTCTCTTATGTTTTTGTCTATGAGTGTATCAAATTTGATTAAAATCGGACCACTCCTTCTATAAGCCGATTTTTTCGATTATCTATTTTCGATATTTATCGGGGATACCTCGACACAAAACCTAGCTAAGAACACTCGCAGACGCTTATAGTACAACTGTGTAAATTTTCAAGTAAATGGGTTCAGCCGTTTCGGAGTTTATAGGTAACAGACACACACACATACAGACACACACACAGACAGACAAAGTTCCATTTATAAATAAGTTTAGACAGATCATGGTGATGTAGCTGGTCTCTTTAAAATCCTATTTGTTACGCTCATAGCTTCATCGGTAATTTCACACACCAGTGTTCATTAAAAGAGTTTTCGTGTCAGTCTCTTCAGATCTCGCATATTCCTCAGTAGTCTCGCCAAATATAACAGGAACGTAGTTTGAATCGTTCCAATTCTTCCTTCAATGTCTTCTGGAATTGCTCCCAAGTGGTTACGTCCACTTCGACAATTTTCATTGCCTTCAGACAACGTATTGTTATTTATCTATTTTCTCATTCTGTTTTTGATTCTACTTTCCTAGGACAGCTACTGTTTCTCAGAAGATTGGCTTTCTTTCTTTCTTTCTTTCAAAAATGGAAATCATTTTTAGGTTGCGTCTAAATTGCCAAACGTAACAGACATCGAAAAAAATTGTTTTCTTGATTAAATATCTTAAGTTTCTATATTTGTTTCAACTGTTGATTTATTTTATTTTTCTAAACATAAAATAAACTTTCCCAGTTAATTATATATACTACTACTTTTGAGTGCAATTGATAAATGAACATTTTTTAAACTGCAAACGATTTGCTAATTTATATATGATGATCTCTCTCTCTCTCTCTCTCTCTCTCTCTCTCTCTCTTGTCAGCTGTTCGGTTCTCATGCGCGCACATGATTTGATTATAGTGGCAGCGACTTATACAGAATCAGCCATACTTTTTGAAAATAAAGAATACAAAGAACTGGTGAACCAAACGACCCTCCTCAGGTTTTCTATCTCCTAGACTGGTTGCAAACCAAAACTAAAGAAGCTGCTCTATCTTACTATTTAATCCATAGCCAGGAGGAGAAGACATACAATTCGAAATCAGTTCCCCGATTTTCGAGTCGCTATTCGTTATACCTTCCACATATTCAAATTACAATATATATATATATATACACTACCGGCCATAATTATTAGGCCACCCCAATGTTTTAAAAATTTCATGCTATTTTTTAGTATTTATTGCCAAGTGAATAATTGTAAATGAAAATAGAATGGTTCTTTTGTTAATACTGCACAATAACATTTGCATCAAATGATTTTATAAATATTTAATAATTACCTATATTGAAGTTTCATCAATTAAAGAATGAAGAAAATTTAGGGTGATTCGGTACAAGTTCATCTTTCTTGCCTTGTAAAATTTTGCAAAGTAATAATAACAAAAAACCCTTTCTATTTTCATTTGGCAATAAATACTAAAAATAGTTTGAAATACATTATTTCCTTTAAAAAAAACTAGCGAGTTGTGTGTGTGTGTGTGCTTGCGTGCGTTTGTGTGTGCATATGTATGTATGCGTGTGTGTGTAGTTTTAAGATATAGTATATTTATGGGTAAAAATGCTCTATATCAGTGATAAAGTCTATGTAAATATAAAAGTGTACATTGAGATCAATATCGAACGGCGACAGTCTGCTTCATACTTAAGCTCAATATTCAAGACTGAAGACTGCATTCAAACATAAAACAGACTGTCATCGCTTGGTGTTGATGCCAGTATCTTATATATATATATATATATATATATATATATATATATATATATATATATATATCCGAGTGAATACAGAACGAACAAAGAATTTTTACAACGTCCAAAACATTAATTAATACCGCCTGGTGAGACATTGAAATTTCAATGTCGAAACAAATATACGATTTGTAGTGCATATATATATATATATAAATTATGTACATGTTCTAAAATATAATTTATAAGTTGTAATTAAGTTTATTTACCTTTTTGTTCATGCATTTACTTTTATAAAGAGTGCTCGATACAAATGTAGAGCGTTATACTGTAATGGTTGTTACAATGTTTTTATAAATTCATAGTATCACTACACAAAAAATTTCTCATGTTTCAAAGCCAGCCCATTATGTTTTGGCTTCATCCTCAGGTGATTTTTTTAGAAATAAGAATTATCCAGTTGAAAAGACCCGAAAATAACAAATCCAACACAAATAAACGGTCATTTTTAAACGAAACATTTTTTGTGTAGTGATACTATGAATTTAAAAACATAGTAACAACCATTACAGTATATATATATATATATATATATATAACTGGCGTGCGTATACACCGCTTATATATAACACACTAAAATTTCCCTTCTCTGATCTCTGATTCCATGTGCTTATGGCTTAGGGGTTAGCGACTCCGACTGATACCAAATCGGTCGAGTTGCGATCCCAGCCAGAAGCAAGTGGATGTCTAACCACATTGATGAGCAGTGATACAACGAAACAGGCTTGTATGTAAATGACAAATATATAATTATATATATATATATATATATATATAAATATGTGTATATATATATATATATATATATATATATATATATATATGTGTGTGTGTGTGTGTGTGTGTGTGTTTTACCTTCTGAATTTTGTTTTTTATAATCGTATCGCCCCAAGCAAGGCATTATACTGCCACTGTTGTGCAATGGGTTACATAGAAGGAAAGTTATGAGAAGGAGGTGTCAGGAAACGGGTAGTAGAGGGATAAGATTACTGCAGAAATGACATGAGAGCATGAGAGAGAGGATGCAAGTTAGTGAGATAAGAGATGACTATTGACTTTACATTTAAATTATTGGAGATTCTAGCTGTCAGGGAAGCAAGTAAATGGAAGGGAATTCCACAGTCGGAAGTTCTAGAAAACAGGCTGATGGAGTAGAGTTTGCGTTTATATCTAACTGGTTTCACAGTAAAAGGGTGGGACCTAGTTGCTAATCTTGTGGCTCGAGTAAGTTCGCACATAGGGGTCACCAGTGAGCTAATTTCATCAGAGCAGAAGCCTTGAAAGTACTAGTAGAAGAGACACGGAGAAGCCACACTGCACCGATGAGAAAGTGACTGTATCCGAGCTGCCAAGTCGGGATCGATCACATTGCAGATTCACCGTTGAATTTTGTCAAGAAAATTTGCATAAAACATATTTATCTTCTGGCACTTCTTCGGTGTAATGGTTAGCAAGCTTGTCTCGTTAGAATCATTACAATTGAGTAGTGAGTTCGGTCCTTACTGGGTACCCCATAAAACACCTTTCAACCCTGCGCCATAAAAAAACAGTTCGTTACGGAAACAGCAAAATGCTGCCCTAAAACACCATTAGGTGTAACGGGTGATGATTGATGATGATATTTTTCTTCAGAAAAAAAAAACGAATAGAAAATTTGAAAAAAGAGACAATAAAGCAAACCTCTCATTGGCCTATAACTTTTATGAAGCAGAAAATCTTTTCTCTTAAATTTTTTCTTCTTCGGTAAAAAATCAGTCATTTCTTAGGTAAAAACTATTTCTTTTTTTTTTTACATTTTTTAGTAAAATTTAAGTCTCTGGGAAACCCTTTTTCTTTGGCGTTTGTAATATTCCCTATTATTGTTTTCTTTAGTCAGAAGATATGAATATTAACAGAAAAAAAAATCGGGTTCTCTTCCATTCCCTATCACTTGCACTCTAATAGGCTAATAAGAAATAATGTATTTCTGAATTAGCGTAATACCAACTAAAAATGATGACATTATTGATTGGCGTACGGATCGCTACTTTTCTTAGACGTGTTCCAGCAATAAGTCCAACAGTTTGCATTGGCATAACTATTCCAGACGGTACACTTGTATTTGGTACAAACTAGTATGTGACAAAAGTGACTAAGGAGAAATGGTGATTCGCAAGAGAATGTTTACTTGTCTTAAATTAAATATCAACATTCAAAACAAGCTTTTTTTTAACAACTAGAACTTGAATATTAGCCACTGGTATCGATATGAAATACGTATCTATATCATTGTAGGCTAATTCATTGGTCTTCTGACAGAAGTAAGTATCTAATTACAGTTTTACAATTATTTTCCCTTTTTTTAGAAAGTTCACTAGATGTTAAACGCCATGAAGAAAAGCGAGAAAAAAGGAGTAAACATCAATCACAAGAAGCCAAAATGCATGGTTGTTAGTAATATAAACAGCTCAGCATGTAAATTACAAATTGGAGACAGTAAAATCAAATAAGTTCACTAATTTAAATACCTGGAAGTGTTTTAACAGAGGACAGAAAAGGTGACACTCAACTCCAAAGGTGCATTGGAATAGCGAAAGTGTTGTATCGTGGAGGAATGACAATACACAGATATAAGTAAATAATACGTTTATTTTCGGTAGATACAGTAGTACATGTCCCTGTCGGGTGGCATCAATTAGTGAGCTGAATAGACAACGACCGTGCTAGCCGTCAGCTGCCGACTCCACTGTCGCTACTCGATATTAGTTCTTCATATCGTGTGAACCGTATGTCACGTGTTCGAGCTATGTCACAACAAAAAGATGCCTTCCAAAAGATAGGTAAAGTAATAAGAAATATAAAAATATTCTTGGAAACAAAGAAAATAGTTCTGAACTTCTATATTATATCAGTTCTCTTATACGCCAGTGAATGCTAGAAAATCTCATTACAGATGAAGAACAGACTTGAAGTAACAGAAATGTCGTCTTACAGAAAAATACCATAGAGCGAACATGTTAGCAACGACGAAGATTTAGAAAAATGAAAACAAAACACTTATACTTAACATCAGGTAAAACAGTTGAAATGTCTAAGAGATATAGTGAAGAAAGGTGGTTTAGTAAATTTGATACACACAGGTCATATTTAAAGCAAAAGCGACAGAGAAAAACAACGCATAACCTACCTAGAGAGCGTCAGTATATGGTAAACGGAACAAGATTTAGGAGCAATAACAAAAAGAGAAAATTTATTAAGAACTACAAAGGAAAAGAAATTGTGGACAGTTATGAGCGTCAATATTCTGAAAAGACACAAAGTCATTGAAAACAGTAAATATTCTTACAAACAGTACGTTTGCAAATGCTAACTGGATGGTTAAATGTAGAATTTGAATGCTTTATACGAGAAAGCTTCATGTTTTTGTAAGGATTCTAAATTCTAGAGACGTCGACTGTGACTTAATAGTATAAATCGGATAATAATTTGTCCAAGATTCATAAGCTGGAAATAACAATTTCATTCTTTTCCTGATAATTCTAATGAAATGCTTCCTCGTGTTTTTGCATAAAAACATCAGAAAAAAAAGTTATTCGATATTTTATTGTCTTCAAAACACACAGAGTTAAGCTTTTTGATCAAAGTAATCATAAAAACTGTACGATTCTACGCGCCAGGAACACTAGAAGCAAAAACCCTGTAAGTATTGCTTTTTGGATTGAATCAAAGACATGATGATTAGGTTTACAAATATCTTTTTTTCTATAATTGAGTACTTTACAATATTCAGTATTTCAAAGAAAATATTGTTTTTATTTCATTTACTGTAGCCAGTAAAAACAAAACAAAACATTCTTTGCTGTTCTTTGAATTGCTGTTTTCCTTATTATTACAGAACGTCTTATGTCTGTCGATTCGTGCCAGAGGAAGCCAAACTTGGTAATGTAGACGAACGGATAGTTTATCATTTTATGTTGTCACGGGATTACCATCAATTGTTTTAGAGATACATATTGTACTGTGTATTTTAGTGATACGATGCATATTTATGCGAAATATAGTGAAATGATAGAATTGTCGCTAAAGGGTAATCTCTCGAACGTGAGCGAGGCCCTTCTTCTTCTTCTTCTATGTGCTCTGTCCCTTCAGGACGTGAGCGATCATGGTTCTCGACGTCTCCCTGTCCCTTGTGGCTCTTAGTATGTTTGAGCCTGTTGCTCCTGGCGACCCCCGTTCCGTCATCCACCTGATCAGACCCTGCAAATATGTTATCCGCTGCCTTCCTCTGTCTCTACTTCCTTCTATCTGACCAGTCAGTATCAGGTTCTCCAGGCTCTCTTTCCTCGTTGCATGTCCCAGAAACTTCAGTTGTCTTTTCCTGATGCTCAGCATCAATCCTGAAATGGTGTATCATCTCATCTCAGGGCCTTTTCTCATAGTAGTAGTATGGCTTTCGTTTCTCCAGGCCAGCCGCTGATGTACTGTCGATAATTGTGGAAAGAGTCTGTTATGCTCTAGATAAAAACGGTGAAGCACAGATTGTAGCATTAGTCATCTCGAAAGCCTTTGACAGGGTTTGACATTCATATTTTCTCGACAAGCTGAAAAGTTACGGTGCTTACCGACACCTTTTTGAACTGTCCCTCTCTTTTCTAACAAATCATCAAATTAAAGTTATCCTTAACGGCCATACCTCTAGATCATTTTATACTGTTTACATCTACAAACGCTCTATCTGCGATGTTTTTATCTCTCTTCGTTATCAATTTTAAAGCAATATAAGAAAAGCAAAGACAGACAGACAGACAGACAGACAGACAGAGTGAATGCTGACATTGAAATAAACGCTGCATGGTGATTGTTGGTTTCAGACCTCCAGCGGTTTTCAGACCAGTAACCATTCAGTGCTGATTTATAAATCAACTATTTTTATCTAGATGCACTATGTCTACGATAATGAGCACTCTTCCCCAATAAATATAGCAAATGTTCAGCAATATAACTATATTTCTTAAGTTGATTGTCTGTCTCTGTGAAACTAAAAACAGCTTAACATTTATCTGTTCAGCAACTCGAACGAGATTTTTTTTTATAATCGTGTCGCCCCAAGCAAGGTATTTTACTGCCACTGTTGAGCAGAGGGTTACATTGGAGGTAGGTTATGAGAAAAAGTGACAGGTTACAGGGGGTGTCAGGATGAGAGTAGAAGAAGTATGATAATACTGGTGAGAGAGAGAGAGGGGGGATGCAAGTTAGTGAGATAGGAGATGACTATTGACTTTACATTTGAATTCTTGAAGATTGCAGCCGTCGGGATGCAAGAAAACGGAAGTGAATTCCACAGGCGGGAAGTGTGAGAGAAGAAGCTGCTGGAGTAGAATTTGCTTTTTTCAATTTATTGGTTTCACAGTAAACGGATGAGACTAAGTTGCTAATCTTGTTGCTCGAGCAAATTCATGTATGGGAGTGCCAGTGAGCTAAGATCATCTGAGCAGAAGCCATGAAAGTATTTGTAGAAGAGACACAGGGAAGCCACATTGCCGATGAGAAGTGACTGTATCCGACTGATATATGGGCGAGTTTAAAACGAGCCCTATCAGCACTCCGCACAACAATGGCTCAACCATCGTAGCATTTTCCTATTAGGATGCATCATGTACCAGGAATTAACTTTATACTTCTCCAGATACTGGCTGGAGTGATATCCTCCTATAGCTGAGTTCAATACTAAAGCCAAGATTAAAATGCAGTTCCAGCGTTTTTTTGTTTTTTGTTTTTGTTTTGTTTTTTCCCCCCTAACGTGTCTTTTATTTTACTCAACTTAGGCGTTCTCGCTTAAGTGGGATAAATATTTTCCAAATTCAGTTCTGAAATCAACTTTTAAAAAATTAACGTTTTGTTCTTTAATTCTGTTTTTTTTTTTCTGATCTTTATAAATAAGGGATTTTTTTTGTTTTTTGTTTTTTTATAATTTAATTGATTAGTTATTAAAAACAACTGCAGAAACTTCTAGAAAAAGTAGTAAAGGAAAGCAGGAAGAAAGGATTAACAATAATTTAAGAAAACAGAATGTATGACTTTTAGCAACAAGAGCAGCCCAATATGCAAGCTACAAATTGGAGATTCCAAAATTAAGCAAATACTAAAATTTAAATATCTGTGAGTTGTTATAACAGAAGACGGAGAAAGTGACGTCAAAATCCGAATGCGAATTGAAATAGCGAAATATATATTTCAAGAGAAAACATAATATTTTAGAAAAAGAGGTAAATTTCGTTGGAAACAAAGATAATTATGCTTAGAATCAGAAAGAGTTGAACGTTCCAAGATATATAATGAGGAAAGAGGGCTTGGATAAATTGATACTCACAGGAGACACAGAAAGCAAGAGAAACAGAAAGAAACAGTGAGTGACGTACCTAAATGAATTTCAGACAGAGACTGTGAGAACAAACATTAAAAGCTAGAAAGGATAGGAAGTTGTGGAGAGCTATGATTATCTACGTTCTGAAGAGATGCGACACATGAAATGATATTTAAATAAAGCTCTCTTTGTCATGTTAGCCACCTTAGCTTTTTAATAACAGCTCGGGGATAAAGAGGAATAATCTACGAAATATGTTTAAGTTTTTTTATTGTGAATTTTGAAAATCTAACAAATATTATAAATTATATTCTTATAGCATGTATAGCAAGTTTTAACTTATTTAACTATTTTGGTTACGAAAATTTCGTTAGTACAATTTTACAGCATGAACACATCTCTCAAACAAACTATTTAACAGCTAAGTGCAGAATAGTAAAACTAAAACAAAATTTTTTTGTTAATATGTATATACATTTTCACGAATATAAAATTTTAAAAACAGTTACCACTTCTGCGATTTACTTGTTACTCTTCATTTATGAATTGAGTTTTCCCGGTGACTGGCGTGTGTATACACCGTATATATATATAACACGCTAAAATTTCCCTTCCCTCATTCCATGTACCGATGGCTTAGGGAGTAGGGACTCCGACTGAGCCAATCGGTCGAGTTTTGATCCTGGCTGGAAGCAAGTGGATGTGCCTAGCCACACTGATGAACTGTGATACAGTGAAACAGGCTTGTATTTGGATGACTTATATATATAAACATTTTAAAAATTCTTAATTAACTGTTAAAATCTTTCAAATTGACCACTGCGTTTTTATTTTAGCACGAATGTCAAGGTAACGACATTTTGTTAGTTATGTTTAGTTATATTTTGATAATACATAAGTTCTATGTTAACAGTTTCTTCTCGTGCACTTCTCTCTAGTGGAAGTCTCTTCCGGTTCCTAGCTTCCCAGTTAGTTTTTATCTTTAAATATTTAAATGCAATACTGCTCTTTTATTGTTCTCTTGCCTTCATAGTGTTTTCTTTTCATTTTATATTCTCTAACACTCAGTAATCCGATTGCGTCTTAGAAGCTTTATCGCCTTGTTTGGTTTGAAATTATTTTTTTTTTAAATTCTTGAATTAAGTAGCGAAACGTCAATACGAAAATAACAAAAAATGAACGACTAAATGATTTTATACGTGTTCCATCTTTAAAAAATTTGTTTGGTTATCGGCGTCATGTGTCGAACCATAACAGGCGCCTCTTTGCCTTTGCTCGCAATGAGTACAAGAAGATACTTAAAGAAGCTAAGCTGCTGTTTGCAGCCAGAATGAAGCAACGCATAGCATCCCGTAAGTTCGGTTCCAATGACTACTGGATGCTCTGTAAAAGTGCGCATAGCATCCTGTAAGTTCGGTTCCAAAGACTACTGGATGCTCTGTAAAAGTGTACTAAACAATAGCAAACCCTCAATCTCCACTCTATTCAACGAATTTGAGATCCTTACCTCTACAACAGACAAGGCTGAGTCCTTCGGTCGCAGATTCTTCACCAACTCGACACTGGACTCATCTGCAGTATCTCTACCCGACTTCCCACCCCGAACTGAAGCCCAACTGAATGACATCCACATTACCCCCTCGGTGGTCTCTAACATAATTTCAAAGCTTGACCACCATAAAGCGAGCGGCGGCGGTGGAATCCCAATCATTGTCTTGAACAAATGTTCCCCTGAACTCTCCTCTATTCTCTCCAAAATCTATAACTACTACCTCTCTTTTTCTTGCTTTCCTGCCTGCTGGAAGTCCTCCTTCGTGGTTTCAAAATATAAAAACACTGGTGAACCCTCTGATCCCTCTAACTGTCGCCCTATTAGCCGCCTACAGATCTTTGGTCAAGTGTTCGAAGCCATCATCAACGCCGAGGTGGTTCAACATCTCACAGCCCACAAACAGTATGGTTTCCGCTTCTCCAGGTCTACTGCTAATATGCTCACGACCATCACTGAGTATATACACCAGGCTCTCGACAAGAACGGCAAAGCCTATATATTGCCCTATATATCTCAAAAGCTTTTGACAGAGTCTGGCATGCTGGCCTTCTATGCAAGCTGCGAAGCTATGGTATAACTGGACACTTGTTTGACCTTATCCAGTCATTTCTTTCAAATTGCACTACACAAAGGTAGTATTGAACGGCCATGCCTACCAATACTATCATACGAATGCGGGTGTCCCTCAAAATTCTATTCTAGGTCCTATGCTTTTCCTTATCTACATTCTCCCAGATGTAATAAGATCCCAAATAGGTATATACGCTGACGACCCTACTGTTTACTCTCGCATCAATCAAAAATCTACCGAGGCTGGCAAAGCAAACTTCGCTGCTGAGCTTGAAAAAGACCTCCAAGTCGTGGCGGACTAGGGTAAGAAATGGCTCGTGAATTTGATGCTTCCAAAACGGAGCTGCTATCTATTAACCACCACAGACAATCGCTCCTACCCCCAATTAGCATGGATCAGGCTAGTCTCTCTGAAAGCAAAACACTGCGCCTCCTCAGGTTAACTCTTACAACAGACCTCAAGTGGAATGACTATATAGAATCCATAGCTAAATCCGCTGCTAAGAAAGTCGGTTCTCTGTGTAGGGCCAGGAAGTTTTTCCCATCTGAAACAATACTGCACATACATAAATCTACCATCCACCCGCGCGTTGAATATTGCTGCCATATCTGGTCGGGTTCTTCTGCTATCCACCTAGATGTCCTTGATAAAATCCAACAAAGGATCTGTAATGTGATCGATCCCGACTTGGCAGCTCAGATACAGTCACTTTTTCACTGGCGCAATGTGGTTTCCCTGTGTCTCTTCTACAAATACTTTCCCGGCTTCTGCTCCGGTGAACTTAGCTTACTGGTGCCTCCTATTTATGAATTTACTCGAGCCACAAGATTAGCAACTAGGTCCCACCCTTTTACTGTGAAACCAATAAAATGTAAACGCAAGTTCTACTCCATCAGCTTTTTTTCTAGCACTCCCCGCCTGTGGAATTTCCTTCCGTTTACTTGCTTCTCTGACAGCTACAATCTCCAAGAATTTAAATGTAAAGTCAATAGTCATCTCCTATCTCACTAACCTGCATCCTCGCTCACATGCTCCTTTTTCCGTCCACTCCACTTTCATCAGTATTCTGATCCTTCTCTTACCCACTTCCTGACACCCCCTATAACCTGTCACTCTTTCGCATAACTTTCCTCCTCTGTAACCTCCTGCAAAACAGTGGCAGTAAAATGCCTTGCTTGGGGCGATATGATTATAAAAAAATCTCATACCAATACTTTATCTTATATATATATATATATATATATATATATATATATATATATATGCGTGTGTGTGTGTGTTAAAGATCAAAAGCAGGTCAAACATTGATCAGATTTCGACAAGATGATGAGATGAACAACAATTAGGAAATATATTTCAATCTAACATTTTTGAATTTTGTTAAAGCTTCGTAGGAGATCGAGAGAAAACAGGCAAAAAGACAGAAACTTTGGTATTTTCAATTTTGTTTGTGTCAGTTCTCATTGGTCAGTCATGTATTATGTGCATTAAAATCGTAAATAATTCTATATGTATGTAAAGATGGAATGGAAGTTTGTAAGGATGAAATGGATGCACATATATATGGATTTGGGGGCACCCTTGTATTTCCAGAATCGCAGTTATTCAATCACTTGCTCAGCACTCGATTTTGTGCATTGGAAATCAATAGTATTGATCTGCCACCAGATCAATAGCATTACTATTAAAGGAAGAAATTATTGCATATTTTAAAACTCATCTATTTGAATGTCGCTTTCTTCAAGAGAAATGCATCGCTTCCATCAATCTTTTCACTTTTGGACATTTTTAAAACGAAAATATTACAACCATAAAAAATGAATGTTATTCAGTTTCCTTTTATGCACCATGTTCCGTCAGGACATAGGCAGTCATGACTCTCCGCAGCTTTCTATCCTTTGCAGCTTCTTTCATCCTTTTACACAACCTACTAGGTAGGTAACCAGTTGTCTCTCTCTGTACCTCATACCTCAAATATATGCTGCCAACGTTAAATTCTCCAAGCTCTCTTTTCTCATAATCCCTAGAAATTGTAGTTTACGGACAAGTTACGTTGAAATACCGGTTCTTTTACGATCACCTAAAGACGCATTAGCATAGCCAAGGACGCATTTCTCAAGTTAACCAAAGTACTGAGAGACAGGAAAATCTCATTGGAAACAAAGAATGGTAGACTGCTATGTGATATCTGTCCTTCTGTATGACAGTGAATGTTGGATGATCTCCTCAAGGAGAGGCTCAAGGCAGCTGAAATGTGGTTCTGCAGAAGGACGCTGAGTATGCCATGGACCAAACTATGAGCAACGATGAGGTGTTGAAGAAGATGCAAACGAGAAGAAAACTCATAATTAACATCAGGAAGAGATAACTGAGATTCCTGGGAACGTAATGAAGAAGGAGGGCCTGGATAATTTAATACTCACAGAATGTATAGAAGAAAAGAAAGACAAGAGAAAGCAGCGTGAGAGATATTTGATAGGCGTGAGCAGGTGGATGGCGGAGCGGGGTTTGGGAGAGACGCCAAGAGGAAAAGTTTAGAGAGCCACAAGAGATAGTGGCAACTGGAAGTCCATGATCGCCTATGCCCTGAAGGGACACGGCACATGAAGAAGAACAATGTCAGTATCTAGATGAGTGACCGTTTTAGAATGTCATATGTTGTAAGCTTGGATGTGTGGTTGGTTTAATGGGTAACGGTTTTGAATTGAAAAATCAGAGAACCGAGTTCGAATTCCGGTCCGGTTCGTATTATTCACGTATGTATAATTAATCTTCAGAAAAAAATGATGATTCCAACTCTTCTCCTCATCAACGATGGGTTGCTTACTTGGATTTGTATCAGTAAATCATCATTATCTTTAAAAATTCTTACAATCTAAAAAAAATATTTGGTGGCTGGATTATGTGGTATCAAAAACAACAATCAATTGACATTAGTATATTTCGTATTTTCCCAAGAGCATGGACAAACAGATACTACAGACGTAATTTGAATTTTTCTATACCAAAGATATATATTCCATAAAGTCCGTGTGCACTTTAAAAATTTTATAACTTTATTTGTATTTGTGATAGAAATAATTTGTAAAAAATGTTATAAAGTTTAATGTACCTAGTTTTAAGTATACTTATTGAATAATTTTTTACCACAAAATTTGCAACAATTTTCAGATAAGTAAAAAAATATGAACTACAATATCGTGTTACCCTTTGTATTGCTAATGATGAAGGACATCTGAAAACTGAAATAAAATTTAAATAAAACATTCAAAAATATAGATTTATTTTTTCGAATTCTTTTTACTTATTATTTCGATCGCAAATACAAATAAAGTTATAAATTTTTCAAAGTGCACACGAACTTTATGAACACCCAGTATATATATATATATATATATAGATAGATAGATAGATAGATAGATAGATAGATAGGTAGGTGTGAGTTTGTAACCCTGGGTTTCACGCTTTTGCGATCGTCAAACAAACTGATTAATTTTTTTTTTTAAATTGGTTATATTCGTGTATTTTTGTGGAAGTGGGGGAAAAATCTGTCGTCGCGACAGACGCAGACATACACATATATACATTTGTGCACCCATCAACGCGCGCAAGGACACACACACATATGCGCGTTCGGTCACTGAGGCTTGCATAAACATACACATGCGAATCGTGCGGGGTTCGGTATATATATGTATATGTGTGCCATTGCACACATACACACTCATTCTGTTGGCATATTCGAATGGTGTGTAGCGATGTCAACGCGCGAATAGTTGTCGATTTCTCGTACGTACACGTCACAGGGTTACAAACTCACACCTATCTATATGAATATGTTTGCTCTATCACTGATATTGAGCGCTTTTAAATAAGTACCACGCATATATAATTTGTAAACAATATAATATATATAACAAATTACATATTTATATATATATATATATATATTTATAATTATATACATACACTTTTCACACACACACACACACACATATATATATATATATATGTATATATATATATATAATGTTTGTGATAATGTTTAGCGCCAAGGTCGTTGCTTTTTGGTGGTTTTATTGATAAAATATATTTTGGCAAGTAGGTTTTTTATCGTAAAGTGCACGATATCGAGGTGTAAATACATGATTTTGTCTTTTTAACAGAGCAGATTCTTCTCTGTTAAAGAGATAAACTCTTCGTATATATATATATATATATATATATATATATATATATATAAAATCCAACAGGATGATCAGATAGGATCGGAGTTTTTGAGATTTGCCTAATTAATATTAATTTCATTAATATTAAAATTTATCAAGGTGGAGGGCTCGATACAAATATTATATTCTATTTAAAGAGTCAAATATAAAAATTAAAACAAAAATTTCGATATTTAAATCCGCTGAATAGCCATTTCTATATGTATATATATATCCGTTGAATAGCCATTTCTCTCTCTCTCTCTCTCACATATATATATATATATATATATATATAGTGTGTGTGTGTGTGTGTGTGTGTGTGCATCACTGCCACACAAAAAGTTACAGGTATATATATTTTTACATGGAAAACTGCAAAATTCGCGGCTTTAAAAATCTGTATTCTGATATTTGTTTATTTAAATAATATTTTGGTAAGTCGTTTGGATAGAGAACTTTTCAGTGCCCTATCATAATAACATGGACTATATTAGATTGACCTCATCATTTTAGGTCATTAGAGGTTATTAAAAAAAAACAGCATGCTATTTCTAGCCAAAATGAAGCCATTTCTAGCAACTGAATTTGATCTTCTGTGTGCAATCTCTATTCAGAACGTTGACGATCATGGCTCTCCACAATTTTCTATCTTTTTTATCTGTTAATAATTTTTTTGTTCTTTGACCTCATAAATGCTAAGCTTAGTAAAATCAACTTAAAAGGTCATCATAGGTTATTTTGGCTTGCATTAGTTTCTTGCCTTTATTAGTTATATTGCAGCTAAACAATTACATTATTAGAGATGAACTAGTACTTTGGAGTTCCTAATAGACGAGAAGATATTTTATATTTTTTTCAAAATTTCAAACACCTGATATTTTTTTCAAAATTTCAAACCACCGCGTTTATTAATTTCATACTTTTTACCCTTTAAATGGTTTCCTTACTCCCTTATTTGTTAAGATTCTCATTTATTACATAATGATAGAAATCACACGCTCAACGATTATTAAGAACCTCCTTTTATCTGTTTTTAGAATAAAAAATTATTTCTCAACCAAAGGAAAAGAAAACTTTCGAAAATAAAAATGAAAAATTTGAATTTTTTTCCTGTTTTTTTTTTTTTTAAAGTATTGTATAATGTTTTCAGATAAAAAATGTTCAGGGTTAAACTTGATTTTTTAAAATTTATTTTAACTGCATAAAAAAGAGCTTCGAAACCTCTGTAAGGCATTGTTGCTCTAGATATTAAATACACTCAAAACTGTTGCAATTGATTCCTAAAGAGTTTCAGCTCTACAAGTCAATTGACAATCCCAAGAATTTCAAAGGCTTTTCAAAACTCGATCGAATTCTTCAACTTATTTCAACGTTATGATGTTCTTTCCACAGGCTTCAACTATTTTTTCATTCATTTTAATATAAGAAAATATTTTTTTTTAATTTCACAGCTGTTATATTTAAAGTTATTTTTCTCCAAGCAACGCCGATTGTCCCTGTTGGTTTTCTAATTATAATTTCTGCAAAATAGTAGTTGAATCTACAAAAGGTACATCAATATAAGTCTGTTGTCTAATGATACAAACATAATTATTTTACACGATAAATAAATATTGTTTAGCATAAGTACTTTGTCAATGCACTTAATTCAGTAATAAACATTGATTACATAAATTGGACATTATGCCATTGATATTTCAGATCAGAGTTCAGTTAAAAACTTCGTGTCAAGCTACTGACTTATTAATCAATCTTATAGATCTGAAATAGTATTGGCATACAACGGGATCAGTCAGTTAAGTGCCATACATGATGCACGCCTGGGCGATCATGTCTCGAAAGAGACCTGACTGATTGGACAGAAGATTTTCCCGCAGTAGGTTGACATTACATTCCGCGGTAGACTGGTTGCCAACCAACCCAATCTGTCTTGCTATTTAACCCATTGCTGGAGGGAGAAAAGACGTGTTAAAACCTGTACCAAAGATACTTGCTCGTGAGTGAATGCAACGAATTCAAATGGAATTCGAACTCGACTCTCCGATTTTTCTTTCCGATAGTTTGTTAAAAATAATTGTAAGAAAATACTATTCTTTATTTTGTTCTTTATCTTTATTGAGGATGAAAATCAACACCAAATATATTATTAAAAATTCTAAGATTATAAATTGTCTCTCATTATATAATTCTTCTTGTTCTATGTGCCGTGTCTCTTCAGGAAGTTGGTGGTCATGAATCTCCATAATTTCATGTTTTTTTGGTGTAGGGATAGGAGAGTTTTGTAATTTTCTTGAAGCATTGTGTATATTAGGTGTGTGGGTGGGTTTTGAAAGCTATCACAATGCTTTTAGTAAAATAAAGGAAGGTAAAGAAGGTGTTGGGTATTATCTGATAGATATAACACCAAGTCGTAAAACGGCGCCCACTACCGCTCTGAGAGAGATGCGAAAATGCCAAATCCTGCTATCGGTCAATGCGCACATATATAAAGCATAAATTAAAGCAGACAGATATCATCAGATCGTAAAACGGTGCCCACTTTAAGAAAGATGCGAAAAAACGAAATCTTACTATCGGTCAACGCAACATATATGGACCATACACACACACACATACATACATACACAAACAGGTACACACGCACACTCTCACTACAATTAACGATAGCAGTGGCATCGAAAGATGACCATTCATTGAAAGGTATGGTCCACATGCGGACATGAAAACAAGCTCTCTTACGATTCTGAAGATGAGATATTGATCTCGAAATATTAATGAATTATAAATAGCTAAATACCCAACACCTTCTTTACCTTTCTTTATTTTACTAAACGCATTGTGATAGCCTTCAAAACCTACCCATATACCTTTATGTTCTTTGTTTTGTGTCATCTCTTCTAAACGCTATACCGACGTCTATTTGCTCAAGGTCACTAGGTAGGTCATGTGTTTCTTCTTTTTTGTACAAAGAGGCACAGAAGAAAACAACGCATGAAAGCAAAAAAGGACATCATATGAGTATCACATTTTTTAAGTCCTCTTTCCTCATTCAGTCAGTTAAGTGCCATACATGATACACGCTTGGGCGATCATGTCTCGAAAGAGACATGGCTGACTGAGCAGAAGATTATCCCGCAGTAGGTGGCCATTACTTCCTGCGGTAGACTTGTTGCCGACCAAGGCTATAGAAACCAATCTGTCCTGTTATTTAAACCATAACTAGAGGGAAGAGACGGATTAATAACTTTTGTCAAGGGTATTTGCACGTAAATGAATGCAAGGAATTCAACTGGAATTCGGACTCGGCTCTCCGGTTTCTCGTTCCAAGCCGATATCCACTTCACCACAACGCACATCCCATTATGTACCCTAAAAATGTCAGCTTCCACTTTCTGATTTTTTCTTTGTCTCATTTTTCTCCAAAGATTTGATCCCAAATGCCACTTTTTCCCTCCATTTTTTATTTTTTTATGAACCCATCGAAAAGTCCATTCATATTCGTCATTATAAATTGCTGATGATACGAATGGTATTGTTATTACAATATCTATTTGAATAGTCATTAGTTTCAATACGACCATCATTATACAGGGTGCGATTAGTAAATTGCCGCCATTTTATATTTCTAATTTCACGCATGCACGTTGTTTGTTTTTGATGTTGTCGGCTGCACAGTATAGTAGGGTCAGTTGGGTACCGTCTGTGAGAAAAAGAGAATCATGACACAATTCACTCCGCCAGAAATTTGGAAACGGCGTGCTGTACTGCTTGGCATTCGCGCCGGAAACTCCAATACAAACATTTCAGAATGTTCGTGTGTCTATCTGAGGACAGTGCAGAGGATTCCGAAAGAGTTGGATAAGTCTAATGATGATTGTGTGATCATGAGTGATGTCGATGTTACGCCTCTATTCATCTTCACACAGGGTCTCATATTAAACACGTATGCCAACAAACGTACGAACAGGAATTTTTACGAAATCGCGAGTGGAATTTTCAAACAACCGAAATTTTCAAAATTATTTATTTATTTATTTATATTTTTTGTTCTGGGAACAACATAACGGCAAATTTTTCCTCCTGCGACAATCTGCATAATTAACCACCGTTGCATGGTTTGGTTATTTTCACATGTGGAAATTAAAATTAAAAAATGGAAAATTAACAATGAAAACTGGAAAATTAAAATTGAAATTAAAATTGAAAAATGGAAAAGATCCTTATTTAACTAGTATAGCGAAAATAGCCAAACCAACAGTCGCAATGTATCTAGATTGCGCCAGGAGGAAAATTTAGCCATTATGATGCTTTCGAAACAAAAAATATACAAAATGAAAGATCAGAAATAATGTCCAAATGTAATCACACCTATGATTACCTAGTAGGAGTGTG
>JBBBDQ010001608.1:235000-352500 GCA_037127315.1 Ascarosepion bandense
AATCTGGTTGGCTAAGATCCCAGCGATAGTCTAAAACAGTCTCATCATATGATAAATAATTTTTATTTGCACCAACGTATACATGTAGTGTATAGTGCCTTTTACGCTCTTTGTAAATAGACCTTATCTAAATAAACTTATTTATAAATGGAACTTTGTCTGTGCGTGTATCCGTTACCTATAGACTCCGAAACGGCTGAACCGATTTTCTTGAAAATTTACACAGTTGTACTATAAGCGTCTGCGAGTGTTCTTACCTAGGTTTTGTGTCGAGGTACCCCCGATAAATATCGAAAATCGATAATCGAAAAAATCGTGTTATAGAAGGAGTGGTCCGATTTGAATCAAATTATTATTTAGAAGTTTCATGGTTGCAGTTCTTAAAATAGTGCAGAAAATCGACAAATATATATATATATATATATATATATATATATATATAAGGCATGATGTTTGTGTGGGTGTCTGTTTATCTGTCTGTATGTCCTTTATACAAATCCACAATTTTTATCCGATTCTCACCAAACTTCACACATACATTCTTTAGGCTGAGCCTGAGCTCCAGGACCATGGATTAGTTTTAAAGCTTTCATTACACCCGAGCAACACCGGGCTATACTGCTAGTTGAAACTTAAATTTATTTATAAGTTTTGTAAAAACACGCATTTTTTTTTTTTATAACAGTAGTTTATTAGCCAGACTTCAATAAATAATGTTTGAATTTAATATTGCCCCAGAATTAACACTGCACATCAAGTAAGGGCTTTTTTATTTTTTATTTTATTTTTTTAATCATTTCACCCCGAGCAAGGCATTCCACTGCCACTATTGCGCAGGGGGTTCCATAGACGAAAGTGATGAGAAAGAGTGGTTAGATATAGGAAATGTCAGAAGGAGGGTGATACCAAGGATGAGGGTTGGGAGGATGGGAAGAGTGTTTGAGAGAATGGATGCGAGTTAGTGTGTTACGAGGTGTCTATTGACCTTACATTTAAACTCCTGGAGATTGTAGCTGTCGGGGAAGCAAGTATGTGGAAGGGAATTCCACAGGCGGGAAGTGCGAGAAAAGAAGCTGTTGAAGTAGAAATTGAGATTACATCTTATCTGTTTCACTGTAAAAAGGTGGGACCTAGTAGCTAATCTAGTATATCGTGCAAATTCGAATCTAGGGGGCGCCAGTGATCTAAGTTCATCGGAGCAGAAGGCGTGAAAGTATTTATAGAAGAGGCACAGGGAGGCCACGTCCCGCCGGTGACTGCAGCCGGTCTGCCAAGTCGGTATCGATCACATTACAGATTCTCCGTTGTATTTTGTCAAGAACCCCGAGGAGAATAGCAGAGGCACACGACCAGATGTGGCAGCAGTATTCAATATACAGGTGGACGGTAGATTTATATATGTGCAGCATAGATTCAGACGGGAAAAACTTCCGGGCCCTGCATAGAGAGCCGACTTTCATAGCAGCGGATTTAGCAATGGATTCGATATAGTCATTCCACTTGAGGTCCGCTGAGAGTGTGAGGCCAAGGAGGCGTAGTGTTTTACTCTCTGGGAGGCAAGCCTGTTTCATGCTAATGGGAGGTAGGTCCGATTGTCTATTATGGTTAATTGATGACAGCTTCGTTTTGGAAGCATTAAAATTTACGAGCCATTTCTTACCCCAGTCCACTACAGGCCCTTTTCAAGCTCGGCAGCGAGGTTCGCTTTGTCGCCCACACCAGATTTTTGATCGAGGCGAGAGTAAACTCTGGTGTCATTGGCGTACATGCCTACTTGGGATCTTATGGCATCGGGGAGATCATTAATGTAGATCAGAAAGAGCGTAGGACCTAGGATAGAGCCTTGAGGGACACCCGCGTTCGTATGATAGTTTTGGGAGGCATGTCCGTTTAATACCACCTTCAGTGTGCGGTTAGAGAGGAATGACTGGATTAGGTCAAACAAATGTCCAGTTATACCATAGCTCCGCAGTTTGTGTAGAAGGCCAGCAAGCCAGACTCTGTCGAACGCTTTGGAGATATCCAAGGCAACGGTTCGGGCTTCGACATTCTTGTCGAGAGCCTGGTATATATATTCGGTGATGGTCGTTAGGAAACGAAGCATTTATTAGCATCAGTGACAGTTGTCTTGCATGTTGTCTCTGGATGCTAATAATCTATCGGTAGTTCCTCCGTAGGAACTCCAACACTACATCAACAGACTCAATAAGCAACAGTCAATTCTTTTCTGATTTCTTTTGACTAAATTTGATTTTCAGTGGGGACAGCGGATATGGTTTCTTGGAGGAAGCATGAAAGAGAGGGAGATAGAACGAATGTCAACATGTCGGCCAGCTACCTATCATCTCCACAGGGTGGGTTGTCTCCCCTGCTAAAAGCACGAGTGCGTAAAGGAATCTAGGAGACCAAGCACCCGTGCTCTTGACTTCACTACTGCCACAAAAGAATTACTGGTTATGGCGCGTTTATCGGTCTTATATCAAAACTTAAACAGAGGCAATATGTCAGTTTTAGAATTCTATGTTCACAAGGTATAAATTGTTCTCTCTGAGTTTGGGTCGTCAAAGTTTTGACCAGTATTGAAAGGTGTGGAATTACATTCAATACTGTTCTCATTTTACTATTTTTGTCTTGCCTACAGATTCTTTAACGCAATGAAGCTAGAGAAACTGGTTTCGTGGTGATAGTTAACTCTCCCAAAGTCTCTAAATGAAGTCTGACAATTTAAGGAAAAGGTTTATGCAAAACTAGTCTTTTCAATTTAACTAATGGAAAAGAGCTTAAAATGAATATACGAGTTTTATTAAAATTAAGAGTCAGTTCTGGATTTGAACTTATAACCTTCAGGTTGGGTTATTCTACTAAATCTTACATCTATCATCGTTGCTGTAAATACTACTATTAGATACAAATACTATATAATCCATCAACCGACTAAAAACCCAAAGTAAAATTGCACACCCACAAAAAGGGATTCAAACAACTAATTTCAAAAGTCAGTGTGAACAATCATATTCTGAATCCAGATTGGTTAACAAATCGAGAAATTCAAAATACGTCAGCGAAAGGTTTTTTTTTTGTTCACAGCTAAAGAATAATCGTTCTGGTAGCCTCTCCACGTGACCTGAATTCTATATTTAAGGAGGCCCCCTGACCGGTCAAACACAGTCCGTCAAGTGGAAGCAGTAGCTGACAGGTTCTCACCATGTAAAGAAGAAACTTCAAGTTGACTCGCCCTCACCGCCAATTTTCTTTTCATCTATTTCATTTCACGCCAACCCAGGGTACGTCACAGTTTCATTGGCCCTCACTTTCAACGTCCTCTGCTTCATTTTCACACCACGCTGCTAGAGAGGACAACACACAACCAAACAGACACGTGTTAAGGATCACTCCTTTATTTTGCCTTCTCTTTCTCAACCTATCGCTACCTACTGAAAAAAGGAAAGAACAAAGCTTTTATAATCCATGAACTCTAAACTTCTGCGGACATTTTAAATACCTACATTCTCTCAATGAACATTATCTTTTCACAAATATATTATCGTGTTCAGTTAACGAATTTCACTTATATTTTCTTTCTTACACATTTATCATTCTGTAAATAAATCTTTACTTTAATATACACACAAAATATTTTATCCTTTCAAATTTCAACATTCAACCTTCAACCGTCTGTGTGGGGACTTCGGGCGTGTTTGGCACAAGGCCAGTTAACCAAGCATGACCGAGGCCTCTACACTACTATGCTTGAAACTGGTGATGACAAATAGTACTTGTGTAATGGCCAAACGTGTTTATCTATACACAGACTTTTGCAATAGAAGATGCGACACGTGGTTTTCATAACATTAGCTAGATTTGAGTCAGTCAGTTAAGTGCCATACGTGATACACGCTTGGGCGATCATGTCTCGACAGAGACATGACTGACTGGGCAGAAGATTATCCCGCAGTAGATTGCCATTGCTTTCTGCGGTAGACTGGTTGCCGACCAAGGCTATAGAACCCAATCTGTCCTGCTATTTAACCCATAACTGACAGGAAGAGACGGATTAATACCTTTCCCAAGGGTATTTGCGCGTAAGTGAATACAATGGATTCAGCTGGAATTCGAACTCGGCTCCCCGAGTTCTCGTTCCGAGCCGATATCCACTGTACCACAACGCACATCCGTATACCTGCACAAAATGACGACAGAAAAGATCAATGTTGCTGTTTTTCATAAAGTGCAAGGTGAACAGTCACAAGATCAATAATGAAATTTGATGTTAGTCACCAACCAAAAAGACATAAAAACAGGAATGTAATCCGGTATATTGACACTTACATGGGCCGAGAACAACAAGCATAAATTCGTTTTGGGATGAAGTGTTTACTTTGCAAAAAATGTTTTCCCTACTGCATTCTTTTTCCTTATTGCCCCCTGGCTCATTTTAGGGATCCTAATATTGCGTTGTGGTACAGTGGATATCGACTCGGAACGAGAAACCGGGGAGCCGAGTTCGAATTCCAGTTGAATCCGTTATATTCACTTACGCGTAAATACCCTTGGGAAAGGTATTAATCCGTCTCTTCCTTCCAGTTAAATAACAGGACAGATTGGGTTCTATAGCCTTGGTTGGCAACCAGTCTACCGCAGAAAGCAATGGCAACCTACTGTGGGATAATCTTCTGCCCAGTCAGTCATGTCTGTCGAGACATGATCGCCCAAACGTGTATCACGTATGGCACTTAACTGACTGACTGAATATTAAACCGGATGTGCGTTGTGGTGCAGTGGATATTGGTTGTGAATGAAAAATCGGAGAACCGAGTTCGATATCCGGTTGAATTCTTTGCATTCACTTACACAAAAATACCCTTGGGAAAAGTATTAATCCGTCTCTTCCCTTCAGCTATGGGTCGAATAACAGAACAGATTAGGTTCTATAGCCTTGGTTGGCAACCAATCTACCGAAGAAAGTAATGGCAACCTACTGCGGGAAAATCTTCTGCCTAGTATGGCACTTAACTGACCGAATATTAAACCACTTCTTAAGAATAGCTACACTGTCTGGCAACATAGATACAAGTCAAATACATTTATCTAGAGGATTTCTAAAGAAGAGGAAGAAAACGCCTGGTCTATCTCAAAGGCTCATCATATTCAGAACATCGGAAAAGTCTCGCGCTTCCTAATTTATGTCCTCGACGCCTCAAGGGTGACATGATAGCTTTTTATAAGCTCCTTCACGACATCGACTGTCCTGATCTCCCGGAACATTATTTATTTTAAAAAACGGGCATTGGAGTTAATATTCTGCTCCAACGAACTTAAGTCGCTGGTGCCTCTGCAACAGGTGTTTACTCGTGCAACCAGATTAGCAACTGGGTCCCACCCATTCACAGTTAGATTAACCAAATGCAGACGACAATTCTAATCCTGCAGCTTCTTCTCTCGCACTTCCCGTCTGTGGAACTCGCTTCCATATTCTTGCTTTCCTGACGGCTACAATCTCCAGGAATTTAAATGCAATGTCAATACTCATCTATTAACCACTTGACTCTAGTTCTTTCACCACCCCGTATATCATTTCCTTTCTCTCCACCTTTGCAACTGTCATCACACCTGTATTCCAATCCTTCTCTTGTTCCTTTCCAACTGGTTCGTCTTCCTCTTCACTCTCTTCTACTTAATCTTTTTACTCTTATATAGCCCCCTGCACATCAGTGGCGTTACCGCTTGCTCGGGGTGATACGATTAAAAAAATAGTTTGAAACTTTCCAATGGAAGATATAGACTGAGTGTACGTTACAACTCGTTGTCTAATTGTCATCTATATACCACTATTGTTCAGTCAGTCAGTTGAGTGCCATACGTGATACACGTTTGGGCGATCATGTCTCGAAAGGGACATGACTGACTGGGCAGAAGATTTTCCCGCAGTAGGTTGCTATTGCTTTCTGCGGTAGACTGGTTGCCGACCAAGGCTGTAGAACCCAATCTGTCCTGTTATTTAACCCATAACTGGAAGGAAGAGACGGATTTATACCTTTCCCAAGGGTATTTGCGCGTAAGTGAATGCAATGAATTCAGCTGGAACTTAAACAATAGTGGTGAGCCGAGTTCGAAACTCGGCTCACCACTATTGTTAAGTTCTTTACAACTAAATTTAATTCCTTTTTGAAAATGTCTACTCACAATATGGTATACTACTGTTAATCTAGTTTTCACGAATGTTACAAAATCTCAGTTTAAACGATCAGTAAATAGGCCGAGTTGGTTTCCTACATCGCAATTATCAGGATTAATAACAATAATAATGATAATAATAATGATAACAACACTTTTATGGGCTTTACAATGCACACACGCAGAATAGTCAATGCTAATCTTCCAGAACTCATGATCAATGACCACAAAAACAGAATGTGCTTTCTTATTGACATCGCTGATTCTGCAGATTTTAATATGTCTTTGAAGAGTTTAAAAAAAAAAAATTTTTTATATAATCATTTCACGTCAAGCAAATCTTGAAGTGCATATCTAAAAATTGTAGCACATGATGCTATCAATAATTCTCTTTGTAGTTGGAGCCCTCGGATTGAACGGAAAAGGTTTCGATAGTCTCATTGAAGGAATTCCTTGTAAACCATGCCTTAAAGTAACACAACAAATTATACTCACAAATACAGCTCACACATTACAATGAGCTTTATATAAAATGTATGTGGACTTGATTTTTTTTTTTTTTTTTTTTTTGCAGTATTTACATTATTCGGACTATTGTCCTCATATTGGTTGTCATTTGTACAACATTCCGGCCGTTATAAGCTCCAGCTTTCCGGTGCTAGGAATTTCGAACCGAACCCTTTATTACAATCACTGGGGTTTATGAACGCCATTCCTCGTACAAATGGCAACAAAGATGAGGACAATAGTCTGAATAATGTAAATATATCTCATCTCAGAAATATAGACAAATATTTGATTTTTTTGTTTTGATTTTCTACAAAAAATGATCAGTGGAAAAAATGAAGACATTTCTGGCCTTAGGTTTCTAATAATCTTCTGCCCAGTCAGTCATGTCTCTGTCGAGACATGATCGCCCAAGCGTGTATCACTTATGGCACTCAACTGACTGACTGTTGGGTTCAAACACGTAAAACAAATAGTAACAGCACAAACAAGGAACTGCCCGAGAAAATAAAACAACTAATATCCCTCGTAACAGAGATTTAAATTAACTTTTCGATATACACTAGAAGAATGGATATGATAGTTGTAAACTATATTTTAGATTGTGACTTTGGTTATACTAGTAAACCATAGAGGAGGGCGGGAGGAGATAACAAAAATAAGTAAAAACAGAAAACTGAGAAAATATCAAAACCTACTTTTTCTTTCGTCTTAGTTTTGTAGAATTATTTCCGACCTAGTGTTGTGGGGCGTTATCCACTTAACTATGGACCCTTCCTACCAGTATATTAACTGAGAGTTAATCAGTCTCGTGGTTTCAGTTCATCTCAGCACAGTCTGTCTCTCTGTCTGTCTGTCTGTCTGCCAGTCACTAGTAAGCCAAGCTTATGTTTACTCTATTCTCTTGTATCCATGTTTGACTTAATATATGTTGTTAACCTTACCACTGTGTTTCGAGTTATCATTTCGTGGTCCCATCACCGGTCCACATCACCTAGTTTATTTAGTCAACGATCGCAAAATGTAAAAACCAGCTGGGCGTTGTAATACAAATAATCAACAAAATTAAGAAAAATGAGAAAAAACAAAAAAATCACAGCAACTACTACTAAAATTATCATCATCATCATCATCATTCAAGTAAAAACGCAATGGTTATCTACATTAAAGTTTTGTATTAATCAGTTCTTTATGTTAACATAAGAATCCACACGGACATGTAATGGTCACTTCTGTTGACGTGGCTGAAAGCCCACATTTTAAAAGTAGAAATCATTTGTGAAAGAAACATTTCATATTTTATAGGTAAGATATTGCTGCGGATGATATATTGGTCAGCAAAAAATATTGAATGACGGAAGACAACAATAGATAAAACGAAAACTTGAGTAAATATATTGAGTAAATATATTGCAGAGTTTATGTTCGTTAAAGAAAATACATCGGCAAAAATAAGGTTACATTGCACATATCTCTGCACGTTCATGTAGAGGGTGAGAAGAGCGTTGTTCAAAGAAGAACACCTTTGTAGCCACTGGCTAGGACAACAATAGATAAAACGAAAACTTGAGTAAATATATTGAGTAAATATATTGCAGAGTTTATGTTCGTTAAAGAAAATACATCGGCAAAAATAAGGTTACATTGCACATATCTCTGCACGTTCATGTAGAGGGTGAGAAGAGCGTTGTTCAAAGAAGAACACCTTTGTAGCCACTGAAAAAAGTAATTTTATAAGCATTGGTTAGCTGTGGCACAAGGCCATTGAAAACTGTTATCCTAAAAAAGGACAGTTCATCGCATATCGTTGCTACTGGTGAGGATGGCTGGAGCTAGAGCTGGAGGTATGCTGCAGCTATAGCTGTTGATAGTTTGCTGGTTAGAACTGCACGCCAGCTGACTGCTGCTGGAACAAATACTACACTTTGATCCTAGGCTTTATTTAACATAAAAAATTCATATTTGTGGCTCAAGGCCGTAAGGGCAAGGGCGCTCTTCACTGATTATCCTAAACATAGTTAATCTAATTCACGGTCTATTCACTCTTATTCACCATAAGAACTCATCCTTCTTCACACAAACCATCATGTACCAAAATACCACATATTCGCAGGGAACCTGCTCAGAAAAACCAATGGCATAAAGAGTTCGATATGTCGCCGATAGTGTTTTTCCGGTCGATTGTTGAGGCTTTTTTATGTGCTGAATTAGTTTTACAACAATTGTCAGTTCTGAAAGGTGAAAGTAGTTTTTTTGAATGTACTCATTTAGAGTAAGAGACATGACAGAAGTTCAAATATTAACTTCAATTAATTTTAATTTAGTTTAATATTCAGGAAGTATCGAAAATAAACAAGAAAAAGAAAAGCAATTTAAAGTTTCTGATATTTTATCAGAATAATACAATTACGAAGTGATTTAAAATATACAATAATTTTTTGAAAGGTTGACTAAACTGATTATTATCACTATTATTTAAAAAAAAAATCTGATTCCCATTTTCATCTCCTCTACCCCAACTCTCATGTTCGTTGGAGTTGTTATGATGTACCCTGGATAATTGTTACGTTACATAGAAGAGAGGGTGCATGATGATAAGATCTCTCAGAAAACTGCCTCGGTCTGTCTACTTTATGTAAAGGGGTTATCGGAGAAAATACAAAGGATCTGCGGTCCATATAACATCAGGACGATCTTCAGAAGTGGTTCTACACTTCGCAGGTACTTCTCCCGAGTAAGACCCCTAACAGAGGAGGACATGGCTAAGGATCGTGTGCACGCCATTCCATGTAGCAGTGGAAAGAAATATAAAGAAGAAACAGGCCGCCCCTTTAAAGTGAACATACAAAAACTAAAAGAACATCGCAATGCGATGGTAGATAGAAAAATCAGGCATAGCTGACCACATATGGTGGGAGAAAGGGGATCACCGCCCCCTATGAGATAAAGCTGATGATGAGCACAATAGTACGAATAATGTAAATAGTGTAAATACTACCTCATCTCAGAAATATAGGCAAATGCTGAACAAATTATTAACCCAAGGGACAAAGATTTATTGTGTAGCACTCCGCCGGCCGTTATAGACGATTGCGGACGCCGAATGACGATGATGTTAAAACTGCACCAATTACGACGACGCTTTCGGACCGCTAGTCGTGATGATCCCGTCACAGTAGCTGGTCCTCAAGACGTCTATTACAACAACGAACTCACTGCCTACGCTGTGTTTTTTTGATCTAAGAAAGTCACGTTGTGAAAACCTGGTAGCCGTATTTCTACCATATCCAGACTGGACACTTGCGTTAAAATAAAATAACTACAGCACCAAAAAATAAAATAAAATAAAATAAAATAAAATAAAATAAAAAATAAAATAAAATAAAATTAATAAATTTGAAGACGCCTGGATGAGTTACGAAAGAAAATTTTTATAAAAAAAAAATTAATTACAAAAGCAGAAAATGTAATTGTTGAAATTCATGTTTACAACGGAGAAAGGATTCGTTTAAAAATATCAGAGCTTTCAATCTTCAAATTAAAATATGTCCTTTCGAAGTTTTATTAAAAATATCAGCTTTTCAATCTTCAAATAAAAATAAGTCCTTCCGAAGTTTCGTTAAAAGTAATCAGAGCCTTCAATTTTTAAAAATAAACAAACTGTCAATTTTCTACATAAAAACATGTCCTTTCGGCCTTTATCAAACTTTGCAGAGACAGCCGAATAACAGTGCGACGTGGCGGCAGGCGGTGTGGGGTCGTTTGGTCATTGTCGCCTGAAAATCCCTTTCACCAAACTAACTTTTCTCGCTGAGTCTTCATTTTTATAGTCATCCCCAATTCTCTTTGGGGATCTATCCGATTCAAAGCTTTTAACCAATGAGATTATTTTCCATTCCCACGATTTACGGGGAGTCATGGCTCGACGAATGAAATATCAACAGCTCATATGACGCAATGCCTTTCTGTCTTTTTTCTTTCAATTACATCATATGTTTTTCGATTTTAGAATCTGTTCTCAGGAATAATTTTGAGGATTTAACCTTACCTGACCTCAGCAAGGAAATCCTGAGATTTTGTTATGGCTATGACCACTTTTCAAACTTCCACTGGCCCAAAACAATTCGTTTCGAATACGAAAAAAAGATGAAATACTATATGTTTCTCTTTTTTCACAATCGTCAGCCAATTTTTCTACCCTCGGATTTTACAAGTACATAATATTATTAAAAATAGTTTTTTTTACGTAAGCTCACATCGCGGATTACAATAAAACACAATTAACAATTCCACTAGTAACAATTTCCTTCACTTTGTTGCATTAAATCACAAAGTATATTTTTCTATATATATATTTTTTTCACGTTGAAATATGGTTACAATCGTGCTTTTCGCAAATAGAAAATAGTTTCTTGTAGAAACTTTTGAATATATTTTACTTGTATTGTAGAAGACTTCCAAACTCAGATTGAAAGCATACATAAAAGAAGCAGTAGGGATTAAAAAACCTATTCATTACTTTAAAATAACTTTATTTGCATACTTGAAACGTAAACAAAATCAGTAAACACATGCTTTGCAAGTAATCGATGAAAAGCTCCCGGGATTGGTCAATTAGAAGAGTGTCGTCATCTACCAGGACAACGATATATCTCATCTCTCTTTGTAGACACAACAGCAATTTTTGCAGAGGGCCGCCATATCCTACTACACCTGACCTTGCATTTTAAAATAATTAGTTATTTTAATCCTTACAATATTCTCTTAATGGGAATAAACTTAATACTATCAAAGCCTATACAAACACTTAGACCAATTCACCACCTAAAAAGATGCCAAGTTCTGAGAGGATGAAATCGTGAAGCTGCTTCAAAGATATCAAAAGGTAGTAAAAACAAAATGGCACATACGCGGTTGAATAAATCTATATACAAATATTTGTATATTGTTTTTGTAAATTCACTTAAAAAATAAAATAAGGATATTTTTCTTTATACTTCCTATCACAATTTCTATGGAAATGTTCTAACGAATTCCATTGTTTATTTCCGACAGTTCAGATATTTAAAGCTTAGAGACGCCATATTTTGTCCACAAATCGAATCACCCTCACCTCGTTTGTCAAAGCAATAAAGCAAAACGCCGGACGCCATATCCTACATTCTGGCATCCCCATTTTTCTTGTCATAAATCTGACACCATAATATTCTGTGTTTTATTCTGAATAGTATTTTCATTTTTGTTGATTACTAAGTTGATTTGATCACCACATTTATTCCTGTCTGTTCTCCGACCATCTTAGAATTTATGTTATGTACGGAAATCTCTTTCATAAATTTTCATTTTGTTTATATTTCTGAGATGATGTATTGCAATTATTTACACTATTGCACTCATCTTTGTTGCCATATTCACGGCGTTTCGGTACTTGTACGCTCTTCTTCTTCTTCTTCTTTGTGCCCTGTCCTTTCAGGACGTAGGCGATTATGGCTTTCCATTTCTCACTATCCCCGGTGGCTCGTAGCACGCTTTTCCTGTTACATCACGCAACCCCGGTTTTGTCATCCACCTGTTCAGGCCCTTCAAATAAGTTATCCATTGCTTTCCCCTGTCTCTTTTTCTCTCTATCTGGCCTGTTAGTATCAAGTTCTCTAAGCCTCCTTCCCCATTGCATGTCCCAGGAACTTTAGCTGTCTCTTCCTGATGCTCAGTATTAATTTCCTTTTCGTTTCCATCCTTTCCAAAACCTCATCATTGCTCACATGTTCGATCCATGATAGCCGCAGCATCCTTCTGTAGAACCATATTTCAGTTGCTTCAAGTTTTTCTTTCATCTTTAATGATATTGTCCAGCAGTCACTGTCATATTGTAACACAGACATCACATAGCAATCCAGTACTCTTACCTTAGTGTCTAGCGAAATTTTCCTGTCTCATAATACTCTACTCAGCTTCTGGAACACATCCTTCGCCATGCCAATTCGCCTTCGGATCTCTGTGCCGCACCTTCCGTTTTCTGTTAGAACACCTCCCAGGTATTCAAATTGTTGTACCTGTTTTGTTTTAGTATCCCTACCTTGTATTTGGCATTTTGGGCTGCTCTTTTTGCTGATTACCATGCATTCAGTTTTCTTGCAGTTTATTTGTAGGCCTTTTATTGTCACTCTCTTCAGTTACCTTCTGTAGGAGGTCTTATAGTTTCCTTTCCATGTCTGCTACCAGCACAGTATAATCTGCGTACCTTATGTTGTTCACGATGTGGCCTCCGATGACGAATCCTGGCATAACATTTAGGGACTTCATATTAGTCTCAGGTGATTGGAATTTTTAACTGATCTCTTTATTTCGTTCACCGGCATAAACTATTCTAGTTCCAAGAGACATGCCTCTTTCTGATATTTCAGTATCAGTCATCTCCCTTTAACTCAACTCTCTAAGTTTTTGTTCCCTTCTGCTCTAGCCAGGTATTGAACTCCTTGGGTCAAGTCACTTGATCTAACCTACACTTTTATCCACTATGCAATGTTATCTTGAGTCAATGAATTTTTGTGATTTTTCAACTTAAAGTCTCAGTGACCACTTTTTGTTTTTTATCAGAGCTCATATTATAATTTTGTTTTTTGAAATAGTTTTTCTCTCGCACAATGTATTACTGGTTCTCATATTGTATTTATTTCTATGCTAAGGAGATTTTTAGCATATGCTCTAATTCCTTAATTTTTCAGCGCCAGTGGTGTTCTCCGTCTGTTATTTCAACTTTATCCCACAGAGGACGGTGATCTTTTTTACCCTCCATGTGCTACGCCTGATTTTTCTATTTTCTCTCGTGTTACTGCTTTTCTCTGACTCTGCAGTCTTATCTTAAGAGGGTGGCCCGATCTTTTTTCATATTTCTTACCACAGCTGCATGGGGTGGCGTACGCACAGTCCTTAATCATGTACACTTCTATAGGGGAGGATCTTATTCGGAAGAGATGCCTGCAAATTGTTGAACCACTCTTGAAGGTCGTTCTGGTGTTATATGGACCACAGATCCTTAATATTTTTCCGATAACCACTTCACATCGGGTAGACAGACCGAGGCAGTTTTCTGAGTGTTGTTATCCTCATGTACCCTTCTATCCAAGTTTGTTGGAACTTCGGTGAGTGCGTATATATGTATGTGTGTGTGCGTGCATGTGTGTCTTTGTGTGTATGTGAAGTGTGTGTGTGTAAGTGTGTGTGTTTTTTGGGGGGTTGGTTAGCTTGTTTTATGGTAAATCTAATCATTATGGGTTATTTAATGCCGAAATTGTAATTTTTGAGAGCTTTTTATTGGGAAAATGTTTGTGGTTAAAATTATATTTCTAGAAATGTGTTTGGGTGTGGGTGTGCAATGATAGCAGACACCATATTTGGTATTAGATGCATATCATTCAAAAGAGACTCATTTCTAAGTGGAAAGTCAGCCAAAGATACTCCAGATGAATCAGAAATAGAATTTGAAGAGAATTTATTAGCAAAAGATTCTGCTTTATTACCAGAAGATGCTAACACTTCAGGAAAAAAAGGAACAGAAAACTTACTCTTATTTTACGTATTATTACAGAGTCGCCAGCAGTCACGAGAACCAAATATGTTAAATGACATATGGTGCCTCATTATATCAGCAAACAAATACGTAGCCTCTTTGAGGACAAATTACTAATTATTTTGAGCAGGCACAAATAGGCATCTGTTATGGTCGGAATTATCACGCTGGTACACTCAGAAAAAGTGATTCCTGTGGGCTATAGCGGCTAAATTTATCGATGTGAAAATATAGGTTATATGTTGAGGGGGATACTGTTTTTTTTTCTTTCATGCTTAACGAGAAAGTGCTATTTTGTTCAGTTAGAGTCTAGATTACTTTTCTACGTATCCCTACCATTTAAAAAACAAGAAAGAAAACATTTTTTATTTTTGATCTGATTTAAAAGAATTTTTGGCATGATTAAACTATTTTTAATTTCGGTTCAGAGTGCATTTTTTTCTTCAATATTTCATATACTCTTAACTTGCATAAATGTTAATATCTATTAAATTAATATTATATCATAATACAAAAGAAAGCAATGGATATATGTAAGTAAATCGATATTCTTTTATCAAGAATTATTAACAATATTCTAAGATGAACATTTTGCAATGTTTACATATGACATTAATTTCATTACGTTTATTTAATAGATTTTTATTTTCAAGAAATTTAATAATACATAGCTTTTCATATAGACCTAAGGAGCGTGAGTCATTTTAAAGACTTACATATTCAATTTTTTCAAAAGATTTTCTATTTTATTGTGGGAGTTTTATTCGTTTCTTTTAGGAAAAAAATATCGTTTTTCTTTTACACTACAAATTGCTAGTGTACATTTACTGTACATGATCGATATTGATGAATGACGTATATAACAAATATTTCATTGACAACTGTAGACACTAGTTAGTTATATTTGGCTTTTGTTGAGCCTTGATATTAAAGGTTGACGATGATATTCAGAAAACTTAAAACGATTACTTGTTTACTTATTTTAGTAGATAAATTTATTTTGAATTATTGACACGCGGCACAAGCAATAATCAGTGCATTATTTAAACAAATTAGCCGTATATAATCAACAGTGCTTTTTGATGGCAATCTGTCACCTATATTATTGCTAAATAACACCGGTTTTTACATTTACATAAGTAACAAAGTAATCGTTCTAAGCAATACACTTAATCGAAATAAGTTATGGGCTAAGCGGAACTATTTTTCAGAGATATAAAGGTTTTGAAAAAATTAGAAATAAATACGTACTGATAAAAAGAGTAAATTTACTCAAAAATCCCCTTTAAGTTTAAGCAAAAATATGAAAAGTTCTTTTCTTTCTTCATTTCTTTCCTGTTTTCTATGAGAAGAGGTCAAAATATGGAGAAAGCAGAAAGGATATTTTGGTATTAGAATAGATACATCAAAGGTAATACTATATAGTGAGAAGCAATAAAAGGAAAAGAAAAAGAAAAAAGAAAAAGAAAATTAGGTTAAAAGTAGGTTGGCAATTTGACTGTTAAGGAGAAAAAAAGGAAAAAAGGAAAAAAGAAACAAGAAAGAAAAAAAGTCTTCAAAGTATGTCGTCCCTAGAAACTACTGCCCAAATTTCAAAGTGAATCTTTATTTTGATTAGTTAAAAAGAACACACACATAAATTTTATATCTTCCCACATACATAAATAGCAAACCGATGTTTTTTTTGTATTTAACCCTCTAGGGCCATTCGTATCATATTTGATACAGTATTTCCCTATAAGGAAACATTTGGTATTTCCCTATAAGGAAACATTTGGTATTCATTGACTGAGAAGTCAGTACTGCTTTCATTTGAAATTTATAAAATATTTCTCTTAAAAAATTTTTCAGGAAAATATTTCTTTCAAGGCTTGTTTTCATACTGTATCAAATATGATACGAATGGCCCTAGAGGGTTAAATGTAAATCAATTTCACAACCAACATCCAACATTGCCTGATAACGAGATTCTATCTCGAAACATAGAAATGTCCGTGTCGCAATTTAATTTTTAATTCATAATTATATGATTATATTATGCTCTACAATATTTATTGTATTGAGCACTGTTTATCAAAAAAATACATAAATAAATGCTAGGGAACTCAAAATCGTAAAACCTTGGGTCCTCTTTACCTGGGTCTATATATCGCATAATTTGACTTTGATGGAGTCTTACAAACTCACCATCACAGTACTAATGAATCATTCTAATATAAATGTAACCATCTGCAGTTCACGTAATGATCTCTTACCCGACACAGACAGTAACTTCAGCTAGTAGATATCTATATAACTCGTTAGACTATATCACAATTCCAAGTACAACCAGAACACGTTTCCCCGCAAGGGAATATAAGAGACGTCAGAATTTATCATCGTTACATTATATATAAAGCTGTTCTAACGTTGTAATTATCTAAATAATATTTTGACTAGCAAATTTACCTCTGGTTCAGATTGTTTTGTTCGGTTTGTTTACTTAAACAAAAACTGATTTTAGCAAAGAACACAACTATGGGAGTAGTGAATTATTGACTAAACATTTATAGAATCTCGCTATTTTACCGCTATTTCTATGGTAAATGTTCAGATGAACAACATTCCTTAGTTACACCTGTCCAAACGTTCACAGGACCCACTATGCCACGTTAACTCACCCTTGTTTCTTCCGTATTCCTTTTGTAAGGAAGTAGTTCCACTGAGAAAGCTTCTTCCTCAGAACTGTTACTTTGTGGAACTGACTGCTAAGCAAACGCCCCCACCCGATCACCACAATCTTAACATCATTCAGTGTTCCTTGATGGCTCTTGGGTGAATATTGTATTGGGCGAATAATAATACCGTTGTGGTACCTTCCCTGTTTACACTAATATGGACTCTTCCTCAGACTATATATAGTAGTAGTCATTAGTGGACTACAGAGTTAGTGTATCCCAGCGATCTAGTCCTGAGGGTAACATTGCCAAGTTTCACGTCTCGTATTATTGTCGCATTCTCTAGTATTCGACTAACCGTATTGTACAACGTTCCACTAACTTCTCTGTACATATTTCTCTTCAATATATTGCGTTTTCTACCGTATTACTCTGTGTTGTGTGTTTATTGGATCTAACCCCAGATCCACAACAAATAGCAAAAGAAAAAATGCATGAGGTGCTTTTTTATAATTTATTATTTTTTTTTCCATTCATAGAATTCTCTAAACACCAGAATAAGAGTTCATCCGAAAATTAAATATTTGATGAATACGGCGATAAAAACTACACTGAATAAACACACTGTCTAGTGTTATTCTGGTCAATGAAGAAGCATTCTGTTTCGCTCTATCCTGATGTAAAATTACGCAACTAATTATGGATATTTATCCTTACTGCTTTAAATTGGTCTAATTGAAGTAGTTCGTTTTCGAATCAATCGTTTAGTCCTTGAAAACCAACACTTCCACAGAGCATCACCTTTAGACCAGCAATATGTACGGTTAGTATTGGTTAATTCCTCTTGTTTAGTATGTTGTTGTAAAGTATCAACTTTTCATCATCAGTAACTATTTTTAGAAATTTTCCAGCTTAGTGTATACCGTAGATCAAAGCGATAAGCATATTCAAGTTGATGCAAGTGATTTTAGACAATTGATTTGGAATATATTTTCAGTATGTTGACAGTCATATAATATCAAGTAATGTCTTTGTCAGATTGCTGTCAACTTCAAATCAATAATGGAAACTTCGCAAACCATTTTTGATACTTTCGTAGTACCATCTTCGTAAACTGTGGATTTTTGGAATTTGAGTCGCATTTTACCTTTGTTGAAAAAGAAAGTGCAACCTGAAAATGTTTTTTTATTCATGGCGTGAATCAATAAACCAATTTGCATTAACTTTGATATGTTTTTAACAAACGCTTGGACTGTGAGCAATGACGAAGTTTTAGAGAAAATTGAAAATGAAAAGTAAACTAACACTTGATATCAGAAAGAGACACTTGAAATTTCTAGTGCGCTTTGGTGCAATGGATATCGACTAGTAATGGGAAATCGGTGAGTCGAGTTCGAATTCCAGTTGAATTCGTTGCGTCCACTTACGCGTAAGTACCATTGGGAATCCATCTCTTCTCCATCCAGCTTCAGGTTGAATAGCAGGGCATATTGGGTTCTTTAGCCTTTGTTGGCAACCAGTTTACCACAAAAAGAAATGGCAAACCACTGCAGAAAAATCTTTTTCCTACACAGTCATGAAACGAAAGAGACATGATTGCCCTAGTGTGGATCACGTATGGCATTTAACTGACTGAAATTTCTAAGGTGCATAATGAGGAAAGAGAGCTTTGAAAAAATGACACTAACCTAACATATTAAAAGCAAGAGTGACAACGGAAAGCAGCACATAACCTACTTAACCAGCTTGTGTAAATGGTTGGCAGAACGAGGATTAGGAGAGATAGCGAAAAAACAAACATTACTAAGAGCTACAAAGGCCAAGAATTTATGAAGACCTGATCGCCTACGCCCTGAAGCGAGAAGAAGAACATGACAGCTTTCACAATCTAACCAAAAACAAATCGTTTTTCTATAAAACGCTCCCGGTACCGTCTAGTAGCGGATGTGCGTTGTGGTGCAGTGGATAACGGCTCGGAACGTGAAATCGGGGAGCTGAGTTCTAATTCCAGTTGAATTCCTTGCATTCACTTATGCGCAAATACCCTTGGGAAAGGTATTAGTCCGTCTCTTCCTTCCAGTTATGGGTTAAATAACAGGACAGATTGGGTTCTATAGCCTTGGCTGGCAACCAGTCTACCGCAGAAAGCAATGGCAACCTACTGCGGGATAATCTTCTGCCCAGTCAGTCATGTCTGTTTCGAAACATGATCGCCCAAGCGTGTTTCACGTATGGCACTTAACTGACTGACCGTCTAGTAACAAAAGCAGAACGAACATCTTTTTAGACTTCCCAATATTAATATTTAGCTTTTGTTCGTTTTTAAAGAAATTTCTTCCAGTGCTCCTGAAATTTCAACATTTTCAATTCTTTTAAAAAGCGATTAAACGTAAGGTGTGTCTACTTAACTGAAATAAATAATGACATCAATGACAACGCTAAAATATCCCTATATTTCCTGTTACGGTTTATGTGCTTAATACCATATCTAAGTAAAAAGAAATAAAAAATCTATTCTTCCGTTGTCATGGTGAGGAAAGAAATTTGTGTCAAAGATGTTACCTGGTTCTATGAAAACAGAAAGAGAATGTAAAGGAAGAGTCGAATATGAGCGCAAAAAAAAAAAAAATGGAAAACTGTTTTTTTTTTTCTCTTTTCTAATTATATACGTTTAACGTTGATCAAATCTAAAATAAAATAAAAGAATGTCATTATATTCTAATAGATCAATATATATTAAGTTTAATTACATAGCAGCATTTTTTTTTAATCATATCACCTCGAGCAAGGCGGGAACGCCATTGATGTGCAGGGGTCTACATAAGAGTAAAAGGATTAGAGGAGAGTGAGGAGAAGGACGAACCAGTTAGAAAGGAGCAAAAGAAGGATGGGAATACAGGTGTGATGACAGTTGCGAAGGTGAAAACATATTTTCAAACGAGAAATATGCATTACAACTTTGGGAGTTTAACGAAAAAGTAATAAGAAACAGATAGAAATAGAGAGCAAGAGAAAGAGAGAGAGAGAAATTAAGTCTTTCGCATCCATGGAAGTCTTAGGTTGGTGCCAGATGTGGAGAGAAAGGCTGAAGATGGTGGTGGAGGAAAATATTAAAACTATCTATTTTTCTTTTAATATAACTCACCTTTGGAAAACTTGTGAATATGCAATGATCAAAATTACCAAGAAGATCACGAAGGACTGATTTCTTTTTTTAAAGGTTTATCAAACTTATGCAGGTTGGGTAAAGCCAGCAAGAAAGAATATATCTGGAGATAATAATAATTTGCTTACACAAATCATGCTATTTAATTCATATCTGGCGAGAGAAGAGGTGAAATCACACCTTTCCCAAGGGTAATTGCGCGTAAGTGAATTTAACAAATCAGACTGGAATTGGAAATTGGAGTTATCCATTACACCACCCGTACATCCAATCATATAGTATCTAGTATTCACAAGCAGTTACCCATCTAGGTACTGACCAGACTCAACGTTGCTTGACTTAGGTAATCGGAGGAGAATTGATGTTTCAGCATCATATATCATCCACGACAGATCGGAAAATTAATATAAAAAAGATAACAAGTGTTTATTTATTTACTTTTTTTCAAAGACAGTTCTCTCGCAAAACATCAGTTATACTACCGAGAAGTTTATAGGATACAAATCCTATATAATCCATCAACCAACTAAAACACACAAAATAAACTGCACACCCGCAAAATCGAATTCAGACGACTACAGTATTTGGGAAAACCTCAAAGTAAAATTGCCCATCCGCATAAGGAAAAATCCAACTAAGAAAAATTCACAAGTTAGTGCGAAAAGCAAATTCTGAATTCTGATTTGATCAAAAACAGCAAATTCAGATATGATGTATTGTCACACTTAGCTGTAAAAAGTTTTGCTGGAGCCGGCACAATGCGAAGCGTGACTATTTAAATCACGACGCTAATCTGTCAAAGACAGTCCGTCAGAAGGAAGCAGTAGCTGACAGTATCTCACCATGTAAAGAAGAAACTTCAAGCTGAACTCGTCGTCACTGCCAATTTTCTTTTCTTCTTTTTCACTCCACGCCAACCCGGGCGTAGGTCACGCCACAGTTTTATTTGACCTCTTCTTCCAACGTCCTTTTCTTCATTTTCACACACGCCGCTAAAGAGAGCAAGGACAAAATGGACGCGTTAAGTACAACTTCTTTATTTCTTTTGCCTTCTCCTCTCAACCTGTCGCGACCTACTGAAACAAAGACTGAAGGAACAAAGACTTTACATTCCTCTACTACACAACCATGAACTCTAAACTTCTGCTGGTTTTTTTAATACCTACATTACTACTACGAACAATTTTAACTACAAAACTGCACGCATTTTCTCAATGAACATTTTTCTTCTCACAAATATATTATCGTGTTCAGATACAAAATTTCACTTATATTTTCTTCTTACACTTTTGTCATTCTGTAAATAAATCTTTGCTTTAATGTACACACAAAATATTTGATCCTTTCACATTTCAACATTCAACCTTCTGATATTTAAATTTTGGGGGCTTCGGACGTGTTTGACACTAGGCTAATTAACCAAGCATCACCGAGGCCTCTACAAGTTCAGGCTTCTCTATAAATTTGCATAAATCTTGTAGAATTCAAAATAAAAATGAAATTTCCACGGTTACCCTTAATTATTATTAGTTTCGTGTGTATATCTGTCTACTCAAGCCGTATACGATTCACGAGATATGTTTTCTTTATTATCTATTATTATCTATCAGCTTTTTAGAGAACATAGAAGCGCCGTTCTCTTCTTTACGACTTTGAATTCAGAGTTACCATTTTCCGAAAGAAGGCTAGAAAGCCTACTCTAACCTTATTTAACCTACAGTCGGGGGAGAAGGAATGAATTGATGTCTTTTCCAATTACATTCGTTCGAAATTGAGCGAAATGGCCCAACGGTACCTCCCAAGATAAAAAAAAGTTTACAAAACACCTGAAGGCCTCAGGAGACAAATGCATGTCCATAAAGTTGAGCAGCTCTTTATTTTACGGAGACATCATTTGTCATCTAAAGCGAGAGAATCCACTATATATATATCCGCAGACAGATGTGTTTCGCTGTATCACAGCTCATCAGTACGGTTAGACATCCGATTGCATTTTACCCAGGATTAAACCCAGACCGAATTGGCGTCAGTCGGTGATTCTACCGTTGAGCTATGGGCGCTCAGTAGAAGGTGACAGACTTTTTAGCATGTATATTATCATTATACACGCCCAATAGCTGAGAGTGTTCTAATTCTTTACTGAATGAACGATGCGTAGATGTCAGAGTAGCTACTGTCTTTCAAAGTCTACCATTCTTCCAGAGTGCTCAATCAGGGTCTGAGAGCGTATATATATATATATATATATATATAATTTAATAAGCATCGCTTAGATACGGCACAATCTCGAAAGTATGATAAAGCGCCCAGTGAGAATCGAACTCCCTATTCAGGCCTAACACACACACACGCACACACACACACATATATATATATATATATATATATATATATATAGCCGCACTGAGAAGCTGTGATACAGCGAAACAGGTTTGTCTGCGGATGATTTATATATATATATATATATATATAAGAAAAATTAAGGCAGACACGTTATTTCATGGTAAAGGAGGCGTCGTGTTTTACTCTCTGGGAAGCAAGCCTGTTCCATATAGTGCTGAGTTGGTGCCAAGATTGTTGTTTTTTCAGTGGTTTACTGATAAAAAGATATTTTAACAAGCAGGTTTTTTGTCGTAAAACATATATATATATATATATATATATATATATATCTTTCCACTTTATGTCAGTGAATAACGTTGGTCCAGGAAGGCCCAATGAGTCATTCTCCTAGAGGATAGCACCAGCCATGTTTATGAAAGGTGAAAAAGGTTCTCTCAGACGATTAAGACAGGGTAATTTCGTTTGAGAGGTGTTAAAATTGAGCCACTTCTTGTTCTATTTAGTTCATTTTTTAGATCAGCTGACAATTTGATTTTATCGAACCGACCAGAGTTACTATTAAGGTAGAAATAAATAGTTGTGTCATCAGCATAGATACCTGTTTGAGAACTGATGAGAATTGGGAAGGTCGTTGATGAAAATTACCAACGACGTAAGTCCAGGGATAGAGACCTGGGAAACATTTGCATTAATTCAAAAGTTTTATAAGAGTAGTCGTTCAAGATTTTTCATTTCACGATTGGATAAGAAAAATTGAATCAGATGAAACTTTCGTTATAACCTTTCATCTTGTGAAAAAAACCCGCATGCCAAAATCCTGTAAAATGTTTTCGAGATATCCAAAGAAACAGACTGAGCTTCACCATTCTTATCTAAAACTTGAGCGACTCTTTCAGCAATAACTGTTAATATATCATCAGTTTACTTATAAAAGCAAAAGCTATGTTTTTTGTTTGAAAGAAGGCCCTGCGAGATGAGATGCTAAACCAATTCGCACTTGATTAGATCCACTAGTACTTTGCAAAAAAGTTTATTTAGAAACTGAAATGAACGTCTACTGTCTTAGATCGTGCGTTTTAATACAGAAATTGTATCTCAAGGCAGTGATCAAACCTCAATCCTTCATTTTTTCTGAGATTTTTTTTTTTTTTTTTTAGCCAAGCGTGTCTTACTGGCTAAAACGTGGTTTCCCTGGAAAGAATTAAACCAGTTTCGATCCCTTTCGAGGGAAGGGATATATTTCATTTAATAAGAGTTTTGTTTATCTACGCCGGTAGTAGTTAATTTCACTCTTTGAATAAACAGCCATGTTTATTTACAACTGAGAGATATATAATGTAACAAAATAATTGAAACTTAGGTAGAAAAAATCCAGGCGTTTGAGAACAAATGCTTGAACAAGTTCTTCCGCATCTTCCGTTCGTAAACCGATGCTAGATAAACTTTCGAATTTGTTCCGTTCTAATGACACAATCATGTATTCGATAAAACAATTTTAATGGAATAGCAATGTATTATTTCGGTTTTGTCATTAATTTTAATTTACAATATCCGGGTCAGTTGTTTACGCAACTTTTGGTGTGTTTTATGTATAGCGAATTGCTTTTTTTTAAATCCTTTCACCCGAAGTAAGGCTACTAATTCGTAGGGAGTTAAAATGAAAGAAAACACTGAGTACAGGGGTATTGAAGATAGGATAAAAAATGAATGGGATTCAAGAAGATGGCATTTGAAGTTGCATTGAAATTTTTATTGATTGTAGCTATCAGGAAATCAAGTAAATGGAAAGGATTTCTACTGGCGGGATATTCAAGGAAAGAAACTGTTGAAGTAAGTTGCTTTATTATTATTATTATTATTATTATTATAATAAAAGTGATGAGGATGGACGTTGTGTAATTATTTGTTTGATAGATTCGACTTGGCGTCTGCATTTTGCGGTCTAGCTTGGCGGAAGTTGCGCTCAGATGTAGATCAAAATTTTAGAACGCTAACGACACCTTGAAACTTTTCAGAAAGCCAAAATTAGGGGTAGAAAATCATATATTATCACCTCATAAAGTCAGGGATCAGTTTATGTAATGATTATAATATAGAATTGATCACCCCAATTTATATTTTCTATATATTAAAAAATGACGTGGACGTTGTATAAGTATTTGCTATGTAAATTCATCATATGTTTTTTATTCTTATTATTCCTTAAACTACTCGAGTGAAACCGGGCTAAACTGCTAGTTATTAAATCAAAGCCATTATCATTTGTCTTTTTACTGCTTTATTTCACACTTCTTCTTCTATGTGCCCTGTCCCTTCAGGACGTTGGCAATCACGGCTTTCCACGTTTCCCTATCCCTGGTGGCTCTGAGCACTCCTTCTTTTGTTACACCATGCAATCCTCGTTCCGTCATCCACCTGATTAGGTTCTTCAAATATGTTGTCCGTTGCTTTCCTCTGTCTCTTTTCCCTCTGTCTGGCCTGTTAGTATCAGATTCTTCAAGCCCTCCTTCCTCATTGCGTGTCCCAGGAACTTCAGCTGGCTCTTCCTGATGCTCAGTATTAATTTCCTTTTTGTTTCCATCATTTCTAAACCTCATCATTGCTCACATGCTCGATCCATGATATTCGCAGCATCCTTCTGTAGAACCACATTTCAGTTGCTTCAAGTTTTTCCTTCATCTTTGATGATATTGTCCAGCATTCAGTGCCATATTGAAGGACGGACAGCACGTAGCAATCCAGTACTCTCTTCCTCGCTTCTAGCGAAATTTTCCTGTTTCTTAATACTTTACTCAACTTCTGGAATGCTTCCTTCGCCATGTCAATTCGCCTTCGGATCTCTGTGTCGCACTTTCCGTCTTCTGTTATAACGCTTCCCAGGTATTTACATTTTTGTACCTGCTTGATTCTAGTATCCCCGACCTGTATTTGACATATTGGGCTGCCCTTTTTTACTGATGACCATGCATTCGGTTTTCTTGCAGTTTATTTGTAGTCCTTTCTTATCACTCTCTTCAGCTACCTTCTGTAGGAGGTCTTGTAGTTTTCTTTCTGTGTCTGCTATCAGTACTGTATCATCTGCGTACCTTTGGTTGTTTAAATTGTGGCCTCTGGTTATGAATCCAGGTATAACTTCTAGGGTCCTCAAAATATTCTCGCTGTACAAGTTAACAGATCCGGTGAAAAGACACATCCTTGTCTTACGCCCCTTTCTATCTTTGTATATCTACTCAATTCATTACCTGTCCGTATGCAAGCGGTTTGCTGCCAATAAAGATTCTTGATTATTCTCAAGTCTTTCCCAAATATGTTATGTCCAGGCTGCCGAGCATCTCCATCAGTTCATTGTGGCGTATTTTGTCAAACGCCTTCGCATAATCAATAAAGCACAGATATAAGTCCTTCTTCATTTGTATTGCCTTTTCGGAGAGCTTCCTAATCACAGATATGGCATTCCTTGTTCCGCGTCTTTAACGAAACTACACTGTTCTTGTCCTATCTCTGGCCTGATTCTGCTTCTCGCTCTATTCATCAGGATTCGGACGATCAGTTTTGTTATATGGCTCATTAAACTGATGGTTCTGTGGAGTTCGCACTCGTTTGCCTCTGGCTTCTTAGGTAGTGCTATGAAGATAGACTTGCTGAGGTCGTCTGGTATAACCCCAAATTTAATTTATTGTTTATTTCACACTAAATACACAGAAAGATAATATTACGGACAAGCAGGCATAAAATTGTCTCGACTGTGTTTGTGTATTCGTCAGAAGTAGGCAACTCCTGTTGATAATATCACTACTACTACTACTACTATTTATGTTTCAGTTTCATTACCCGATTCTTTCAAATTTATTAAAACCATTAAAAGTTCGTCAGAATAATAGATTTCATTCGATATATGCGTTCTTTTATTTTTATTTTGTGAGATAGATAGATAGATAGATAGATAGATAGATAGATAGATAGATTAGTCAGTTAAGTGCCATACGTGATACATGATTGGACAATCATGTTTCAAAAAGAGACATGACTAACTGGGCAGAAGATTTTATCACAGTTGGTTGCCATTACTTTCTGAAGTAAACTGGTTGACAGTTAAAACTATAGAACTTAATCTGTTCTGCTATTTAACCCACAGCTGGAGGGAGAAGCAGCAGATTAATACTATTCCCAAAGGTATTTTTGAGTAAGTGAATGCAACTGGTATTCGAGCTGGGCTTTCCAATTTCTCGTTCCGAGCCGATATCCACTGCACCACAACGCATATTCTTTAGTTAAATCGATAGATAAGTTATCCATACCTAAACAGTCATGTCATACTTTACGGCAACTATCTTATTCATTATTATAAATATTCATCAAGATTTCTTTAGCCTGAAGTATGTATATATTAACAGGAATTCAAGGCGGAATGAATCCACGAATATGTGAGACTAGCCAACTAGTCATTGCTTTATAGCTGGTGCTTTACAGTAATGTAATAGAATTAAAATCTTCATGACTAAGTGATGCTGTTAGCAGATATCTCTCCTGTCTCTCTCAACTGAAGAAGTACGAACAAATCTTAATATTGGTTAATTAACGCCATTGTCAGTAAGTGCCAAATTTATATACCTCCCAGCTTCAACTCTATTACAACACAGTTTAAATCACATAAATCGTTCAATGGCTTTGTATATTTTCAAATAATGATAATGGCTACTCGTTTCCGAGTATACTCTCTAGCCCAGTGGTTAAAGCAATAGCATCTTGACCATGAGACCCGGGTACGAGTTGTTCGCGAGGCGACTTCTTGATAATATCAGTTTGTGGAGACAATCCCAGTGTTCACCGTTGGGAAATACCCGAAAACTATACCACAGGTTGACCTATGCTTTGCGATGCCATTGTGCTGAAAGAAACTGTTCGGAAACCGTCGATGGTTTTGCCAGCACGAATCTGATCGTGATCAAGAATTCGAACGTACTGCCCGTGTTCAGCTACTGACCACGAAAGACTATGATCTCTCTTCCAGAAACTGTAACTCGGCTCCACTCAGTGTGGTTGCAGTATAAATTACAGGTTAGCTCTTTGACACACAAATGTACCCGAGCAAGCGTTTGCAACAGAGATTCGCTCACTACTATAGTATATTCGGAAATCGACAGGAAATCATGCTAGCCGTTATTTTCAATAAAACAATTAAATGAACTTATTTTTTCGGAATGATCAACAAATGACATTAAAAATGAAAATAAGTTCAGAATATTTTTGAAAACGTTAAAACAAAATCGACCATTTCTTGTTGAACAACGGTAGTAGCTATAGTTATTTAATTTTCTTTATTCAAACTATTTTTGGGATATTGTCCTTATCTTTGTTGTTGTTAGGTGTATACCGATGTGGGTAACATCTGATGAAGGCCGCAAGGCAAAACGGCCAAAACGTTGTAATAACAACAGTAACGATGAGGGTAGTAGTCGGAATATAAATACTGTAAAAAACGATAACTTCGCATCCCAGAAATTTAGACAGTAAGCACTGCCAATGAAACGACGTTTTGTGGCTTTCAATTTAGAGTAAAATCATTTATATAGTTTAAGCATAAGTAAAATAGACAGAAAAAATGTTTTAATTTAGGTTAGCTGTAAGGTCATAATCTTTGCACACTTTATTGTGTTCAGTCAACTGAAAGGCTTTAATGTTTGATTCTTCCCGACCGGGTTGACGTGATGAGTCAATGGCTCGACTTGGCTCTCGTCCATATAATGACTGTATGTTTGTAGCTGACGGTTGAAGGCAGAGGTGCGGTCAAACAGAGTACCCAAATAGAAGGGACCAAATGCTGGTACTTGGCCAATATTCTGAGCAAATTCCATGATCTTACTGCCCGGGAATGTGTTTTATGATGTTGGTTTAGTCTTCTGCAAACGGAAATTTCATGAAATCCGAACATGACTGATTCCTATGTGAACATAATTATTTTGCAACCACTTAAATTTCCTATCAAGTGTGCCAAATATTTCAACCTATGACGTACCTGGCAATGATCCTGTAAGTCGGTTTCTTGTTCAGATTAAGCTCAGGTAGAACCTGTAGCATGTTATAAAAGCGTTAAAAAATGCGGACTCCGTAGCAATGACTTCTCGGTTTATTCAACACTAATGTTCAGATTTTGATTTTAATCGAATTCACTTTAGTAAAGCCACTAAAACACAACAGGTTACTGGGTATGAAAAAATTAGAAAACAGAAGCCTTATTAAGGAGCGGGAACAATACAAAATTTTTTTTTTTTTTTTAATCATCTCACCCCAAGAAAGGCATTCCACTGCCACTATTGCACATGGGGCTACATAGGGGAAGGTAAAGAGAAGGAGTGGTTAGACATAGGGAATGTCAGGAGGAAGGTGACAGATGAGTAAGGATACCGAGGATGAGGGTTGGGCAGATGGGAAGAGTGTTTGATAGAATGGGAGCAGGTTAGTGTGTTAGGAGGTGTCTATTGACCTTACATTTAAACTCCTGGAGATTGTAGCCGTCGGGGAAGCAATCGTTTGGAAGAGAATTCCACAGTCGGGAAGTGCGAGGAAAGAAACTGTTGGTGTAGAAGTTACGGTTGCATTTTATCGGTTTCACTGTAAAAGGGTGGGATCTAGTTGCTAATCTAGTATCTCGTTCAAATACGTATTTAGGGGGCACTAGTGATCTAAGTTCATCGGAGCAGAAGCCGTGAAAGTATTTATAGAAGAGACACAGGGAAGCCACGTCGCGCCGGTAGGAGAGAGACTGCAGGCAGTCTGCCAAGTCGGTATCTATCACATTACAGACCCTCCTCTGAACCTTATCGAGAAGCCCGAGGAAAACAGCAGGGGCACCCGACCAGATATGGCAGCAGTATTCAATGCACGGGCGGATGGTAGATTTATAAATGTGCAGGATAGATTCAGACGGAAAAAACTTCCGGGCCCTACACAAAGAACTGACTTTCATAGCAGCGGATTTAGCAATGGATTCGATATAGTCATTCCATTTCAGGTCCGCTGAAAGTGTGAGACCAAGGAGGCGCAGTGTTTTACTCTCTGGGAGGCAAGCCTGGTCCATGCTAATGGGAGGTAGGTGAGATTGTCGATGATGGTTAATTGAGAGTAGCTTCGTTTTAGAAGCATTAAAATTTACTAGCCATTTCTAACCCCAGTCCACTATGGATTGGAGGTCTTTTTCAATCTCGGCTGCGAGGTTAGCTTTGACGCCTACACCAGATTTTTGTAGGAGGCGAGAGTAAACTGTGGTGTCATCGGCGTACAAACCTATTTGGGCTCTTATGGAATCAGGGAGATCATTAATGTATATCAGGAAGAGTGTAGGACCTAAGATGGAGCCTTGAGGGACACCTGCGTTTGTATGGTAGTTCTGAGAGGCATGTCCGTTTAATACCACCTTCATTGTGCGGTTAGAGAGGAATGACTGGATTAGTTGAAACAAATGTCCAGTTATACCATAGCTCCGCAGTTTACATAGAAGGCCAGCATGCCAAACTCTGTCGAACGCCTTAGATATATCCAATGCAACGGTTCGGGCTTCGCCATTCCTGTCGAGTGCCTGGTATATGTACTCGGTGATGGTCGTTAGCATATCAGCAGTAGACCTGGTGAAGCGGAAACCATATTGCTTGTCCGAGAGGAGCCTGTGTGCTGTGAGATGCTGAACCACCTCGGCGTTGATAATGGCTTCGAACACTTTGCCAAAAATCGGAAGAAGGCTGATAGGGCGGTAATTTGCAGGGTCAGAGGGTTCTCCAGTGTTTTTAAATATAGGAACTACAGAGGAAGATTTCCAACAGGCAGGAAAGCAGGAAGCAGATAGGCAGAGGTTGTAGAGCTTAGAAAGGACAGAGGAGATTTCAAGGGCACATTTCTTTAAGACTATGGTTGGGATTCCGTCACCACCGCTCGCTTTGTGAGGGTCAAGTTTTAAGATTATCTTAGAGACAAGCGAAGGTGTAATGTGGACATCATTCAGTTGTGCCTCGGTTCTAGGTGAGAAGTCGGGTGTCAAAACTCCAGACGAGTCCAGACTCGAATAGTTCGAGAATCTGCGGGCAAAGCATTCAGCCTTATCTGCTGGGGAGGTGAGGACCTCAAATTTGTTGATTAGCGGGGGTATTGTGGACTTGCTCTTGTTAAGTACTCTTTTACAGAGTCGCCAGTAGTCTTTAGAGCCGAATTTAGAGCATGCTATGCGTTGCTTCATTCTGGCAGCAAACAACATCTGAGCTTCGTTAGTTAGGAAGACAGTAAATAACGAATGTCATTGCATTTAAATTTTTGAGAATTAAATTTGAATGGAAAGCAAAATGCCAGAAGAGTGTTTCGCAAGGAAGAAGTCCGACAGAAGAAACTGTTATCATAGAACTTACGGTTACATCTAGCCATTTCATCTGTAAAATGATGAGACATTCCCGCCCATCTATTACTGCACTTAAATTCATAAAGTATAGGTACCATAGGAAGGAGCTCATCCGAACAATTATCATATAAGTATTTATAGAAAAGGCACAGGGAAGCAACTTTACGGCGGTAGGAAAGTGACTGAAGCCGAGATGCCAGGTCAGGACCAATAATATTGCTGATTCATCTTTGCATTTTATCAAAAATCTCTAAATATATTAGAAAAGCACCGAACCAAATGTGGCAGCTATATTCGAAGCATGGGCGAATTGTAGATAGTAAATATTAAATGCTCATCAGATGACGATCGTTTTTGTTAGTGTTCATAATTAAATAAAAGTAAAAGTTCAATATTCTTATTTGTGTATGTTGAAGTTCGAGAAATACTCTTCAAGACTGAAAAAAAAACTAGACGCTTACAAAACTAGATGCCAGTGAGATAGGAGAGGACTTTTGACTTTACATTTCAGTTCTTGGCGATTGTAGCTGTCAGGGAAGCAAGTAAATGTAAGGGAATTCCACAGGCGGGAAGTGCGAGAAAAGAAGCTGGGAGGCAGAATTTGTGTTTACATTTTATTGGTTTCACAGTAAAAACTAGATGCCAGGAAACAACTGTGCTTCGTTTTTGGAAAATCTCTTAAATCCAAAATTAAATCAAAGAATAATATAATTTTTTTAACCATGTCTTTGGAATCGGTAATTTTCAAATTGACAGTAATCAGTTGTTAAGTTTTACTTAACGTAGTACAAGGTCAAAAGAGAGGATAAACAGTTACGGAGATTGGATGTAAGAAGGATAAATAGTTACTTCTTTGACTATAAAGAAAGACATTTGAAATGTTGCAAATCTGTTTAGAGAGAATTTCTATAGCAAAATGTATTCAAATACTGAGCGTAACTGAACAGTATTTATACATGTTCGAATAAAATACACATTATTTAGATCAGTCAGTCAGTTAAGTGCCATACGTGATACACGCTTGGGTGGTCATGTCTCAAAAGAAATATGACTGACTGGGCAGATTATCCCGCAGTAAGTTGCCATTACTTTCTGCGGTAGACTGGTTGCCAGACAAGGCTATAAAACCCAATCTGTCCTGTTATTTAACCCATAACTGGAGGAAAGAGACGGACTAATACCTTTCCCAAGGGTATTTGCGCGTAAGTGAATGCAAGGAATTCAACTGGAGTTCGAATTCGGTTACCCGATTTCTAGTTCCAAGCCGATATCCACTGCACAACAAAGTTTAATTAATTAGAGCAGCAAATTTTATATATTAATAGTAATGTTAAAACCTTATATTATTGTTTTTAATTATGAAATTCTAAACAAATATATAATTTCGGTTTTACTGAAGTCATAATTACCATCTGTCTCGTATGCTAAGACGCTACAAGTGGTAAAACGCAGTCTATAATTAGCTATGTATTTGGGGGGGGGGAATTATTGGAAGATTTAATAGATTACCATAGAAGCAAATCCTAGTTACCAAATCAGCTATTTTTTTTTTTTGTCACAAGAAGTTTTAATAATTTGGAACTATCATTAAATATTTGCGATTATTATTAATTAGATTTTCTCTAGTTTAACACAATGTCATATCTATTCACATTAGAAACAACTCGTATTTTCTATCTAATCTTAACTTTTTAGGGCTAAGTCGTAGGGTGATTTTTATGGCATTTTTTAAATGTGTTTTAGCATACGGTAAATACGGTAGATATGAAACCATGGACAGGATGTGTGAGTACTGAAGAAGTTTAAAAAATAGGAATAACAAAAAGACTTATAGTTTGAATCAGAAAGAGTATTGAAATTTCTAGGATACATAATGAGGGAAGTGGGTCTAGAGAATTTAACAGTCACAAGACATACTGAAAGTAACAGAAACAGCGGGTACTGCGAGTAACCCACTTAGCGACTGTGTAAAAGGATGGAAAAACAAGGAAAAGAGGGAGGGTAAAGGACGAAAAGCAAAAAAAGTGTGGCGATCCATGATTGCTAACTTTCTGGAAGATGTTGGCACAAGTAAACAGATGCCGTTCAAACATTATCTGGCTGCCAGATGTGCAACGTGCATGGAAGCAGTTGCACACGTTTGTTTTATCGTCTGGTGTGCCCGGTAAATTAAATATAGGTACGTTTCTGTCTAGGGGGCGTGGTAACTTGTTTCGCGCGTAATCCTCAACGTCGAAGCTTGGTGGAAGATCACTTCAATGACGAACGTCTGCTTCGGAAAATCTAATAATAATTTACTAAGAATATTACACAAACATGCGTCGTTTACACTTCCAGGTAGCCAAATGGCGATTTCTGAGGTCTATGCTTTCCTATCGCTTCAATTCTCCCACTTTCGGCTGTCGTAATAAGGTCGTAGTAGTCGCTGTTCCAGCCACACAATTAGACTACATTAGTTATGTTCCTTTGTGTCTGTGTCTGTATTTCAGTTCTGTCCACAGGATGCGTGTGTACTCTTGTATTCAAGAGATCATCTTAAGATGTCACTCCGAGATCTTTCCGGGGACTACCGAAATCACACACTCGGTGGTTTATATAAGCGGCACCACTAGGCAAAACTTTCCCATTTTTGACATTGTTATATGTTAAAAAAAATCATCTTCATTTGGATTATCTCATTGTCCATTGTTCCTAAAAACCTATTGCCCCAGAACAATAATATTGCTCCATCTTTTAATGGGAATTATCTAATGGCTTAACATCGGATCAGATTGTTCCTCTCAGATCAGATTTCAGCTGAGAAACACAAGGAAATAATTTTCCTTATCAGAGAAAATAGACCACCTTTGGGAAATTTCAAAATTAATTACTTTTCATCAAATTCTTTCAGGGTTTAACTCTCTTCTATTCCCTTATCAGTATCATTTTATATATCTGATGTAAATGTAATTCTCCATTGCTTTTCCCCATTTCCTCTTAATTATTTAAAACTAGTTGTATAACTCGGCGTTGCTCGGGTGTAATGAAAGCTTTAAAACTAATCCATGGTCCATGGTCCATGGTCCTGGAGCTCAGACTCAACCTAAAAGAATATTTGTGTGAAGTTTGGTGAGAATCGGAGAAAAATTGTGGATTTGTATTAAGGATATACAAACAGATAAACAGATACACACACATCTTGCCTTATATATATATATATATATATATATATATATATATATATTATCGATTTTCTGCACTATTGTAAGAACTGCAACCTTGAAACTTCTGAATGTCGTTTCTTATGTCTTTGTTGATTAGTGTATCAAATTTGATTAAAATCGGACCACTCCTTCTACAACCCGATTTTTTTCGATTATCGATTTTCGATATGTATCGGGGATACTTCCATAAGAACACTCGCAGACGCTATAGTACAACTGTGTAAATTTTCAAGAAAATCGGTTCAGCCGTTTTGGAGTCTATAGGTAACGGATACACACACACACACACACACAGACACACACACACACATACACACACACAGAGACAAAGTTCCATTTATAAATAAGTTAAGATATACCTCGGTAAGTTTTCGCGATTTATTTTTAATTTCTAATCACCTAAACTCACCATTTTTCATTCTCATACAAATTCATGCTCCGGAGAACTTAGCTCACTGGTGCCCCTATATATGAATTTACTCAAGCCAAAAGATTAGCAACTAGGTTCCACCCTTTTACTGTGAAACCAATAAATTGTAAACACAAATTCTACTCTATTAGCTTCTTTTCTCGCATTTCCCGCCTGTGGAATTCCCTTCCATTTACTTGCTTCCCTGACAGCTACAATCACCAAGAATTTAAATGTAAAGTCAAAAGTCTTCTCCTATCTCACTAACCTGCATCCTCTCTCTCATGCTCCTTTCTCCATCCACTCCACTCTCATCAGTATTATCATCCTTCTCTTACCCACTTCCTGACACCTCCTATGACCTGTCACTCTTTCTCATAACTTTCCTTCTATTGTACTCCCTGCAAAACAGTGGCAGTAAAATGCCTTGCTTGAGGCGATATGATTATAAAAAAATAAACACCAAACTAAGATCAGCGCAATGTTACAGTTGTAACAGGTGTCATATCTTCTATTAAAAATATTCCAAAATAGCTTATTCTTGTTTATTGACCTTCAATGATGAAATGAATAAAAAGGCACTTTCAGTTTGTTATGCTAAACCCCGAGGTTGTGCGTTGTGGTGCAATGGAATCGACTCGGAACGATAAATCGGGGAGCCGAGTTCAAATTCCAGTTGAGTTCCTTGCATTCACTTATACACAAATGCCCTTGGGAAAGGTATTAATCCGTCTCTTTCCTCCAGTTATGGGTTAAATAACAGGACAGATAGGATTTTATAGTCTTGGCTGGCACTCATTCTACCGCAGAAAACAATGGCAACCTACTACGGGATAATCTTCTACCTAGTCAGTCATGTCTCTTTCGAGACATGATCGCCCAAAGCGTGTATCACGTATGGCACTTAGCTGACTAACTGCTAATTATCGAACGTGTCCAAAGTGGCTTACGAAGTTTGAAATTATAATAACGCAGTTAAATTTGATAACAGTCACATCATTTAAAATGCCGTGTTCCTTCGGGTGATCAAGACTCTTTTTTTATTTTAAAAATAGACATTATTTTCTGGGAAAGATAGTATAGTTTTTTTCCTGTTGACTCTTCACGATTTTGAATTCAGTATAATACTAATGCTGAACTGACTGTTTTCCAAGTCAGTCTATTCTACCATTTAATACATTGGTAAGAAAGGAAAACGAATTCATGCCTTTCCCAAGAGAATTAGCTGAAAAGATTCGATAACAACTACGCTACACGCAAATCCTCAAATCTAAACATTACCCGAGAATGATTATTGTTATATGCCACGCTAAATAGTTTAGGGGCTCAAAATATCCAAATCAAGCAATAAAATATGATTAGCACGAGATTATTTGTGCTAGTAGATTAGAAGTGAAGCTTTCACAAAAATTGATAAGGGGGAAAAAGACAAAACCTTATTTCGGTGGGGAATTTACCCATCAATCGTAACGAAAATATTCTTATTTGTGACAGGCGATAATATATATATATATAGTTTTTCGAACATCCTTACGTTTTTCCGTTTTGAAGGAATAAGTGAAATTTTGAAATAGAAGTCGAAATGAATTAAAAAAAAGTTGTAGAATTTAATCTACAAACTAGCAGAATCTTACCACATATGAAACCAACTACAACTTTAAGGTATTTGAACACTGGATTTAACCATCTTGCTAACATAATCACACATATACCCAAAGGAATAGAACACAGATCATCTAAAAATTCTTCTCACAAAACAATCTTAAATGAAAGGAAAAAAATTATGAAAGGACCTTAAATGAAAGTGACCATAAAGACAAATTAAAATATAAACCTCAGTTAAACAGACACATAAATAATAATGCTAGAAATCGAAAGATTATTTGGTTCAACTCACCGTTTAATTTAGAATTAAATCCAAAATAGGATAAATCTTTTTTTAAATTAATTATTAAACACTTCCCTAAAAACTTGGAATTACAGAAAATATTCAGTAGAAATACAATTAAATTAAGTTATTGCTGTACTTGTAATTTAGAAATTTACATAAAAATACAAAACACCAGAAATTTAAAAAAACAACGAAAGCAGCACAATATCACTAATGATAAAAAATGTTACAGCATAAACAAAAATAAATGCCCACTTGATGGACTTTGTACAACAGAAGGATTTTTAGAAAGCAAAAGTATAGGATACAGAGATACAATGAAAAACATACTTGGAGGAATTTTTAAATACCGATGATATAAAAACAGGTTAGAAAGTTAGAAAACCTTAAAAATTGTATGAAACATGCTAACAACTTGTGGAAATTGAAAGAAAAAATGTTATATCAAGCAAAGACCCTGATATAACATAGAGTATATTAAAAAAGGACCAAACCTTACAACGGTAACGATGACTGCAGATTGTGCCAAGAAGAAAAGTTAGTCATAATATTATTTCTAGAAAAAAATTACTAAATGGAAGATCAGCAGTGACGTCCGGATGTAAACACACCAGAAAATATATTTTAAAATCATACAAACCCGGATAAAAGTGTTTAAGACTTTTGAAAAAAGTATATATATATATATATATATATATATATATATATATATATATATATATTCTTACCCTGAAGAACCGTTCGTGTGAAACCGCGGTAGGTGGTGGCTCAATTCTAGATTTTTGTATTGTATTCTGCTCTACTTTCGTACTTTCGTATCAAGCACTTTGCTGTTAAGGTTTCGTCTTGGGTTTTTTTTCTTTCAAACGAGCACTAGACGTATTGTTCTTGTGCCCTGTTTGTTTCTTTTTTTTAATTTTTTTCTCCCCCTTTATTTAACCTATGAGGCAGTCCTCGCCGGGTTAGAAGACGGTTTATATTACTGTTAACATTATTTTCGGATATTTAGTCTGTTATTATTAGTGTTGACTTATACTGTGATTAAGTTCGTTTCTATATATATATATATATATAAGAAAAAGTGCGAGAAGCCGTGAACGTTTAGTTTAAAGTGCAAATTTATTGTTGTTATTATTATTATTATTAATTATTATTAATATACCCTGTTTTTTGTATGATACATTAAGTGTCCATAATGGTATTTGTGTCGCTACACGTGTCTAAAGTTGACTCCCTTCAGACGAATAAACTTGTGACTTTACGTATTGAGATCCGTTTGTTTACGCTCATGGAGAGATAGAAAGACAGAGAAAGAGAGAGAGAGAACGAGAAAGAGATACAATAGTGAGGTTGAGTCGGCTCGGTTCATTAAAATGACAATAGCGAGGAAGCGTCGGTTCAGTTCGTACTTTTTACAACTTAGGATCAATCACGAACCCTATAACCCATTAGAGGCACGACATATACTGCAGCCGTAGCAGCAATTTAGTTTTCTTGGGCAAGGTAGTTTGACTGAGATCAAAGGTATGCAGGTTGGTTTGAAATCAGTGTTGGTTTTATACCAGACTTGTTGCGAACCAATGTTATAGGCCTAATCTATTCTATTTACCCGCTGCTGATATCGGAAAAAAGACAGATTCATACGTTACCCGAGGGCATTTGCGCGTAAGTGAATGTAACAAACTCGATTTAAATTCGAACTTTGGTCTCTGATTTCTCATTCCTGGCCAATATTCATTACACCACCGATCACTCAGATAGTTCTCAATCATCCGCACATATTTCACGTGTCCATATCTACCTGTCTACCAGTGAGGCTATCTAATCCCCGTTGCAAACGCTTGCTCAGGCGCAGTTGTGTTTGTTCAACATCCACAGAGCCCTACTCTGGTTTATACTGCCACTATGTTGAGCAGATCTAGTTACAGTTTCTTAGAGAGAGAACGCGTTATCTGGCGTGATCAACAGTTTGGTAAGGACAGAATTGTAGTCGGAAGTTTGTGTTGAGCCATCATTTAATTAAGAAGGGCCCACTTCTACAGTCTATCTCCAAAATTCTACACGCACTTTATCAGAATGTTTTGAAATAAAGCATCATTTAAACGCGGAAAATGTTGAGCATTTAAATTTAGGTTTTATGACGATACTAGCAGTATAGCCCGGCGTTGCTCGGGTGTAATGAAAGCTTTAAAACTAATCCATGGTCCTGGAGTTCAGACTCAGCCTAAGGAATATTTGTGTGAAGTTTGGTGAGAATCGGATAAAAATTGTGGATTTGTATAAAGGACATACAGACAGATAAACAAACACAAACATCTTGCCTTATATATATATATATATATATATATATATATATCATCGATTTTCTGCACTATTGTATGAACTGCAACCTTGAAACTTCTGAATATCGTTTCTTATGGCTTTGTCTACGAGTGTAACAAATTTGATTAAAATCGGATCACTCCTTCTGTAACCCGATTTTTTTATATATATATATATTTATCGGGGTACTACGACACAAAATTTAGCTAAGAACACTCGCAGACGCTTATAGTACAATTGTGTAAATTTTCAAGAAAATCGGTTCAGCCGTTTCGGAGTCTATAGGTAACGGACACACACATACAGACAAAGTTCCATTTATAAATAAGTTTAGATTAAGTCTTTTGAAACTTGCGAAAATACACAGCCACTATTTCCAGTTTTTACTCGCACATTTCACGCTTCTTTATTGCAGTTTCTCTGAAATTTGTTCAGACGAACTACATCCCTTAGTTCCACCAGTTCTAACCTTCATGGTTAAGACCCGCCATGCAATTTACGTTGGAGCAAACCATCGTATCCCATTGAAGAAATATAAGTTTCACTCGAGCAGCTTTTTTTCCATGAATCACTGTTTTACGAAACCAACTCCCAAGAGAATGCTCCCCCAATCATTACAATCTTAACCTGTTCAAGTGTAGTGTTAACCATTAACTTCATAAAATTATCCTCATAAACTGTACCTCTTACATCTTATCCTGTTACCATCTAACTCGAGTGGCTCTTGGGCCTTGTGAGCTGTGGACATGAAAATCTCAAATTCCTTGAATAGAGAAAAGATCGAGAGTTTTCTATTGTTTAACACAACTTTTCAGAGTAACCAGTAGTCCTTGGATACAAACTTGCGGGATGCTATATGCAGTTTCATTTTATCAGCAAACAACAACTTAGCATCCTCTAGGGCATTCTTGCATTCGTAATGAGCAGAGACGTAGGGTCGCCTATTGTAGTCAGACGCGTCACTCCGGTAAATCCGGAGAAAGTAGGCAATGTCGGACGAGTAAGCAGCAGAGGTCCAAGGGGAGAAATGAGGTTTGAGGCAGAACTTCATGGCTGAAGCATCGATGCCGGCTTTTAGCCAAGAGGAGATCTTGGTGGCGCAGTTTTCAACAGGGAAACTAAAGACTTTCTTTCAATGAATATCACTAAGGAAATCGAGGAACGACTCCTTTAATAAGATAATTTGCTGGTTCTGGAAAGAGGGGAATATGAAGAGATATAAACGGTAACCACAGCATGATCAGAGTTGCTAAGAAAGCAGAGCTGCATAGCATGGCAAGAGTCAGAAATAAAAGTGAAGCAGATATCTAGAAAGGAAACATATCCCCCAGAGATAAGCATGGGGAAATCCACCACTTGCGTGAGAGAGACTAAGTGATTAAGAAGTTCAGGGTAGGGACTCCAGCAATATCACTGACAGAGTTTATCGGCTATTTGGAATGGTGCGGATTTTGTCAGATGAAGGAGAGCAAAGGGAAATGTAGAGAAAGAAAAATAGTTGAGTTTAAGAGAGAGAGAGAGAGATGTAAGAATGGTCTGGAGACTCAAGAGAAATCGCTCTAGCAATAGGGAAATGTTCGTTGACATAAACATCCAGGCCATGCATGTGGATATCCATTTTTTTTTTTTTTGCGAATGAATATTGCATTAAAAATTTATTTTGTAGATAATGATTTTTCCAGCTCCAAGTTCTACTATTTAACCCATAGCGGAGATAGGGGAAGAACTGGATTCATACCTTTCCCAAGGGTATTTGTGTGTAAAGAAATGTAACAAACAAGACTATAATTCGAAATTGGCTCTCCGATTTCTCATTTCGAATCTCTATCAATTACACCATCCGCACATATTTCACGTGTCTCATGGTCGAAAAGAGAACGTTCACCATATATGCCTGTCTAACAAGGAGGCTAGCTAATCCCCCTTGCAAACGCTTGCTCAGGCACATTTATGTTTGTTCAACACCCACAGAGCCCTCCTGTGGTTTATACTGCAACTATGTTGAGCGGATCTAGTTACAGTTTCTTAGAGAGAGCGCGTTATCTGACGTGATCAAGTCTGAACAAGGCAAGTACGCTCAAACCCTCACTCTCGATGTCTTCGTGCTAGCACACCTATTGACGGCTCCCAAAGGGTCCCGAATACCCAGTTTCAATTACAAGGCATTGGACAACCTGTGGTATGGTCTTCAAGCACTTTCCAAAAGATTGCCTCCTCCAGACCGATAACATTAAGAAGTTACCTTCATAACAAATCGATCATGGTGAGAAATGAATGTTCTAACCACTCGGGCACGCGCCCAGCATACATACGTACGTACGTACGTACTGTTGTTAGCAACACATGTGTACACGCTATCAATTGAAGAAAGATTAGCCATAACAGGATTAATCTGTCTGTTTATAATGAAATGTCAAGTGGAGAAAGCTGACAGTTCGCAATTCGACCTCAATTAAAAGTTATTACAGTCTTCAAATTATTTCCCCTAATACTCGTTAATGTTGAATAACTACTGGTTGACGGGAAATCGTTAGTGACTTGCATTATGAATAATATGGTTATACGCTTATTCTACAGATGATAAAAGTTGAATCTTTTGAAATTCAGTTTTGTCTGATTCCTACAGTCAGAATTGCTGCTCCTTTCCATTGGTCACGATAGACAGAAGATATTTGGAAATCCGAAAAAAATGACTCCGAATTTCGCAAAAGTTGTCAACGTACAGAAATAAAAATTGGAACTATTTCTTCGAGTCTTTGCTGAGAGAATGACGTTCAATAGAATTAATCTTTCGCTATAAGAACGCTGTGACAGGTGCCATTTTCTTCTCACACAAAACAAAAAAGCTTTTACATTCATATGAAATTGCAATTTATCATTGAAATAAAGTCAAAAAGAAATAACTGGATAAGAAAAAATGTTGCTTTAAACTCTCTTTTTGCATCATCGATCTTAAAAAAAATATCATGCATGCGTATAAGAAACAAAAATATTCAGAACTTCATGCTTGGATTTAAAACAAAGTTTACAAACTTTTTCCACTTTATTGCAACATAACTTATATACACCTGTATGACATACCCACACAAATACTATAGATATATGATAAACTTTCCAATCGATATATATATACATATATATTGCAAACTTTTACGAAATGGACTAATTCCGACATATTTTTAATTATTTGTTTAAACATTATTTTTAATGGATATTCGTATTTGTGTAGATACTCTGTTTTTCATTTGTAGTTTGACAAATTTAAAATTTAAAGGCTTAATTTGAGTTTTGTCTAACTGCAATTCCTTCATGATCGAGCAGTCTAAGATTAATTGGCGGTTTCCCCTAGGAGACGCAGGTTTGAATCCTAACGGAGGACGCATATTTCCTTAAAAATGTTTCTCGATTATTCAGGCTGGTGTGTATATATATATATATATATATATATATATTCATATGTTCTACAATGTAAATGTATTGAACACTTTTTAATACAACCGAGTACCGGTCTAATTTAATTATGGCGAAAAACTAACTAATTATATATATATATATGAGTGTGTGTGTGTGTATATATATATATATATATATATATATATATATATAGCTAACCCTATCTAGAAAAGTCCTAAATCAAAACACCCACCGTCTATTATTAGACATATACCACATTCAGTTGAACACAAAATGAACAATAATTCCTCCACTGATGACATTTTTGTTAGCATATTCATTACTACAATACAGCCCTGCTATAATTGCAAGTACATTAAATATCATAAACAACTTAATCATGATACTAAACATAATTGAAATAGAAAAATAATTTGGTACACACCACCATTTAACCAAAGTTACTACCAAGTTAGGCAATAAATTTCTTCATCTAGTTTTAAACCCCTTCACATCTAATAATCCCCTTAGTAAAATTTTAAGTAAAAAATACACTGGAACTTATTGATATGATAATAAAAAACAAAATAATAAAATCCCGAAACATTATGATATTAATCATAACCAACTTACCATAAATAATGATAATAGCACAAGGAATACAAGTTCCTGCAATTGTCATAACCTTAACGCATGTCTTTTGCAAAATAAATGCCTTACAGATTCCATTGTATAACATTAATGAAAATCCTAATCTTACAAAACGGTACCAAGAATCATTTTAAGCCTCGATTTTACCAGCATATATTTTTCAATAATATTAAATAACCGTGGAATGTACTTCCAGTAGTAACCATATATATATATATATAATATATATATATATATAATATATATATATATATATATATATAGATATATATATAAATAATATATATATATATATATATATATATATAGATATATATATATATATATATATATATATATATATATATATATATATATATAGATATATATATATATATATATATATATATATATATAGAGAGAGAGAGAGAGAGAGAGAGAGAGAGAGTGTGTAATGGTTGTTACAATGTTTTTAAATTCATAGTATCACTACACAAAAGATTTCTCATGTTTCGAAGCCAGCCCATTATGTTTTGGCTTCATCCTCAGGTGATTTTTACATTTCTAAAAAATCACCTGAGGATGAAGCCAAAACATAATGGGCTGGCTTCGAAACATGAGAAATTTTTTGTGTAGTGATACTATGAATTTAAAAACATTGTAACAACCATTACAGTATAACGCTCTACATTTGTATCAAGCACTCTTTATAAAAGTAAATGCATGAACAAAAAGGTAAATAAACCTACGAGTTCAACAACTTAGTTACAATATATATATTGTATAAATATATTATATAAAGCTTAGACCCGATAAAAAATTCAACAAATACTGTGATTTTTTGTTGTCTTTCAACGACATCACCATCAAGTATATCAGACGGTATGAACGGATCCTACACAAAATTAATAGACAAAACTTGTCTATACTATTCAATGAAACCTGCATTAATATATATATATATATATATATATATATATATATATATATATATATGCAGGTTTCATTCAAAATGACAGACAGAATATCTACTCAAACACAAATATTTATCAAAAATTTGAACAGTCTCGGCTATTAGCATGTGTTTACATCGTATATAAAAGGCTAAAGGTCCGCCTTCCTCTATCGAGCGCCCATAGCTCAGACGTAAAATCACTGCCTGATGTCAATGCGGTCTGGTTTCAATCCTAACGAGCTGTACAATAGATCTGTCTGCGGATGACTATATTTATTTAAACATTATTTTTGACTTTTGTAAAAAAAAAATAAATGAATAAAAAATAAAATAAAAACATTGCGTCAAAATAACGGTTATTCCCTTGATACCGCCATTACTGTAACATTGACTGTTTTGGTAATGTTTATTTAGGAGATTATGAAAAAATACACGAACCAAGTAAAATGCGATATTTATTATGCACCATTTTGTAAAGACATAAATGTAAAAAGAAATGTTTTATTCAAAAACTTATAGAATATTATAAAAATTATCAAAATATATAAACCAATAACAATGTGATATTTGCAGTAAAAATTACAGACATTCTGTAATTATACACAAGGAAAACTCTGTCTACTCAATGAATAGATTGATACATATTCAAAATATTTTGTTTTGGTGGTTTCGTCTAAAATCTAAAATTATATGAATTCAGAGGAAGAGATGCTCTCAATCTAATCTAATGATTTTATGTGGCGAGAGCCCGGAAAATGATTTTTTTTCAAAATTCATAATTACAGTTACTCGCTGTTATATGTTTATTTACAGACATTTTTTAAAAATTATCAATAAAAAATCTTTTCATATTTATTTCTTTATAAAATTTGTTATTTAACAAATATTTCCTTTTAGTTGGTTCACATATTTTTATAATTTTGTAAACAGGAAATAATTCTTGTAAATAAGCAATCTAAAAAATAAGTAGCATTTAATCTTCTTGTCAATTGTCAAGAATAAAGAAAAAGCATAAATCCACTTTTATATGTTTGGGTTTTATTTAAAAATTCTATTCAGCGCAGAGAACATTACCACTGGAGTCAAAGATGTATACCGTAATAGTGGCGTTGTGGTGGATAGGAAATTAAGAATTAAAATCAACCTTCTTTTTCACTTTTACAAAAATTCCCGATGACGTGTGAAATCCTGATTTTTCTCAAATAGAAAAAAAGGATTGACCATGTGCTTAAAGAAAAAGTCGAAACCGGATTTCGCAAGTAGATGTTAAATTGATTTTCTGACCAATGGGAGCGAATTGCCAGACTCAGAAGATTTAGCGATCCAGTGCGAAAAATCTAAATTGCTATAAAAGGCTCCGGTCAGCGTCAGTCAGACAATCAAAGATAGAAGCAGCAGAAACGACAAGCTTAAATGTAGCGGGAGAAGCTTCAAGTGACCCGGACATTCGTCCTCTTTCCCCTTCTTTCTCGTGTGCTATTGTCTACTTCTTCTCCATTCAAAACATTCCTACCAAACAAACGCTAATACATACATACGTACGCATAAACTCTTACCAACCAATTACTACTACGAACATTTTCTACAACCCTTGATACCCTTGACGCATTACTTGTTTCTCATTGAACATTAATTTATATGAATTCGTGTTATTCTTTCCTTTTAAAATTTTTTTACTTTAACATACAAAAATTTATATTCTTACTCTATTCCACACTATTCCACACATTCTAATCTCCTACCAACCTTCTGATGATGAAAATTTGATGATAATTCTGGATAAAACTTGTAAGATGTAGGGAGTTCGGTTGTGTATAACACGAGGCCGAATTAAAAAATATTAACCATCTACCTATAGCTACAGTGTCAAGGAATAATCGTCCCTTTAACCCTTTTTTTTTTTTTTGCAAACACTAACGTTAAACATTGCCAAAATGGCTTTTATAATTTCATCTAGTCAGATTTTTTTTAATTTAACTAGTTAGTTTGGTCGAATCAGATAACTTTTAAAACAAAGTCTGCGTTCTTGTGACTATTTTTCCTCTCTGGTTCGCGCGAATGAATTGGAGATCTTATTTTAGATTCATAAAGTTTAAAATAAATAAGGAAACAAGAAAAACAATAGTTGTTGTCTTTCATGGGAAGGTTGGAAGTAAATAAAAGTAAACAAAAATTGATTCATCAAAAGAGGAAAAAAAAACTATGTTTATATAAAAACAAGAGCATCTGTTTGAAAAATTTCAGAAGAAAGTTTCAACTTTCACTAAAATATGACTCAATTTTTCATTTTTCCTTCCATGCTTGTTCGAACTCTATTTAATCTAATAGTATATAAAGTTTACTCAAAACTGGCTGCGGCTTACGGACGTATCACGTTGGAACATCGATTCTCTTGCCTCACGAAAATTAAGCAACGCTGAACCTGGTCATTACCGAGATAGGTGACTGCTTCGGTATACCAGATGTTGTAAGTTTGGATGCGCGAGTGCTGTGAAGGGTTCGGAATTGGAAAACGGGTTCGTTATTTTTACTGACGCGTAAATACCCCTGAGAAAAGTATGAATCCATCTTATTTCCCTCTCAGCTATGACTTAATTAGTGTGACTTGGTATCAGTTGGTAAATAGTCATTATTTCCAAAAGCATTTTTACAATCTAAAAATATTTCCCGACTGCAAAAGGTTGAGCCGTAAAAAAAAATCAACACTGGTTGCTACTATTGTATATATAATTATAATATATTTTTGAAACATGATGATATATTTAGCCATCCGCAGACATATCTGTTTCGCTGTATCACAGCTCATCAGTACGGTTAGACAGCCGATTGCTTTTTACCCAGGATTGAAACCCGACCGAATTGGCGTCAGTCGGCGATTCTACCTCTGAGCTACGGGCGCTCAGTAGAAGGAGGCAGACTTTTTAGCGTGTATATCATCACTATACATGCCCAATAGCTGAGAGTGTTCTAATTCATTGCTGAATGAACGATGCGTAGATACCAGAGTAGCTACTGTTTATATATATATATATATATATACGTAAGTAAAGAATACCTAGTGAGCCAGACAAACCTACCTAGGTTTCACCGAAACGGATCGTCAGGGAAAGCTGGCTAACGAGGAAAGAAACAAACGACATGTATAAAGGAAATTCAATCAACCCACGTGATCAAGAAAGAAGACACCAAACACAAATAGGGGAGAACTTTATTATAGAAAACAAATTTAATTTTTAATTTCATATATTTTAAAAAATTTTTCAAGATTAGTGAATGCAAAGACGAAAACGAAAACCAAAAATGATACAAACCCACCATAGGCAAATTTAATCCAAAAGCCAACGCTTTCTATGCCTACATTTATTTAATATTTCAGTTTTGGAATTCAATAAATTATTGATTTGTCTATATGAAACTATAGCAAGTTTTTCCTCTACACACAACCTACAAAATTTCTGAATGGCTTTATATTTCTAACATCTCTTTAATACTTCCCATTTCAAAATAGGGTCTATATTAAGCTCTTGTTTAATGGACCACACATAAGTGGATAGGGTGGTACTATGTTTATACTTTTCATTATTAAAGCTACTAGTATGATTGTAATATCTTTTTCTGAAAATATCTTGAGTAGCAACTAAGTATATTTTGGGTTCAGTGTCATCAGCGTTTTTATAAATTTTAACACGATAGACGACGCAATTTTGCTGACATTTGCAAGGGACAATTCTTCTTAATCCTACAATTGCAACTACTTATGCTAGTACGCGTATCGTCTCTAACTTTTTTCTTGTTTAATCCACTAATAATTTTCTCAAAATTGGGCATACAGCAATAACTAAGTTTTACGTTATACAACTTATTATCTTTACCAAAATTTTGCTCTAATAAATTGAAAAATATTTTACCGATTTGGGTTTTTACCGCTAAATTTAACGGGGGATTAAACCATAAAATGTTCCGACCTCTATTCTTTCGTTTGTTTCTTTTAGTGTCCCTATATACTAACTTATCTCTATGACCACTTTTAATAAGTAGATCTTGGTACACTTTTTTATGATGATTGAAGATATCTTTACTAGACGAATTGTTTGATAGTCTATAAGAAATACTTTTAGCAATACCCGCATCATATATGCATGAACAAAAGGTTAATAAACCTGTGGTGATACCGACCGAACAAAAGCGATGAACCGGCTGTGTGCTCTCTCACAACTAAAGTCAAATGAATAAAAATCGTCGTGCGCATCCGAGTTCGCGCAGATGTTCCGGTTGAAAAATAAAAATTAGTCAAATATCAAATTACCATTTTTTATTAACCAGCCAATGGGAAGCCTGGAATCAAATTCAAGTATGAAATTTGAAACTAGCTGTTTTGATCCAAAATGCCGATATAAAAAGCGAAGACACAAACGCTTTGTCAGACAGAAGGACGAAAGGAGAAGAGTGTAATTAGTTTCTCCCTTGACCTATGTCGAGCGGCTACTATGTTGACCTCTTCCTTTCTCCCTGATCTCAAAAAGTACTAACTGACCTTTTCAAAGACATTCCACATACCAACTTGCTGACTTGGGAATCGGCAACTTCAAAATGAACATAAATCCCACGACTAAGCCTTTTACCCTTTCAGCATTATATCTTCAATGAACATTCTTTTATCCCTTTCAGCTCGTTATTATTTTGCCATGAACTCTCTCTAACTTCCGTTGGACTTTTATTTCAAGTATTGTTTTATTTGTAAAACATAATTACTATGTATATATATGAATGTTATTTTGTACACAAAATTGCCTTTCTTGAGTTTATAATCATTTTATGAATTATATCTATCTTCCCACACAAGGCCAAATTCCGTCAACCTGCTACGGAATCCTACTACAACTAGAAAAGGAATAAGAGATACCCGCTATAAACCTACGAGTTCAACAACTTAGTTACAATACACTATATATATATATATATATATATATATATATATATATATATATATAATGAAATCCCTAGCTATATCAATATTAGCTCTAACCACCCTAGCGTCATTATAAACCAAATACCTAAGACCGTGAATATTAGAATTAACCGATTATCCTCTAACCGAGAAATCTTTAGGAATAATAAAAACTATATGATAAGTCCTTCCAGAATAGCGGATATAAAGAGAAATTAGCGTATTTAACACCCACCAAGAATCAGGAACCATTAAAGGCCAAAAGTAGAAATAGGAGAAGGAAAATTATATGGTTTAACCTCCCGTTCTGTAAACTATCAACTATTAACATTGGGAAGATCTTCCTTAAATTAATAAATAAACATTTTCATGGAGATAACCTCCTGAATAAGATATTCAGTAGGCAAACTATCAAGATTAGTTACTCGTGTATCAATAGCATGTATAACATTATTAGCTCCCATAATAACCAAATCATGAAGAAATGTAGGGAATCAAATACAGAAAATAGAATGATACACCCCCCTGTAACTGTAAATCTAGAAATAACAGTCCGATTGAGGGTAAGTGTAGATCTGAAAATATGATCTATCAAGCCACCATCTACCCTAAGTAAAATAAGGAGAGACGTAATGTTAATATCGGAATTTCGGCGGGAATTTGGAAGCAACAGCTTTATAACCACAGGCACTCCTTCACCAACCCTAGTTTAAGATACCAAACAGCTCTTTCTAGAAAATACTGGGAATTAAAAGAAAGTAACTTAGATCCCCAGATAAAATAAGAACTCACAGGCAAGGCGTCATAACCTTGCCGATGAGTTCCCATTTTTTTCCCCATTTTTATCTCCTAATAGCTTAAGAGATAGGTGTAATCTATGTTTGACAGAAACAATTAAAATTTTAAAATTTCAAGACCAAAATATACTCCTTAACAAACGATGGGAGATAAGTATGTGTCGCCATAGAAATAAGTATAAATTACATTAGTTATCCTATTCCCCCAATTAGTAACAATAAAAGTTAGCCAAACAGTTACTTCCCCACCACCCCTACCACTACTAGCTGAAGGGTCAGGCCACATACCTCCCACTACCAAGGCGGAATTACTAATAATTCCTTCTCCCATCTCAACCCAATGAAAACTAATATATCCCAACCCCTTCTTTTACCTATGCTAATCTCTAGGCTTAGAATTTTTCCTCATTCTCTGTTTATAAGGGGTCGAAAAATGCATGCCTTAAAATAGCTATATCCCACGAAGTTTTATCTGAATATATATAAACGAGATTATAATCATACTCGTGTCGAAAACCTTCCTCGAAAACTCTCGACGAAAGAAAAAAAAAATGGTTTTAAAAAACGAAAGAGGTTAATACATGAACGTCAGTCAAAAGTGTTCGGACCGAGATCAGCACGAAGCCCCCCCCCCCCTATAAAAAAAACAAACCCCGATACGAGTAATCATCTTACAAAAAGCGCTCAATACAGAGGTAGAGCGAAATAAATAGATAACACCTAGTGACCCAGATGAACCTACCTATGTTTCACCTAAACGGATCGTCAGGCTAAGCTGGCCAGACTTCCCTGACGATCCGTCTGGCTCATTAGGTGTTATCTCTCTCTCTCTCTATATATATATATATAGATATATGTGTGTGTGTATTTAGGCAGCAAATTTTGTTTTAGACATGCCACGTTAAATAAATCGCAAACATTGTGCCTGCTTACTTTTAATAAAATCCGTTCATACTAACGGATAATATTTCGCGTATTATAATCAAAAGATGTCAGAAATGAGCTGTAACGTTGACAGATGTTATCATTCATTACTCAAGTTATCCAAAAGTGCTTTAAATTTCTTTGCGAGATCATTTTCAGGGGTGTGAGTTATGGTAACAAAAATAACCACAAAACTGTGTTGCTAAAAATTACTGGAATTTTTTTCTTCTTCTTCAAATATAACGGTTGACAAATTACTAGCGTTCAGTAGAACGTGAAAATTATCTAAAATGGAATTTTTTATATGTTGTAATGTCATGGTCATGCACGTGTTAAAGCATGAAAAACCGTTCTTTTTACAAACATTTTAGAACGTTACTGCTGTATTGATAGCTGATTCTATTTATTGACGGATTAAGTGTTTTAATGTATATAGCCTCAAGAATAATTTTCAAACAAATTATTTCAAACTGTCGATTGTTTATAACCAAGTTTCGTTAATCTTGGTTAATTTCCGTAATATATATCAGCATGTTTTAAAAATCGCACGCATACTAGACTTCCATGTAAGGAGAGAACAAGGAAATTACACTTTCTTCCTGGGTACAGCAGTGCGTCTCTTATCCCGAATATTCAAAAGATACATACAAAAACAAACAAAACTCGAAACTATTATGTGAAATTTCAAAGGAACGAACATTTATTACTTAAACAATAAACAATTTTTACAAATGAGCTTCCACAATTTTTTTTTTTTTTTGCGCATTTTTCAGTAAAGGCAGGAGAGAAAATGATACAAAAAACTTTAAATAAACTGGAAATATTCTTTAAAAAGTCAATGGAACTTTTTTTTTCTTCAGAAAAGTGTTTTATTAACAGGTTTCAATTAATTCGCTTGTTTTTTTGTTTTTTTTTTACCTTATGCTTCTGTGAGAAACAGCACAGTACAGTTTGATTAACAAGTTTTAATTAATTCGCTTGTTTTTTTTTATTTTGTTTTTTCGTATTTTACCTTATGCTTCTGTGAGAAACAGCACAGCTCCTCCATAGGTGATTGTCAAAATAGCTTTTCCTTCCTAAAGCTTAGCTGTAGGACAAAATTTCCATGTCTCCTCATTTGAGACTTGGTCTAAACTCATTACACCATCTTATCAAAATTCTTATCTTTTGGTCGAAAATTAACTTCTAAAGTTATCTGCTGACCCGTCTTATAGATATATATATAATCGAAGACTTAATTTAAATTAACGTGGGTGGAAGGCAATAGATACAAAGAGCATATATTTTTCAACATGGAAAAGGAAATTTAAAATAGGTAGGCTTGATCGAAATATTTTTAATGATTTTTAGAGCCAGTTCTACATTTAGTAACTTTTTCAGACAAATGTAAAACGTCTGGTTATTTAAAATTTTCTTTACATTTTATTAATCATTATTCTAATTTCTTTATATTACTAATAAATTTTGTTATATATATATATATATATATATATATATATATAGAAGCTATCTACATCAAACAGTTTAAACCTAGCCTAAATAAAATAAATTTCGACACCTCCACTAACATACTTCAATGCCTATAATCGACGGGAAAAACAATATTAAGGAGTGAGAACAATAAAAGAACAAGAATTAAGTTGGCATTGCACTTGAATATTTGAAGATCAAAGTTGACTGGGAAGCAAAAAGCCGGAAGATAGTTCAACAAGCGAGAAATGCGACAGAAGAAGCCTTTGGCATAGAACTTACAGTGACATCTAGGCATTTCAACTATAAAATAATGAGACCTTCCTGCCAATCTAGTACTGCACTTACATTCATAAAGTACTGGTACAATAGAAGAATATTCATCAGAAAAAATTATCATGAAAGTATTTATAGAAATGGTACAGGATGCTACATTACGGAGGTAGTAAAGGGACTGAAGCTGAGATGCCAGGACTGGACCAATAACATTGCAGATTCTTCTTCTTTTAGGATTTGCAAAAGAACAGATGTGACAGCAATATTTAAATCAAGGATGAATGATAGGCTTATAAATGCGTAATAAAGATTCTCGCAAGAAGAATTGTTTGGCACATCAGTGATCCAACTTTCTTAAGCTGCAGACCTAGCAATTGATTCAATATAATTCGTACACTTCATATAAGCGAGAAACGTTAGTCCGAGAAGGCGCAAGAGTCATTCTTCTGGAGGTTAGCATCAGCCATTCTGAGGGAAGATAAAATGTTTCTCGTAGACGATTAAAAGAGAGCAGTTTTGTTTTGAAGACGTTAAAACTAACAACCCATTTCTTGCCTCCGTTAACGACAGATTGTAGATAATTTTTTAGTTGCCAATTGACCATATTGAACCGATCAAACTTACTATTATTACAGGAGAAAATAGTTGTACCATCAGAATACATACCGAGTTGAGAACTGATAACAGGTCATTTATGAAAATTAGGAACAATATAGGTCTAAGCCTAGAGTCCTGGGGAACATCTTGAATTAAGGCAACAAGATCTAGAAGAGTGGCCATTCAAGATAGTGTTTATTTCACGAAGAAAGAGAGAATCAGTTCAAAGATTCGTTCAGAAAGACTATAACCTTTCAAATAGCGAATGAGACCAGTATGCCAAACCCTGTCAAATGCCTTAACACACACACATACACATACACACACAAACATATATATATATTTTTTTTTTCTTTAATCCGAAGTGGAAGAGTAGGAAGGTAAATTCCAAGAAGCTGATCATAAGTAATTTAACTCCTTTAGTTGTCTATCTTTATAAAATATGGATTCCTTTACTAAACTCCTTTTTTCCTTTGTTAACACACACACATATACATATATATATTTCTTTAATAATCTTAAATTTATGACTTCCTGTAATGGATAAACTTAATTAAAAAATTTTAAGATCTTACATTTAAATCTATTCCTTCCCCTTCTAAATATACCGTTCCAAACCCCTGTAAACATTCACGTATGGAACCGAGCGAGCGTCTTCCATTTGATACCCCGTCTTTCTCTTGTCTCTATACACCCTCTAATCTCCGCCCCTCCTAGTTCTGTCCTGTTCTGTTTTGTTTACCCTAATCCCCAACTTAAAAAAATCCCACTTGCCTGACCTTAAGGGAACTCTCAATTCTTGACCGTTGTTAACTTCGCCCCTCCCCCTTTACCCCAGGACTTTCTCCATTTAGAAATAAACAAATACTGTCAAAAAAAAAAAACCCACACATTTTTAAACTCAAAACTTTTTAATATTCTTTCCTATACATATTAAGACAGTATATGTGGATCATCACTATGTTATATATATATATATATATAGGGTTGGTATGGATGGAATAAAATGCCGATATCCAACATAAACACTATTCTTGTATTTTGATTGGTTATTACAGACTACGTAGCAATGTCGCCTCTATTGAAGGCGTTTAATTAGTTTTGAACCTTTTAAAATTATTCATCTCGCAATCAGCACCATCACTTGATAAGACACAAGAAGTGTTGAAGCAAAATAGCTATTTTAGTGATGTTATAACATATTTATGCTAAAAACCTCAGAGTGAGAGAAAGAGAGAGATAAGTAAAGAATTCTTTATTTATTAATCCAACAGATTTTAAGCTTCCAACTCTATTTTAGTGGATATTTGAGTAGAAGTTTCGTTTATTTATTCAACAGTAAATTTATTTATTTTCCTCAAGCGGTTTGAATATTCGAGAAATCTTATTAAAGAAAAATATGTTCTCTCCGACCGGAATCTAAGCTGCCTCCTTTTCTATATGAAGAAACCATTTTCCGATCCGACTCATCTAATTTTTTTTTTTAATCATATCACCCCGAGCAAGGCGGTAACGCCACTGATGTGCAGGGGGCTACGTAAGAGTGAAAAGATTGGAAAAGAGAAAGCCGGAAACCACATCCTATACAGGGAACAAGGAATCTCTCGACCGACTCATCACTTTTGCTTGATCGGTAACGCATTACGTAGCTGAGTCAGTCTAAACCACGTCGGATCAAACGACAGTTTATCCTACAAAAGCTACGCTTAGATTTGTGTCGTTAATGAGTCTTTTATTTTCGATGGAAAAATGTCTTTCTTATGCAAAAGAGTCAACAAGAAGAGTGCCGGGGTGGGGGCGAGATGAACAAAATTATGTACTCCTTCACTTCAGTATTATGTTCGCCTGATACGACAAAACTTTCCGTTAATTTTGTGCTTCATTAAACAGCGTCTATCATTTGAAATTTCAGTGGGATATTTTTTACTCTTTTTTCAAGCTTGGAAAACCAATTTCATCTTCAACAATCATTAGATCGGATATAAGTAGTCTATCAGGAAAGCAGGCCTTTTAATTAGTCGGTTGTATATTTTCTTCTGTCTGGGTTGTTGTAATAAATCCCCACCAAATATTTTAAAATTACGTACTGAAAAGTTTTTGACCTGATTCATTACCCATTTCCTCCAAAAAATTATTATTCTGACGTTTGGTCTTTGAAACACTGGTTCTGCGATATGGGTTGGGCTAAGGACCTTTCAGCACTTGCAAAAAGGGTGCAGATGTTCTAATTTAAAATGAAATAGACGTGCAAAGTTCAAATTCCGGTTGAGTCAGTTTATGTACATTACGCACTAATGCCTTTGGGAAAGGCACAAATTGTCAAATGGTCACTATCCATATTGGTAGGCAACCAGTATAAGTAGACAAGTTCGAATTCAAAATCAAAACAGGAATCCATACTTTTTTTCTCAACGATGAGTAAAAATAACAAAAGTAACAATGGAGCTCGCAATCCAACCTCATAAAAACCTGCTTATTCAAATATAATCGGCGCTATTTAATCTTATCATCTAAGATCATAAGACTGGATTCAAATGAATCTCAGATTGAATTCTTTGAATTCATTAATCACTTTAAAACAATAAATCTATGCATTTCGTATTTTTTAAGCAAAATAACAAAAATATGTAAGTGCGTTGTCGTGCAGTTGTTATATACCCTTCACTTCGTGTAAACTGCAAACCAAAATGACTGTCGTCTTCACTGGTAAACACGGACACAGATATATAAAATATGCAATTATATTTTTAGTCTTCTTCTTCGGTGATGTGGTTCGGAGTAGAGGAGTGGTCAAAGGTAGGTACGCACATACGAGCGAGTTGATCGCTGAATTCGTCTTTTCACCTTCTAAGCTGGCTCTCCCCGTCTGATCTGTATTTCTCTGTTCTCTCTCTCTCTCTCTTTCTCTCTCTCATATAACAGATTACGTCATCTTCTGCAGCGCATATTGTTTAGTACTTTCGAATTATTATTATTGGTCTTCCAATGGTTTATATTCTCTGACATTGACTACGGTTTTATTTCGTTTTACCAAAACAAAACACAGCCACACTCTCTCAATGCAAAGCTAGCCCCGTATTCTTAATTTTCTTAAAAATGACAAATAATATTTATTCTAAAGTAAATCAACTTTTGTTTTTATATTTAATGACCTGGAGAACAGCTGTCTAAACACAATTTTGCCTGTCACCCGGCGTCCGCATTCCCGACCTTCTAGAGTTAATGTTTTTTATGCTATTATTCTTCTTAAAAACAAATATTTGGATTATAAAATTCATTTTAAAGTAATAATTCGTGCCTTCTTTATAACCCGTAAGGTATGCTGATACGGTCCTTGTTAGAAAACAAAATAAATGATTGTAAGTTTTTTATATGGCTAATTTTCCAAAATATAATACAGAAATTTGAAAAAAATTGAATAAAAATTAATTCAATATTTTTTATATGATATTCTTCTTCAGAACAAATATTGATTTTTTTAAAAGCATTATTTACACCACAAGTATTTTTAAAAACTTTATGTTGAATTTTATTAACATTGTTGTTAAAATTGTATACCAAATTTAATCAGTTGTAGAGCCGTCTTAACGCATGGGACCGATAGGCATTTGCCCGGGGTCCCACAATCATAGAGATCTCTTGCTAATCTGTGTATGTTAAGTGACTTGTGTAATAGAAGCACATTTTTAGAAAATACTAAAAATAGAAATTACTACAAGCCACGCGTATTGCGATTGGTGAAAATATATGCCATTATAGAAAGATTCATTTCATTTGACTTGGTTGTTGAAAAGAAAATTGGTGAATGTCTACTCTTGACCTATCAGTCAGTAAAGTGCCATACGTGAAACACGCTTGGGCGATCATGTCTCGAAAGCGACATGACTGACTGGGCAGAAGATTTTCCCGCAGTAAGTTGCCATTGCTTTCTGCGGTAGACTGGTTGCCAGTCAAGGCTATAGAACCCAATCTGTCCTGTTATTTATCCCATAACTGGAAGGAAGAGCCGGATTAATACCTTTCCCAAGGGTATTTGCGCGTAAGTGAATGCAAAGAATTCAACTGGAATTTGAACTCGGCACCCCGATTTCTCGTTCCGAGCCGATATCCACTGCACCACAACGCACATCCAAGATACCAAAAATTGCGAGGCTTACTCCAAAGAGGCCGCCCACCTATATAAATGGAAGGGATGGTTTGTCTCGTCAGTTCAGTTCACTTGTTGACAATTTCACTTTCATTGAAAAGATCAAAGAACTGACCCTGACTTCGCACAGTCTTAGTACATACTCGACGGTAAAACTCTCATTTCTATCTTTTAATATTTCTGACCTAGACTACTACTGACTATCTGTTAGAGACAATATTATCTTTTATTTTTCTCAGGTTTGACTTAATTCTCAAATTTTCCCCAAACTAAATCAATATTGTTTTGAATTTTTAACTGTAATAGTTATATTTTTACTTTTTGTAAATAAATTATTTTTATTGTTATAAAACGCTAGCATTGGTAGTACGTCATCATTCTCCTTTTCTTTCACCTTGTTTTTCTCTTTTCTTTTTGTTGCAACCGTGACAAAATGGAGGCATGCCCTAAGCTTTGATGCTCATTTCAAAACAAAAACAGGCAATTCAACTGTCTTAACTAAAACGAATAATTTTTTCATCCAATGTTTATTTCACAACAACAACAAAGTAATTCATTTTTCTCTTCAGATATATTTTTTTGATAAAACTGACTTTGTATTTGTATTTAAAAATGTTGTTTTCTGTTGAAGAATTTGGATGAAGAATTTCACTTGTTAGAAAAGTCAGATTTATTGCAACTAGCTAGATATCTTGATTTAAACATCAATGCAAATATGAAATAAGCAGAATAAACACTAGTCCTACTGCATTACTATTAATAGCAATGAAATTAATATTGGATATATTCTATACATTGTATTAGCCAAGGAATGGGGCAATGTTTAGATTATTAGTGACTGAACCTGAGATTCAATCACAACATTGAAGCATGTTGTGGTTATTTAAGATTATAAGTTTATGATGAAGTCCTATTTATCAGGTATTGATAGTTTGTGGATATATGAATAGGTAAGCTTTTTTATTTTGCAAGTTGAGAAAAACATTGAATGTAATCTTGTATACCTTTACATAGATGAGACTAGATCAGTACCAGACACCCTAGCTATGCCAAATATATGTACAAGTATATATATGTATATGTGTATATATTTGTTTGTCCATATGTGGGTATCTATATATATATATATATATATATATATATATGTGTGTGTGTGTTTGTGTGTGTGTGTGTGTGTCGATCTTTCTTCCCCGTTTTTTATTTGAATAATTTTATAATAATCAAACTCAATGAATTTAAAATTCGTAGTCTCTAACATTAATTCGTAATAAGTTTTGTTGAAAATAAATTTTAATTTTTATTGTAAAGTGAAACTAACAGTCGATTTATAATACTGATATCTAATCAAATATTTGCATTCATGCCCCAATAAACTGTTTTTAGAGTCTGTTCTTAGGTTCTTCAAATTAGAAATTACTTGTATTTTACTTAGTCACCACAGACTTTGTAACACTGTCTCTTTGAGTGAAGGTGTTTGGCTAGTTTTTAACCTTTTAAAACTCTTCAACTCTAGATCAGCACTATCACTTGATAAGACACAAGTAATGTCGAAACAAAGTAGCTACTTTATAACATATAATGACATATTTATGCTATGAATTTAAAAAGAAAATATTATTCGATTTACTCTGTATTGAGCACATTTTTTAAGAATAGTGTGTGTGTTTTTTTACGTAATTTTATTCCACCCATACTTACCCTAGAGAGAGAGAGAGAGAGAGAGAGAGAGAGAGAGAGAGAAACAGATATGCGTGTGTATATGTGTGTATGTGTGAGTGTCTCCATTTATAATATCACATGCAGTATAGCCCGGCGTCGCTCGGGTGTAATGGAAGCTTTAAAACTAATCCATGGTCCTGGAGCTCAGGCTCTTTGGACATTGGCACGAAAGACTAAAAAGCAATAGTTGTTTCCAGTTAAAGCGAAACCGTAGACTGAAAGAAAAATGAATGGATGTAAATCAAATTTTGAAGTTTGGTGAGAATTGGATAAAAATTGTGGATTTGCATAAAGGACATACAGACAGATAAACAGACACACACAAACATCTCGCCTTATATATATATATATATATATATATATATATATATTGCGCACTATTGTAAGAACTGCAACCTTGAAACTTCTGAATATCGTTTCTTGTATCTTTGTCTATGAGTGTATCAAATTTGATTTAAATCGGACCACTTCTTCTATAAACCGATTTTTTCGATTATCGATTTTCGATATTTATTGGCACAAAACCAAGCTAAGAACACTTGTAGACGCTTATAGTACAACTGTGTAAATTTTCAAGAAAATCGGTTCAGCCGTTTCCGTGTCTATAGGTAATGGACACACACAGACAAAGTTCCATTGATAAAATAAGTTTAGATTATTAATTGGAAGTTCTTTCGAAGGACAAAACAAGTAACTTCACAGTTTCTCATTTTTTTTCTTTTGTCAGTCAGTAACTTGTTAAAAATATGACTATCGTCCTAATGAACACAAATACGTTCCTCTAGTAATTTTAAGATTATCCAGTAAAATATTATATAATAATGATAACCAGTATTAACTAAGTTCAACTAGTACAACTATTATAGAGCAATCAGTGAAGATCGAACTTACAACTGTAGTAATAACAAGATTTACTTGTTCATTACTCCACATCCACAGGTTCCTTATCTTTGTATTATTATGTTGCCATTTTTCATCATATTTCCATTTCTGCTATGGTCGCACTACCTACCAAGTCTGCGGGAAGACCTAAGGCAGGTCGTAGTGTGTTGTTATGGCTCCACTTCATCACGAGATACTAGATTAGCAACTAGATCCCACCCTTCTACAGTGAAACTGATAAAATGCAACCGCAACTTCTACTCCAACAGTTTCTTTCCTCGCATTTCCTGACTGTGGAATTCCCTTCCACACGATTGCTTCCCCGACGGCTACAATCTCCAGGAGTTTAAATGTAAGATCAATAGACACCTCCTAACACACTAACTTGCTCCCATTCTATCAAACACTCTTCCCAACCCTCATCCTCGGTATCCTTACCCATCTATCACCTTCCTCCTGACATTCCCTATGTCTAACCACTCCTTCTCTTTACCTTCCCCTATGTAGCCCCAATAGTGGCAGTGGAATGCCTTGCTTGGGGTGAAATGATTTAAAAAAATGTTTTTTCTATCTCCTCTAACATCCCTAGCGTTACATAGACAAAGTTCTCCTTAGTGTGTGGGCTGTACTTAACAAGACAATTGTTTTGCATATCTCTTAAGTTGGTTTCCAGGGATTCTTTCAGTGTGTTGTTTTGTTCCATTTTTATCATTCCAAGTGCACCTACTATCACTGGCACGACTCTTGTTTTCAATTTTCACATTTTTTCTATTTATATTTTCAGGTTTTTATATTTTGACAGTTTTTTGAATTCCTTGGTTGCTATGTTACAATCCGCTGGACAAGCCATATCAATTATTAGGCAAATTTTTCCTTTCTGGTTTTTAACAATAATGTCCGGCCTATATGCTTCAATTTTTCTGTCTGTGTAGCTGGTGTAATCCCATGGAATGGTGACATCTTCTATTTCTGTAACTAAAGCTGGGTGGTGTTCATACCAGTGTTTGTTTCCATATTTTCCATAGTGTTTGCACATTGTCCAATGTAAATATTGCCCCACTCTATCGTAACGATTTTTATATTCATTTGGGGCAAGTACAGAACAATCTGAGATTAGATGATCTATTGTTTCTTGGTATTTATCACAGAACCTGGATTTTGGATCCACATTATTATGTATAATATTTGCCTGAAAGTTCCTAGGGAAAGACTTTGGTCTTGCACTGCAAGAATAAAGCCTTCAGTCTCAGACTTTAATCCAGATGCACGTAAACATTGATGAGTATTAACTTTATCAACACTGGATTTATTGGCACGTTCTGGATATTGGCCATGCAGAGGTTTGTCTTGCCAGCGTTGTTTCATCTATTCAAGAGCTTTATCCTTGGCTATCTTTTTCATATTTTTTGCTGCAATATTTGGTTCTTGGCTTGTTTTGCTTTTCTACAGAATCTACTAAATGTAAATTTTGTTTGTATTTACTGCTTCTTTCAGTATTAAATATTTTTTCTTTCTATTTTCATGTTGTTTGACTAATTGTATCATCCAGTCCTTTGTTGTTTCTATGTATGTTAGTAAGCCAATAGTTGTTTTGTATGACAATTCTAGCTGAATAAGACCTCTTCCACCTTCTTTACGGGTTATGTATAGAAGGTCTACATCAGCTTTTGGATGATGTATCTTATGCTTAGAAAGAAGCTTTCTTGTTTTAGAATACATTCGTCTGATGTTGTTTAGAGTCGAGTTCAAGATGTTAAAACTATATTAGACCACTGGGATAGCAAGGCTATTAATGGCGATAATTCTGTTCTGAGAATTCAATTCAGTTTTTAATATCAGTCGTAGCCTTGTATAGTACACTTTACGCACTATTTCTTTCATTTTTGTTATGGTGAATTTTTTCATTCTCATTTACACTTAGGTATTTATAATCTTCTTCTGGCTATAAATCTTTTATTGTTACAGCAGGGTCTATGCTAATTGAGGATGTTTGTTGTAGCGATTCTCGTAAAACTGTAGCTTTAGCACATTTATTCAAATTGAATTTAATTCCAATCTCTTCACTGAAGCATTTTGCAGTTTGCAGAAAACCTTCCAGCTCATTATCATTATTCTGCTTGTTTGTTTTATGTACGACCATTATGCTTTTCTACTTAGTATCAGAGTGTAGTATCTGTCCAATCCTGGACCTCATGAATTGAAATTAGTTATATTTTATAGCCAAGAAACTTTTTTGATGTACCGTGTCCTTTCAGAACGTAGGTTATCATAACTCTAAACAACTTTCTATCCTTTGTAGCTCTTAGCAAAAAAAAAAAATGTGGTGGGAAGGTTCTCCTCTATGATAACACAAGCATGGATACAGAAAGCATAGGGAAAAAAATTGGAACTCATTTGGTCTGCTTGCTCTTCTCTACCTGCCATATTCAGCTGATCTTGTACCGACCGATTATTGCCTTTTCCGATCGCTGTAATCCACTTTACAAAAAGAATGCTCTCATGAAAAGTAGGTTCAAAAGAAACCTAAAGGATTTTACTAAAAAAATTGAGTCAATTGAGTGCCATACGTGATACACGTTTTAGTGGATCATGTCTCGAAAGAGACATTACTGACTAGGGAGTTGATTATCCCGCAGTAGGTTACCATTGTTTTCTGAGGTAGACTGGTTGCTAGCCAAGGCTATAGAACCCAATCTGTCCTGTTATTTAACCCATAACTGGAGGGAAGAGACAGATTAATACCTTTCCCAAGGGTATTTGCGCGTAAGTGAATGCAATGAATTCAACTGGAATTTGAACTCGGCTCCCCGATTTGTCGTTCAGAGTCGATATTCACTGCACCACAACGCTCACTTGCCTGATAAAATGATCTGTCTGTTCAGTAGCAACAGCTCATTGCAAATAATTCTAAATATATAATTGAATAAAATAAAGTTGATAGACAAAAACGGAAATTATTTGACTCAACCTAATTTATAAAAATAAAGACAGATAGAACGCAAAAAACTTCAAGTGTAAATTGTATTAAAATAACGATGATGCAGTACAAGTTGTTCCGAAAATAATACAAGAAGAGGGTATATAAGTGAGTGGGGAAGGAATTCTGCTGGGATCTGTGCATGCAATTGTTTTTTAGCCATAAAGATTAATGTATATGCGTAAAACTGAATCTATCCAAGAGAATGAATCACATGAAATACTTTGTGACTCTGAAATCCAAACGAATCATGCAATACAGGTAAAAACACACACACACATATATATGTCATCCGCAGATCTGTTTCGCTGTATCACAGGTCATCAGTACGGTTAGACTCCGATTGCTTTTAACCCAGGATTGAAATCCGACCGAATTGGCGTCAATCGGCGATTCTACCTCTGGGCTATGAGCGCTCGGTAGAAGAACGTAGACTTTTTAGCGTGTATATTATCATTGCATATGCCCAATAGCCAGAGTGCTCTAATTCATAACTGAATGAGCGATATATATATATATATATATATATATATATATATATATATCTCAGAGAGTGAGTTTTGCTATTCTGGCGGCCCTTGTATTAAATCTGAATTGTTTCGTGTTCAGTATAACAAAAGGAAAAAAAAATGAATGACCAAAACTCAGAGGTAAATCACAGAAAAATATTTAAATTACAAAACACACGAAATAAAATATTTACAAATATACAATTTTTGTTGGATTCAAAACAAGAAACAGAGTTTACTACAGGTAAGTGTTAAGAGGAGAGAAGGGGAAGGTAAGGTGTCAAGTATCTTTACCCAGTTAAGTTGGCAAAGAAGTTAAGTGCTATACTTTTTGGAAATCCTTAAATGTGTATATAAGGAATAATATGAAAGAATCCAGAATATCTATTTACCCATTAGTTCCATGAGGTTCTCTTTCAGGTTTTAGTTGGTTGGTAACTTCTTAGAGATTCTTTCAGCTGGATATAAATCCTTGAATCATAACCGGAGTTGATAACATGAGCAAACCCTGGTAACAACTCACTGCCCAAAATCTATTTTTATAGAGGCTAACACATAAATTGCATATTTCTAGAACTTTTAGAACTCTCTAGATTTTATTAAAACATTCCACTATTTTCCAAACGTTCTATTTCTAATTTCCTTATTTGTACGACTACTTCATGAATTAAAACTTTTTGGAGTAACAAGTAGGATTCAATAGATTTCCTTTTCTACAACTTTTTGACATTATTATATATATATATATATATATATATATATATATATATATATATATAAATGCATCATCGTAACAGTATTTCTATCTCGCCTTAGAGCTGAGAAAGTTACGAGACATGAAGCTGACAGTCGTTATCAGGGCGCTTTGAAGAGCCTAGAAAAAGGACTGCATGGCCAGAAAATTGGAATGACTATATAGAACCCATAGCTAAATACGCTGCTCAGAAAGTCTGTTCTTTGTGTAGAGAATAAAAAGTTGCCAGGAAGTTTTTTCCGCCTGAAACAATTCTGCACATATGTCAACCATTACAGGCAACCTCTCCTGCCTCCCATAAGCATGGACCAAGTGATTCTCCCTGAGAGTAATACACTACGCCTCCTCGGACTTACCCTGTCCTCAGACCTCAAATGGAACCACTATATTGAATCCATAGCAAAATCTACTGCTAAGAAGGTTGGGTCATTATGTCGATCCAGGATGTTTTTTCCACCTGAATCCATCCTCCATATATACAAGTCAACCATCCGTCCGTGCATGGAGTACTGCTGCCATTTATGGTCAGGTGCCCCTGCCGTTCTCCTCAGTGTTCTTGACAAGCTCCAAAGGAGAGTCTGTAATGTGATAGGTACTGATCTGGCGATTCGACTGCAGCCACTTCCCCACCGTCGAAATGTGGCCTCCCTTTGTCTGTTCTATAAATACTTTCATGGCTTCTGCTCGGACGAACTTAAGTCACTGATGCCTCCTCAACAGATGTTTACTCGTGCAACCAGACTGGCAACTTGGTCCCACCCATTCACAGTCAGGTTAGCCAAATGCAGACGACAATTCTACTCCTGCAGCTTCTTCTCTCGCACTTCCCGCCTGTGGAACTCGCTCCCGTATTCTTGCTTTCCTGACGGCTACAACCTCCAGAAATTTAAATGCAAAGTCAATACTCATCTACTAACCACTGGACTCTAGCTCTCTCCCCACCCCTGTATAACCTTCCCTTTCTCTCCACCTATGTATCTGTCATCGCACCTGCTTTCTATTGTTCCTTTCTAACTAGTTTGTACTCCTCACTCTTTTCTAATTAATCTTTTTACATTTATGTAACCCCCTGCACATCAGTGGCGTTTCCGCCTTGCTCGGGGTGAAATGATTAATAAAAAAATAAATCTACCATCCGCCCGTGCATTGAATACTGCTGCCATATCTGGTCAGGTGCTACTGCTATCCACCTAGGTGTCCTTGACAAAATCCAACGGAGAATCTGTAATGTGGTCGATCCCGACTTGGCTGCTCAGATACAGTCACTTTCTCACCGGCGCGATGTGGCTTCCCTGTGTCTCTTCTACAAATACACGGCTTCTGCTCCGATGAACTTAGCTCACTGGTGGCCCCTATATAGAAATTTACTTGAACCGCAAGATTAACAACTAGGTCCCACCCTTTTACTGTGAAACTAATAAATTGTAAACGCAAATTCTACTCTAACAGCTTCTTTCCTCGCACTTCCCGCCTGTGGAATTCCCTTCCATTTACTTGCTTCCCCGAGAGCTACAATCTTCAAGAATTTAAATGTAAAATCAATAGTCATCTCTTATCTCACTAACCTGCATCCTCTTTCTCATGCTCCTTCCTCCGTCCACACCACTCTCATCAATATTCTCACTCTTCTCTTACCTACTTTCTGACACCCCCTATAACCTGTCACTCTTTCTCATAACTTTCCTCCTATGTAACCCCCAGCAAAACAGTGGCTGTAAAATGCCTTACTTGGAGCGGTATGATTATATATAAGTAAATTTGGAGTCTAGACGATTAAATTGTTTATAAAAGGTCGGATATGTGCGTTGTGATACAGTGGATATCGACTCGGTATGAAAAATCGGAGAGCCGAGTTCGAATTCCAGTTGAGTTCGTTGCATTCACTTACGCGCAAATATCCTTAGGAAAAGGTATTAATCCGACCATTCTTCTTCCAGTTATGGGTTAAATAGCAGGACAGATTGGGTTCTATAGCCTTGGTTTGCAACCAGTCTACCGCAGAAAGTTATTGCAACCTACTACAGGAAATCCTCTGCCCAGTCAGTCATGTTTATTTCAAGACATGATCGCCAAAACTTGCATCGTGTATGGCACTTAACTGGCTGACTCAAAGTGTTGGAATGTTGAGGGCCTTGCAGTCACTTAATCTTTGGTGTAAGCCACCAGCTATTATTGCTGGGAATATTCAATGGGTGAATAATAATGATAATAATAATAACAGCAACAACAACAACAATAATAATAATATCAGTAATAGTAGTACTACTAGTAAAAATAATTTGTTATATAAGATTTAATCAAGACTATTGGAATGAAAAACTATAACAAATTTATAAAATACAAATAACAATAGAAGAATGATAAAACAGAAATCACAATAAAATCCCATATAAATGTTTAAAAAATTAAAAATACATTTTAATAGAATTTTAAAAAGACATAGTTCTTTAAATGAATTACGATTCCCTTGCAGAAAACAATAGGTTTGCTTTAATAATATGACATTTTGTTGAAATAAGACTTATTAGCGAAAAATAATTGATTGTCCTGACTGACTCGACTTTTGCTTTCTAATTAGCAAAAGTCCTGTTTAATAACTACCCGATGGAGTATCTATCACATTTTAATAAGAGTCAGACGGTAATCCGAAGCAAATGAAAGCAGAGACAGTTACGATCTTTTAAATAATAGAACAAACAATCGGTAGCCTCCAGTCCCCAGGGGAGATTTGTAGATCACGTGGGGACTAAAAAATATCAAGAAAACAATGCGAGATTATTTTTAAAGAAACTGGCAATTCTGAAAACAGCCCAGATATTTAATCTGAATCTTAAACTTATTTTTAAAAAGAAAAAATCTGAAAAATATTATTTCTGAATCTTAAATTTATTTTTAGAGACTCGCCAACTAAAATTAATTTAATCTACTGTTGACAAAGCAATCGTGTAAAATAAAAATTAGTAAACGTTTTTGTTGTCACATTGATAGAGGAAATAAGAGGTTTTTGATAGAATTATAAGTATATTCGATTTAGCAGTAATTGTTTTAAGTTGTAGAAGTAGGGTGCCTGTTCCTTCAGACGTCGGGGAGTCACCAGTGAAGAAGTAGAGTGCGTGTTCCTTGAAGGTCGGGGATCATCAGTGAAGCTATAGAGAAATGGTTAATGTTTATTTATTCGGCCCTGGTGTGATACATAACCGAACTCCCTACAGCTTAGGTTTTTATTCGTTTTCATCTGAAGGTTGTAGATTGGTTGGAGATTGTTGATTGTGTGGAGGAGTGAAAGAATAAAACTATACATGTTGCATGTTAAAGTAGAAATTTATTGATAGAAAGAATAACAAGAATTCGTAAAGTTAATGTTCAATGAGAAACAAGTAATGATTTAAAGGTATCAAGAGTTGTAGAAATGTTCGTAGCAGTAATTTGTTGGAAAGAGTTTATATGTATGTATGAGCGTTTGTTTGGTAGGAATGGAGACGAAGAAGTAAAACGAATCAGCACACGAGAAAGAAGGAGAAAGAGGACGAATGTGCGACGCTACCTTACGTCCGGATCGACTTGAAGTTTCTCCCGTTACATTTTAGTCTGTTGTCTCGATGCTCCGATCTGACTGACTGGCTGACACTGACCGAAGCCTTATATATTTATTTAGTTTTTTCGCACTGGATCGTTGTCTTTTTAGTCTTGCAAATCGGTTTCATTGATCAAAAAATTAATTTAACATCTACTCGCGAAATCTGGTTTCGACATTTTCTTTAAGCATGTGGTCAATGCGTTTTCTATTTGACAAAACATGGATTTCACACGTCATTGTGAATTTTTGTAAAAGTGAAGAAGACAGTTGCTTTTGATTCTTAATTTACTATCCTCAACAAAGTGTTATTACAACTAGCAAGATGATTAATCTGCATAATGTATCTATTTACATATATTTTGCGTGTAACACGTTTCGTAGAACTCAGATATTACACTGATTTTTGGCAGAACGCATAGATAAGACGCTATAAGCCTGAAAATGACATTGATTTCTCGGCAAATTGTTTGAGCTCTATTTTTTTACGGATAACATACTGATAATAATATAACCCATTTGAAAAGAGAATTTGTAAACAGAGAGAATATTTGTGTTAACTCTTTACCAAAAAGAGCCCCATGGACTTTTTCTTCTTCTTCTATGTACTGTATCCCGTTAGGGCATAGACGATCATGACTCTCCACAATTTCCTGTTCCTTAAAGCTCTTAATAAATCTTGTCTTTTTGTTTTCTCTCCTGAGCCTTGTTTACTGACTAAAAAGTAATGTGGAACTGATTAGAATAGTCAGCAGTTACATTAGGTTATTTACATTATTCGGACTATTGTCCTCATCTTTATTGCCATGTTTAGGATGTTTCAGCTGTTGTACGACCCGGCTTTCTTCAGGTGCTAGAAATTTTGAACCGAACCATTTATTTCGATCATATATATTTTATATCATTCTCATTTTATGAGGGTATAACGGGCGAAATGTTGTAAACATGGCAATAAAGATGAAGACAATAGCCTGAATAATGTAAATAGTGTAAATACTACCTCATATAGACAAGACATTAGAATTGATAAGAAAACAATTTCGAAATCAGAAACCTCCGAAAGTGACACAAAATAATTCTAAGACTTGTTCACGAATCAAGAAATTTCAAATGAGATGAGATGAGACATGTTGCGCAGAAAACACTTGAGCAAAACGAAATTCTTGTTAATGGCCATCCAGAAGTGTACTGATACATTAAATAGACAGAACATCAAATAACGCCGGGAAGAATCAAAGATGAAACCGTTATTTATTATTTATATAAGCGAGTTCAGTGGGTTAATTCATGCAGTTAATACATGATTGGGTATAACAAAAATCTACTGGGAATTCCTCAAACGACTGATATTTGACCATGCAAAACAATATTATATACACATAACTGGATACCAAAATAATTATCTTAGGTTGGATATAAAATAAATTATAGCTGACAATGGGTAATGGTGGTCATGTTGGACGTGATCTTGAATTTCTCAAAACGCACAAAATTTCTTCTAACAGATTCTGGACTTTTCCAAAATCTTCTGAATTATTATTCAATTATACAGATCAATAAAAGAACAAATGTACTGGTGTGCCAAAAGCCACGTGTAGTGTAGGAGTCCATCTAGCCCGGCCAAATGAAGCAAGTCTGTGCCTCGTCGACTTCACAAGTAGACCGGAGACGTATGGAGAGATGTTGAGTCATGCAGTCTCGGCTCCTTGATATTTCTCAGTGCAGGATCTTTCATTCCAATAAAACTCTCCACTACATACTCTCGATTGGTCCATGGGGTAACCACACCATACGTCAGAAATTTCCAGAATGCAATCCCAACACGGAAGAAAGTGACGTCCTGTTCTCCAAAAACTTCTCCACAGCACATGATCTCACGCAGGTTGGATTTGAGTTTAAGAAAATGGAAGAATTCAGATGGAGCTAAGTCTGGTGAGTAAGCGGGTGGATAGCAATTCGAAGCCATAGATGGCTGTTTTAGTTAAGGAAACCTGAACAGTGCAAACGGGAGTGCTATCCTGGTGCAAGAGCACATTTGCTCTTAGCTCTTCTCTGAGTTTCGAATTGATTGCTTTCTTCAGTTCTCTTAATCATGATGCATAGTACTTTCTATTAATAGTTTTCCCTTTTACGTCTTCCTACTTGCGTTGTGCTGCAGTGGTTATCGGCTCGGAACGAGAAATCGGGGAGCTGAGTTCGAATTTCAGTTGAATGTCTTGCATTCACTTACGCACAAATGCCCTTGGGAAAGGTATTAATCCGTCTCTTCCCTCCAGTTATGAGCTAAATAACAGGACAAATTGGGTTCTTTAGCCTTGGTTGGCAACCAGTCTACCGCAGAAAGTAATGGCAACCTACTGCGGGATAATCATCTGCCCAGTCACTCATGTCTCTTTCAAGACATGATCGCCCAAGCGTGTATCACGTATGGCACTTAACTGACTGACTCTCCCAAAACATACACCATCACCTTGACTGGCAACTTGAACTTCTTTGAGACTGAAGAACCAGAGTGTTTCCACTGTTTACTTTGAATCTTTGATTCAGGTTCAAAGTGGTGAATTCAGGTTTCTTGCGACTCTTCTTGCAGGCAGTTTGCTAATCCCAAAGATCTAAGGTAAAACAGTATGGACAGAACCAGAGCCAATACGTGTAGAATAAGCTATCCGCTGGGTAGTATGACGCCTGTCATCCAAAACCATTCGGTAAATGGAATCAACTTGTTCATCAGTGGCTGAGGTTCCTGAATGATTGGGTTGGGGGGGGGTCATCTTCTGTGCTGTCCTCCTCCCGCAGCCCACTTTTTTACAGTTGCATAGAAAGGGGGAGTCCTCGATAAATGTCTTCACCATGTTCTCATGTTCCTATCAATTTCTATGGGTGTTCATACTTTTCTTTGCAGATACTTTATGACGGTTGGGCCTCCCTTTCGTCAATTTTTAGATTTGGCGCACACCTCCACCTTTCTATTATTCACACCTGCACATAAATTAAGACAAATCTGAATTAGTGTTACTAGTTTTATAAGAAGTGGTTGTGTGTTGCTACAACAAAAATGTTCAATTATGGCTCTTCTTTCTGGGTGAGGCTTAGAAATTTTTGAACAACCCTCGTATTCTTAGCATATCCTTGCTACTTTTGCTATAAAAAAAACTAAAACAGTTCTCACCTCAAGCAGTACACCAACAATCAGTCAAATGTCAAATTGCGTTAAATTCTGTCTACATCTAAACTTATTTATAAATGGAACTTTGTCTGTGTGTGTTTGTATGTGTGTGTGTGTGTGTGTCCGTTACCTATAGATTCCGAAACGGCTGAACCGATTTTCTTGAAAATTTACACAGTTGTACTATAAGCGTCTGCGAGTGTTCTTAGTATAGCCAGGCTATACCTCTATTAGCAAATAAAACAAAATCTCTCGACTGCTGGTCAGTCAGTTAGTTAAGTGCCATACGTGATACACGCCTGGGCGATCATGTCTCGAAAGAGACATGATCGCCCAAGCAACTGGGCAGAAGATTATCCCGCAATAGGTTGCCATTGCTTTCTGCGGTAGACTGGTTGCCGACCAAGGCTATAGAACCCAATCTGTCCTGCTATTTAACCCATAACTGCTGGTATGTTAACCAAATTCTGTTGCCATTTCTAAGCTAAAAATCAACAATACAATGATATTGCTCGCACTTTTTCTCACACACTCCTTCTTTTATGTACTGTATCCCTGTGGATGTGTGTTGTGGTGCGAGAGACTGTAAACATTGTATATACATCTTGGTTGTACCACTATGTTAATAAAGTAGTTTATCTACATTTCTATGTATATCTCTTCGTTCCACGATACGACAATCCCTTCAGGACGTAGGCGATCATGTTTCTCCAAAACTTCCTATTCAATGTAGCTCTTAACAATATTTGTCTTTTTTTAATATCCCTCACATTCTCTGCTCTGCCACCCATTTACACAAGCTTGTTAAGTAAAGTACTCGCTATTTCTTTCTGTCCCTCTTACATTTAACGTGTCGTGCGAGTGTCGAATTCTCCAAGCCCCTTTTCCGTCGCCATGTGTCCCAAACGCATACTGAATAAGGATCTTAGAAGTAACAAAATAAAAAGGATAGCAAGTGTTGGGGGCACATTCCCTGTTTACACTAATATGGACTCTTCCTAAGACTATATATAGCAGTAGTCATTAGTCTACTGCAGAAAATAATGGCAACCTACTGCGGGAAAATCTTCTGCCCAGTCAGTCATGTCTCTTTCGACACATGATCGCTCAAGCGTGTACCACGTATGGTACTTAATTGAATTTTGTATTGCTAGCGACCGTAGTTGACATTATTTACACTATTTATATTCGGATTATTATCTTCGTTGTTGTTATAACAACTTTTCGGCCGTTATGCCTTTCAGTCTTTATCGGGTGTCGATCGATCTGCGTAACCGACATCGAATTCTGAACCTAGCCCTTTATTTAATCTACGGGAGTAGACTGTTCCCATTCCACTGTATCATTCGAGGGATATTGTCTAGTTCTCACTTTTTATTTAGTACCGTTCAGTTATTGCTTACCTGTATTCACTGAGTACAAATATGTAATGTCCAACGCAATGATTGAACTCACAATCACCAAGTTCATAGACCACATTAGGCCATTGTCCCGTGTGACCAGGAAGTGTGTGTTGGGCAGTGTGTACTGCACTCAGTGGAAACGAGCAATAACAGAACAGTATTAAATAATAATAATAATAACTACACTATATCCCTAGACATGAGTAGTAGAACAAAAACAGTCCACTCCCAGAGATTAAATAAAGGGTTCAGTTCAGAATTCTTTGTAGATTACGCAGCGATATAAGAATCTGAAGAAGACCAGAAGATCGGAGGACACAATAGCCGAAACGGTGTGATAACAACAACAAAGATGAAGACAATAGTCCGAATATAAACAGTAAAAATAATGATAACTCCCTATCCCAGAAATTCAGACAGAAATTATATCCATTTTTATTGCATTTTTTTTATCAAAATATAACTTGAAAAAAAAGGTGTCACAACTGAATGATGTTTATTGGAGTAGATAGACTAAACTATTGCCCGGTTCACACTCCACCCACATCTATTGAACAGGTGAAGAGGCTCACCCCTTGTTTCCTGTTTAGGATGTGGTTTCCGGTTTTCTCTTTTCCAATCTTTTCACTCTTTTCCTTTTTTATTTTTTTATTATTATTATTTTTTTTTTTTTCAATTGGAGTAGATAGACTAAACTATCGCCCGGTTCACACTCCACCCACATCTATTGAACAGGTGAAGAGGCTCATCCCTTGTTTCCTGTTTAGGATGCGGTTTCCGGCTTTCTCTTTTCCATTCTTTTTACCCTTACGTAGCCCCCTGCGCATCAGTGGCGTTACCGCCTTGCTTGGGGTGATATGATTAAAAAAAGAAAAATGTTCTTTTCTTACTGTTTCATTTCGATCTCAAAATTTGCAAAAAAGAAAAGGAAGCCAAATTTTAATTATTTTTGTTGAAAATACTGGAAATATTAAGTTTATTTTGATTAATGGTTTAGAAATTAACCTGAGCATAGGCCTGTCTTTCCTTTTTTATTTTGATTAATCTACTCGAGTATAGAACAGAGGATGAAACAAGTTGGAAATTAACAAAGTCTTCTTCCATAACCCGGATAAATAATCTTTGACTGAATCAATATTTACGTTTAGAAATGTCTATAATAATAAATAAAATGCTGATTCCTTCGTTTCTATTCCACAGAAGCTGCGATCAAAAAAAAAAAAAAAAAAAAAAATGGAGGCTGTTAGCTTCTGGGTATAATTAACCGATAAAAATAGAAACAGATATTTGCAAAACGAATTTAGATAAATTGGTCAGAAGTAGTGACAGCCGGTTGAACAAGGCTACATGTATATTCAAAGGAGGAACATTTTAGAAGCCGTTCACTTGAGTAATTTGATATAATTCATTTAGACATTGTCGCTTTGAATGTGACTAATTTTCGTTTTTGTGTGTGTGTGTGTGTGTGTGTATGAGAGAGTAAACGAGACAGAGTGAGTGAGTGAGGAAGAAGAAACAGTAAATAAAGTAAAGAGAAATAACAACAAAAGACTACTGTATTTATGACCTCTTGAAAATATATTCGTGAAGGCGCGTTCAAAATTCTTCGATATAACTATAAGAATTTAGATTTAATTTAGAGGGCTTTCATTAGATTATCACTAATATTTTTCTCGCTCCGTAAAATAAATCTATCCCATAATTCCCTGAAAAGCAGACGTTATCGACATCATTTGTAGATTTTTCTGAGAATAAAAATGAGAGATATATAAATCGATACTTTTTCTGTAGTGTTGCAGCGTTTAAAACTTATTATTTGCTTTAAAATAGCGAATTCAATTTTCATCATTAAAAAGTAAAATAATTTAAAAGTTAAATACAAATATCGAAATAAGTTTGAAACGTAATCTTTTTAGAAAGTACCGTTTATTATATATTACACAGGGTGGAGGGATCAGCTTTTTCTCTATTAGCCAAACAAATGATGTTGCACGAGGCTGAATAGATTTCACTGATTCCGAAGCTATACCCAGAATTGTCCTAGTATGTGTGGGTATTGATCTTCTTCTATTTGCCCTGTCTTTTCAGGACGTAGATGATCATGGCTTTCCGTGTCTCCCTATCCCTGGTGGCTCTTAGCACGCTTTCTTCTGTTACATCACAATACCATCGTTCTGTCATCCACCTGATCAGGCCCTTCAAATATGTTATCTGCTGCTTTCCCCTGTCTCTTTGTCCCTCTATCTGTCCTGTTAGTATCAGGTTCTCCAAACCCTCCTTCCTCATTGTAGGTCCCAAGAACTTTAGTTGTCTCTTCCTGATGCACAGTATTAATTTCCGTTTCGTTTCCATCCTTTCCAAAACCTCATCATTGCTCACATGCTTAATCCATGATATTCGCAGCATCCTTCTGTAGAACCACATTTCAATTGCTTCAAGATTTTCCTTCATCTTTGATTATATTGTCCAGCATTCACTGCCATATTGAAGAACTGACATCACATAGCAATCCAGTACTCTTTTCTTTGTCTCTAGCGAGATTTTCCTAATACTCAACTCAACTTCTGGAACGCGTCCTTCGCCATGCCAATTCGCCTTCGGATCTCTGTGTCGCACTTTCCGTCTTCTGTTATAACACTTTCCAGGTATTTAAATTTTTGTACCTGCTAGATTTTAGTATCCCTACCTGTATTTAGCCTTTTGGGCTGCTCTTTTTGCTGATGACTATGCATTCGGTTTTCTTGCAGTTTATTTGTAGTCCTTTATTGTCACTCTCTTCAGCTACCTTCTGTAGGAAGTCTTGTAGTTTCCTTTCCGTGTTTGCTATCAGCACTGTATCATCTGCGTACTTTATGCTGTTCAAATTGTGGCCTCTGATGATAAATCCTGGCATAATATCTAGGGTCCTCAGAATAGTCTCGCTGTACAAGTTGAATAGCTCCGATGAAAAGACACATTCTTGTCTTATGCTCCTTTCTACCTTTGTATATCTTCTGAATTCGTTACATGTCCCTATGCAGGCGGTTTGCTGTCAGTAGAGATTCTTGATTACTCTTATGTCTTTTCCAAATATGTCGAGGCTGCTGAGCATCTCCATCAATTCTTTGTGGCGTATTGTGACGAATGCCTTTGCATAATCGATAAAACCTAGGTCTACATTTGTATTGCCCTTTCGGAGAGCATCCTAATAATAAATATGGCGTTATTTGACGGACCCGCACTATTCTTGTTCTATCTCTGGCCTGATTCTACTTGTTGCTCTGTTCAGCAGGATTCGGACGATCAGCTTTGTAATGTGGCTCATTAAACTCATGGTTCTGTGGAGTTCGCACTCGTTTGTGCCTGGCTTCTTAGGCAGTGCTATGAAAATCGACGTGCTGAGATCATCTGGTATTACACCACTATTATACATTTAATTTATTATTTCTGTAATTTTCTCTATGCCAAATTCTTCCAGGGCTATCAGCAACTCTATTTCAATACCGTCTGGCCCAGCTGCTTTGTTTCTATTTAGTTTGGTCACTGCAGATTCCACTTCGGACTTTAATATTTCCGGTCTGTCCTCATCTTTGTGTATTATCGGTTACTTTCTCTTGTCATGGAAAAATCCTTTATATATTCTTCCCATCGCTGGAGTATTTCCTCTTTCTCCAATATGATCGATCCATGCTTGGATTTTATACATCCTGTTGAGGAGCAGGTTTTTTGTCCTGTCAGTTCTTTTATTTCTTTATGCATGTCTGCTTTATTAGTCCTGCTTAATTTCTCTACTTCTGCACATTTGATTATTGAGCCATTCCTCTTTAGCCTGTCTACATTTTCTTCTTATTTCCTTGTTTAGTTCCATGTACTCCATTCCATGTCTTGATATCATTTTCTGCCTCCTTTGCATCATGTCGAGAATCTCTTCAGTCATCCACTCGTTTTTTCTTCTGCGTCTGATTTCTTTTGGGGTAATGTTGTTTGCTGATGTCACTATCGCTTCCTTTAGTGAGTCCCATTTCGACTTTCCTTTTCCAATTTGTTCTTCGTATTTGTTTTTCACACTGTTAGTGTATTCTTTCTGCTGGTTGATGTCATTCACGAGCGTGTTGTATTTCAGTCTTGGTGCTGCACTAGGCTTCTTCAATCTCTGGAATTTCATTCTTAGTTTGCAGATGACTGGGAAGTGGTCGCTTCTACAGTCGGCGCCTGGATAGGTTTTGCATTGAAGAATTGCGTTTCTGAATCTTCTGTCTATGGTTGTGTAGTCTATTTGGTTTTTCGTGTCGCCTCCTAGGCTTCTCCATGTTCATAGATGTCGTGGGTGTTATGGAAACCAGGTGTTAGTTATTACCTGGTCATTTTCTGTGCACCAATGGACCCATTTTTCTCCTGGTTCGTTGCGGATTCCTAATCCAAAGTTGCCAGTTGTCTCGCCTCCTCTCTCCTTGCCTACGTTGACATTCAAATCTCCCATTATGATTCTAATTTCTTGGCTTTTACATTGAGCCTTGACATTGTCAAGAATGGAGTAAAAAGATTCTCTTTCTTCCTCAGTGCTTTGCGTTGTTGGTGCAGAGACGACTACAATTGCTATGTTGAGCGGTCTTCCTTTAAGATAAATATTATAGTAGTAAATATTTAAAGAAAATTTTGATGGCGATGAAAAATAACCAAAAACTATTTAAAATTTACAGACACCTGCTTTTTTCCCTTAGACTTTGAGTCGGTCCCCCAGCAATTGTCACCTATCATGTTTAGATTGAATTAGCCTAGATATCTTGATTGTAACACATATATGTGTTGGTGAAACCTCTATTGATTTGGGAAAAATTGAGATGAGAATGCAAGAAATGTATTTTAAGAATAATATCCCATTTTTTCATGCACTATTGGATAATTCTTTATTAAATCAGCATTGTTTTCAGTTCTATAAGACCCAAGTAAATTAGGCATAGGATGATCACACCTCTTCTGCCAAAGAACTTTCCTTAACGCTGTATGGTGCTGAGCATGACGATAAACTGCATCCGGCAGCAAGGCCTCTGTTTTCGAGGTTGTGAGAAGCATGGAACCACCTCTTAATTGCTATTGTTCCCAGGTCCACCCTGATCCGGGGTGGTAGCACCTGTTATGGTTCCAGCTATGGGCAAATAGTTAGCCCTCCAAACAGGGGTCAAGACACTATGAAAGTATAAAAAAACAGACTTTTATAAAATATATACATATATATTTTTTATTAAAAAATCTTTACCAACAAAACATGTCTGAAGGAAAAATGTTACTAACAAAAATACGTTTCTGAAGGAAAAATGTTACCAACAAGAATAAGTTTTTACTAAAACAACTAACACTCCGGCATTAAATGACACCCAAGGGGTTGATATACAGTAAAACAAGTCAAACCAAACCAAATCTTAACGCCGTAAGGTTGAGTGAATCTGAGTTTTGTTTAACGGCATATCAACCTCTGTGGATTACTTATTGCCAAAAAGGTAGGGTTTTAAGGTATTTTTTTAATGTTCAGTTATAGTTAGAAGGTTAATTTAGTCAGATTTTGATGAATTTTTTTTATTGTTTATTTTAGAAAACTGAAGATGTCTTCTAGTTTTGTATTAAAAAATGTATTGCTAATTTTATTTTCTTCAAAAATGTATTATGGCAATGATAATTTTTTTCCTTAAAAATGTATTGTTGGTAATATTTTTCCTTCAAAAATGTATATGTTTCTATTTTTATGCATATTTTTCCTATTTTCATGTATATATTTGTTTTTAAATGCACCTCCTCGCTACATGTGTACAACTTACACGAATAAATTACGTGCTATCACCTCAAATGAATATTAATAACCAAATGTTACCGTTTGTAGAATATTTCAAAATCATCAAAATGGTTTTATATATGTGGAATTCAACTATGTGTAACAAAACTCAGAAAAGGGAAGAAAAGCCTATTCTTCAAACTAAATGTGACAATGTTTCTTTGAAAAAATGTAAAGTTACAAGTTCATCTCGTCTGTTGAACTGGAATAGGCTGTTTTGAATATAGTTTGATGTGTTGCATACGATGTACACGGGCACGATTGGGACAAAACGTCGGTTCGCCCGAAAGCTAAGAAATTTTCCCGAAAATCACTACAGAATCCTGTGGTCGAAGAGAGGTTTTTTTTATCGTGTCGCATTTTGCTGCCACTGCTGTTATGCAGGGGGTTACATAGGAGGAATATTATGAAGAGTGAGAGGCTGCAGGGGGTGTCCGGAAGAGAGTAGGATAGGGAAGAGAGTACTGATGAGAGTGGGGTGGATGTAGAAAAGCATGAGAGAGAGAGGATGTAAGTTAGTGTGACAAGAGATGACTATTAACTTTACATTTAAATTCTTGGACATTGTAACTGTCAGGAAAGCAAGTGGTAAAAATAGGTTTTTGTCTTCTATTTTTTTAATACTTATCCTTTTTCTTAACGGCACCTACCAGGTTTAGGAAAGGTTTCTTGGCAGAAAATGTGGGGATAATCACCTAATACTATTATTGTGTTTACCTTGCAATAAAAAATAATCAAATCTTAAACAAATCGTTGGTTGACTCAGACTGTCAAACTACTGTTTAGAAAGCCCGTAGGTGTGGAATTATGACCACTGATTTATTGCCTTTGCTTAAGTTTTTGATATATGAGCAAAAAAGCCCGAAGACAATTGAACGGCCCGAATAATTTGAAGACAAGGGTTTCAGCATGTGGCGATTAAATTCTAGCCGTTTTGTCATGCGTTCTCCTGGCCATGTTCCTCCCGTTTTCCCTAGAATGAAAGCTACAACAACTGTACTTACAAAATACTAGCAGTATAGCACGGCGTTGCTCGGGTGTAATGGAAGCTTTAAAACTAATCCATGGTCCTTGAGCTCAGACTCTTTGGACGTTGGCACGAAAGACTAAAAATCAATAGTTGTTTCCAGTTAAAGCGAAACCGTAGACTGAAAGAAAAATGAATGGATGTAAGTCAAATTTTTTGTATAAAGTACATACAGACAGATAAACAGACACACACAAACATCTTGCCTTATATATATATATATATATATATATATATATATATATATCGATTTTCTGCACTATTGTAAGAATTGCAACCTTGAAACTTCTGAATATCGTTTTTTATGTCTTTGTCTATGAGTGTATCAATTTGATTAAAATTGGACCACTCCTTCTATAACCCGATTTTTTCAGTTATCGATATTTATCGGGGGTACTTCGACACAAGACCTAGCTAAGAACACTTGCAGACGCTTATAGTACAACTGTGTAAATTTTTCAAGAAAATCGGTTCAGCCGTTTCAGAGTCTATAGGTAACGGACACACACACACACACACCGTTCCATTTATAAATAAGTTTAGAAAACAACATAATAAATAGAAATTGTTCTTCGTTGATGCAGTCTATGATGTAGCGTTGAAATTTGAAGAACTGACGCCGAAGACGGCACGAAATGCAAAACAAGTCTGTCAGTTAAGTGCCATACATGATATACAAATGGCACGAAAGAAATATGACTAACTTGACAGAAGGTTTTCCCGCATTAAATTGCCATTACTTTCTACGGTAGACTAGTTGCCAAACAGGGCTATAGATCCCAATGTCCTGCTATCAATACCTTTCCCGACGGTATTTGCGCGTAAGTGAATGCAACAAATTCAACTGGAATTCGATCTCGTTTCTCAGATTTCTCGTTCCGAGTCGATATCTATTTCATAACAAAGACAAAAACACATGAAACGTGTTCTTTTTTTTATTCTATGTTCCTTCAAGACACTGGCGATTATAAGTCTCCACAGAATTCTTCCTTTAAAGTGGGCCAGTGCCGTCCAAAATGACAGCAACATTTATATCGATAGGCTGTCTAAAACGACGGCAACATTGATGTACCTACAATTGAGCATCTTACATTTAGATATAAGAAAAAAAAACAAACAAACAAAATGATCCAAACACTTTAGCGTGAGAGGAAGTATATATATATATATATATATATATATATATATTCTTCACTACTCGACAAGAGCTTTCGTAAGTGGTAGCAAAGTTTAATAACTGGTACTAAAGAGAACTGAGCCGACGCTGCCTCACAATTGTCTCTCTCTCCATGAGTGTAATAGGAGGGATATATATATATATATATATATATATGAAATGAATTGTTTGAACATTATTTTTTTTATCGATACTCATATTTAAGTAGATATTCTGTTTTTAATGAAACAGTATTATATATTTTTATCTACCGGCCTGATTATTTACGATAAATTTTGATTACGAAAATGTGTGCCATTCGGCAGGATTCGAACCTGTGACCCCTATCTATATAGGGGAAGCTACCATTTGATCTGGTAACGTCTTAGACCTCTCGACCATTCGAATTTTCGTAGACTGGTCGCTACCCAAGGCTAGAGAGCTTATCGTTCGTTGTTATTACCCAATAGCTAGTAAGAGAAGAGACGGATTCTTGCTTTTCACAATTGTATTGCAACAGACGAAGTCGGAATTTGAACTCGGTTCTGCGATTCCACTTTTTCTGCAGAGATCAGTTACTATACCTGTACGTCCACAGGAAAGTTAAAGGAAATAGCTTTAATTTAAAATTCTAATTCTTTTAGACTAGCTGCCAATCAAGGCTAGTGAACCCAATTTATTCTGTTATCTATCCACAGCTAAGTGTACAAGATTCGTGACTATTTCAAAAGCACTAGTGTGAAGTAAACCCGTACTATTTTCTCCTTAATTACAACTGTTTGCGAATTAAATTTTATGTGTTAGACTATCCATAAATCTTCTCAAAATAAACATTAGTAAATATTTGTTTAATTTCACTTTTTAAGATGAAACAGAGAGCGATTTTAATAAGGTTTAAGTTTGAATGATCGCAAAAGTTTGAGTGAGACTTAAGTAAAACGAAACGAATTTTCTGCTTTTTGCACACACTCTGAGGTTTATTACAAAAACTGAGAAAGTTTGATGTTTTCACACACACACACACACACATATATATATATATATATATATATATATATATATATATATAAGTCATCCGCATACAAGCCTGTTTCGCTGTATCACAGCTCATCAGTGTGGCTAGACACACCAACTTGCTTCTGGCCAGGATCGAAACTCGACCGATTTAACGTGTTGTATATAAGCAGTGTATACACGCGCCAGTCACTGCAAGAACTCAAGTTATTTCTGAAGAGTCACGCATATATCGCAGAAGTAGAAACTGTTTTTAAATTTTTTTTTCTCTAGAGAGCTCAATTGAAATGAGAGCATATATATAAAGTACGTATATTTTGGCAGGATCTTTTCTTTTAAACAAGTTGTGTTAAACATTAGAGACAACATAGTCTTATATATTTTCTTTTGAATCTTTTCATATTTTCTGATTAGGCAATATTTGATTTTTAAAATGTAATATAGTCCCTAATGATGAACGATGACGTTCGTAAGTATTAGGACAATCTTTGGACAATTTTTATACAAATATAATTCGGAATTAAAAAGCCTCATCAGAAAATATGAAAAAATTCAAAAGAAAATATATACGACTTTGTTGTCTCTATCGTTTAACACAACTTGTTTAATATATATATATATATATAAGAGATAATAACTATACTCGTGTCGAAAAACCTTCCGCGAATGTACGATGAAAGGGAAAATAGTTTTAAAAAAAGAAAGAGCTAAGTACATGAACATCAGTCAAAAGAGTGTGTGTGTGTGTGTGTGTGTGTGTGTGTGTGCATTTAAGTAAGAGACGCTTGAAAGTACACGTCTAAGAAACAGTGTGAATAATAAGAATGAAATTGTCAGGTGAGATTGAACCAAATCAGTCGACATTTTTCATCTGAAGAATTGGCAACTAATATCAGGAAACTCCGAAATTAAACGAATCGAGGCACAAATAGGAAAAAAAACAAACAGCGGGGACACATCATCAATCAACTTGAATTTAAGAATTTAAAGACAATAGATACTTGACAGCTGTCATAATTTTGGCTTGTATCAAATATACTACCCACTGTCACTTGAGATTAAATGTCTAACGTCAAAGTAACGTCATCATAATCTTTCTTTTAATCAGCATCATTATTTTTCTCAGTTGGTTTCAAAAATTATTCTAAAATGGTTTTTTTATATTTACTTTAGAAATTAATTGATTTTCAGCCCGACGTTATTTCTCATTACAATAAACGTTATACATTAGTCGATATATGTATTTGAGGAGATATTCTGGGAAGTGCTTTAGCAGAGGACGAAAAGTATGACATTGAAATCCGATGACGCATAGGGACAGCGAAAGATACCTTCCAAAAGCCAAGCAAAGTATTAAGAAATAGAAAAATATCTTTAGAAACAAAGAAAGAAGTGCCGCAATGTTGCGTAACATTATTCATATGGCAGTGAATGCTGGACAATCTCTCCTCACAGGTGGAAAGAGATCTGAAGCAACGCAAATATGGTTATACAGGAGATTGCTGAAAATACCATGGACCGAACATGGGAGCAACGATGAAGTTTTAGAGAAAATGGAAACAAAATAACTCTTATACTTAACATAAGAAAGAGACAGTTGAAATTTCTAGGGCTCATGATAAGGAAAGAGGGTTTGGAAGATTTGATACTCACAGGACATACTGAAGGCAAGTGGAGAGTTTGAGTAAATAAAGGGTGAAACAAGGTTTTTTATTTTTTATTTTTTTTTTTATAAGCGTTTCACCCCGAGCAAGGCATGTCACTGCCACTACTGCGCAGGGGGCTACATAGAGTGGAAAAAGGATGATTAAATATAGGAAATGTCAGAGGGTGGGTGATAGGCGGGTAAGGATACCGAGAATGAGGGTTGGGTAGATGAGAGTGTTCTGAGAATAATTGGGAGTTAGGGTCATAGGAGGTGTCTATTGACCCTACATTTAAACACCTGGAGATTGTAGCTGTCGGGAAAGCAGACTTGTGGAAGGGAGTTTAGGAGAGATAATAAAAAACAAAATTTATTAAGAATTACAAAGGGCAGGACATTGTGGAGAGCCACAATCGCCAACTTCCTGAAGGGATCAGTCAGTTAAGTGCCATACGTGATACACGCTTGGGCGATCATGTCTCCAAAGAGACATGACTGACTGGACAGAAGATTATCCCGCAGTAGGTTGCCATTGCTTTCTGCGGTAGACTGGTTGCCGACCAAGGCTATAGAACCCAATCTGTTCTGTTGTTTAACCCATAACTAAAGGGAATAGACGGATTAATACCTTTCCCAAGGGTATTTCCGCGTAAGTGAATGCAATGAATTCGGCCGGAATTCGAACTCGGCTCCTCGATTTCTCGTTCCGAGCCGATATCCAATGCACCACAACGCACATAAAAGAAGACAACATCTATCGTATTTTTTTCACGTCAAACAACGTAGAAATAAGATAATAAAAAAGGTACAAAGGATGTCGAAGTTGTTGGTTGGTTTGTTTTTATGCCATATCAACCTCGGCGGGTCATTTATTGCCAACTAAATTTTATTTATTTATTGCTGGTAATACCTTTTCCTCTTTCAACAATTTATTGTTGGTTTTATATAAGTTTTGTGTCTAGTAATACTTTTTTCTTTTTGAGTATCAAGATTCATTGGGATTTGTTTTTAAGGGCAGGGTCCCCAAGTCCTACCCTGTTATTTAACTCATAACTGGAGGGAAGGGACGGATTAATACCTTTCCCAAGGGTACCAGAGCTTAAGTCAATGCAGGGTATTCAACTGGAATTCGAACTCGGCTAACCGATTTCTCTTTCCGAGCCGATATCCACTGCATCACAACGCACATCCGTCAGTAAACGATTACAGCACCTGGTATTCCCAAGCGGTCACCCATCTAAGTACTGACCAGGCTCAATGTTGCTTAACTTCGGTGATCGAGCGAGAACCGGTGTATTCAACGTGATATGGCCGTAAGCGGATGTCGAAGAAAGGATAATAAATGGATGGGATATCGAAGATAACAATTGACGTTGCATTTAAACTTTTAGAGATTGTAGCTATCAGGGAAGCAAGCAAATGGAAGTGAGTTCCACAAACGAGAAGTGTGAAAAAAGAAACTGTTAGAATAGAAGGGATGGTTATATTTAACTATTTCGAAGGTAAAAGATCTTGATACCAATCTAGTATCACAAATACATATGGTCGGGGTCAGTCAGTTAAGTGCCATACGTGATACACATTTGGGCGATGATGTCTCGAAAGAGACATGATTAATTGGGCAGAAGATTTTCTTGCGGTTGGTTACCATTAGTTTCTGCGATAGACTGGTTGTCAACTAATGCTATAGAACCCAATCTGTCCTGATATTCAACCCATAGCTGGAGGGAAGAGACGGATTAATACCTTTCCCAAGGGTATTTGCGCGTAAGTGAATGCAATGAATTCAACTGGAATTCGAACTCGGCTCTCCGATTTCTCGTTCCGAGCCGATATCGACTGCAGCATAAGTACGAGGGAAAAGAAAGCTCGTCAGATTAGTTGCCATGGAAAATATTTGTAGAAAAGACAGTTTTAAAAACTCTCGAAAAGCCCAAGCCGTAGAAGTTAATTATTTTGTTAAAAAATGAATAGAAACAGATGTCTAGTCAAATATTCATTAAAATAACTTTTAATGAGAAATGTCATTTCGCATAAATAGAACTGTTTCAAAAGTTGTAATTTGCGACAGTAGAAAAATCTTGTAAATTATTTAATTTTAATTTGGTTTGTTGTCATTGCTTTAATCTTGTTTTTCTTACAAGACTATAACGCAAATCTTTGGAATTACCTTGCAAAGAAGATTCCTCAGTAGTTCATGACTTTTATGCATATGCTGAAACAGGATAAAATTACTCATTATAATTGGTGATGGTCCTCATTATATTAATGAAGTCATTCTTTTATAGTAAATGACTCTCTAAGGTTCTTAAGTAAATGTAATAAATACAATATTTTGTACACTGGAGCCCACTGGTTTTACAGACATAAACTATCTTACTACACACGCATTCATTAATGATCTCTGTAACAAGATACAGGAAAAAATTATTTTATTCTAAATGGAAGTGTAAAAACTTTAGAATAGATACCTAATAAACGTGTAGCGTATCCTCTAATCTGAATAACAGCGGCTAAACAACGTAGTATATATTTTGCTAGGTTCTATAGTAGATATTAGAGTATATCTACTCAGGCAAATTCCATGACAGTGTCTACAGTATATTTAGTAATATCGGCATCATGTCGTAAACATGTGTAACTGGGTTTTAAAACTGGTGATTGTGAGTATCAGGAGTACTAGGAAGTCAACTGAATGTCTCAAAAAATTATAGAGAGAATTATACAAAGTGGCTTCTCTCTCCTCTATTTGTTGAGATGAATTCAGTCGTATGAATTATGTATAACATAATAAAGAGGCAATATAGCTATATTAGTAATAAGACTAGCAGTATAGCCCGGCGTTGCTCGGGTGTAATAAAAGCTTTAAAACTAATCCATGGTCCTGGAGCTCAGACTCTTTGGACGTTGGCACGAAAGACTAAAAAGCAATAATTGTTTCCAGTTAAAGCGAAACCGTAGACTGAAAGATAAATGAATGGATGTAAGTCAAATTTTGATTTCCTGGTATCGACATCAAATAAGTTTTTTCGTCGTAAACTGGATTTTGAAGGCTAAAGTCTTCTGAGTAAATGGTATCATGGCTGAGACTAAGAACTACAATTATACCAACTTAGAGCCAAACCCGAAGCAAAAACTAAAAAAAGCTGAAAAAAATACAGCCATACAGGCAGATAAACAGACACACACTCAAACATCTTGCCTTATATATATATATATATATTATCGATTTTCTGCACTATTGTAAGAACTGCAACCTTGAAACTTCTGAATATCGTTTCTTATGTCTTTGTCTACGAGTGTATGAAATTTGATTAAAATCAGACCACTCCTTCTATAACCAGATTTTTTCGATTATCGATTTTCGATATTTATCGGGGGGTACCTCGAAACAAAACCTAGCTAAGAACACTCGCAGACGCTTATATTACAACTGTGTAAATTTTCAAGAAAATCGGTTCAGCCGTTTCGAAGTCTATAGGTAATGGGGACACACAGACAGACAAAATTCCATTTATAAATAAGTTTAGATTTTGCTCAGCTATGCGAGGTAATATATAAACAATTTAAATGTGTGAAATCTTATTAATAATGGTATTTATATGAAACAATTATTTTATTTAATCGCTTAAAAACTACTTCACAAACATTTCAGACAAAAATCTTTTGAAAACCATAAAATTTTCTTCGTATTTTTTAAATATTTTTTTTTATAATCGTATCGCTCCAAGCAAGGCATTTTACTGTTGAGCAGGGGGTTACATAAGAGGTAAGTTATGAGAAAGAGAGAAGGGTTACAGAGGGGTGTCAAGAAGAGGGTAAGACAAGGATGAGAATACTGATGAGAGTGGAGTGGACGAAGAAAGGAGCATGAGAGCGAGAGAGAGAGAGAGAGAGAGAGAGGATGCAAGTTTGTGAAAATTGTAGCTTTAATAAAATGAATTTACTGTAATTCTTGCTACTTTTTTGTCTTGTTTTGTTTTTTAATCGTTTCGCCCCAAACAAGGTGATAATACCACTGAGACTCAGGGGTTTACAAGGTGGGATAAAGAATGAAAAGACCTCAAGGAAGAGAACCGAGGAAAAATACGATAAAGGAAAAGGTTTCATGAAGAGAGGAAATGACCATTGACGTTGCATCTACATTTTTGAAATTCATAGTTGAAAAGGAAGCAAAAAATCAGAAAGGACCTCTACAAGCAATAAGTGCAAAGAAAATATATTAGAATTGAACTGAAGGTTGCATCTAGCTAGTTCAACAGTAAAACATTGATACCTACTTGCTAATCTAGTGATTCAAACGTGATATACGCTCAGGCAAAAGATTTTCCCGCAGTAGGTTGCCATTACTTTCTACGGAAGACCGGTTACCAACCAAAGCTACAGAACCCAATCTGTCTTGCTATTCAACCCATAGCTAGAGGGAGAAGAGATGGATTAATACCTTTCCCAATGGTATTTGTGCGTAAGTGAATGCAACAAATTCGAGTGGAATTCAAATTCAGATCTCAATCCGTGCCGATATCTATTATATCACAACGCACATCCAATACACCACAATCCCCGATATCCATTACGGATATCGGGGATTGTGGTACATTGGATATGCAATCTCCAGCCAATCTAGTAGCACGCTTAAATTTATTCAGTCGAGACTCTAAGGAGAAGAGATTGCCATCAGAGCAGCTGCCATGAAATATTTATAGAAAAAACAGGAAAGCTATGTCACGTTGGTGAAAAATTAGCTAGTCGATATGTTAAGTAAAAATCGATTACATTGCAGACAATTCTTTGAATTTTGTCGAGAATCTAAAAAATATATACTAAGTGCACAAGACCAGATATGGCAGACATAATCAATGAACGAACGAATGGTAGAATTATAAATGTGCAAGATGGATGATGACTAGAAGAATTGTCTATCGCGACACAGTGAAACAACTTTCTTAACAGTAGATCTAGCAATTAATCTAAACTTATTTATAAATGGAACTTTGCCTCTGTGTGTGTGTGTGTGTGTCCGTTACCTATAGAATACGAAACAGCTAAACCGATTTTCTTGAAAATTTACACAGTTGTATTATAAACGTCTGTGAGTGTTCTTAACTAGGTTTTGTGTCGAGGTACGCCTGATAAATATCGAAAATCGATAATAGAAAGTGTGATCCGATTTAAATCAAACTTGATACACTCGTAGACAAAGACATAAGAAACGATACTCACAAGTTTCAAGGTTGCAGTTCTTACAATAGTGCAGAAAATCGATAATATATATATATATATATATATATATATATATATATATATATATATATATATAAGGCAAGATGTTTGTGTGTGTGTCTGTTTATCTGCCTGTATGGCTGTATTTTTTCAGCCCTTTTATTTTAGTTTTTGCTTCGGGTTTGGCTCTAAGTTGGTATAATTGTAGTTCTTAGTCTCAGCCATGATATCATTTACTCAGAGGACTTATTTAGCCTTCAAAATTCAGATTACGACGAAAAAACTTATTTGATATCGATACCAGGAAATCAAAATTTGACTTACATCCATTATCTTTCAGTCTACAGTTTCGCTTTAACTGGAAACAACTATTGCTTTTTAGTCTTTTGTGCCAACGTCCAAAGAGTCAGAGCTCCAGGACCATGGATTAGTTTTAAAGCATTCATTATACCCGAGCAACGCCGGGCTATACTGCTAGTTCAATATAATCACTCCGTTGCTCTTTTGGAGTTTAGTTTGAGCCATGCTGATGGCAGGCAAACAGATTTTCTGTGGTGATAAAATGAAAGCAATCTTGTTTAGGAGGTGTTCAAATTTAAAATCCATTCTTTGCCCCAATTAACCACGAATTGGAGGTACTTTTCAAGGGTTGTTTTACTTTGTCAGATGTGTTACAGTATATTAAAGTCGTTAGCGGGTGCATCCAATCGTCGGAGTGTCTTATAAAGTGATTATATGTAAATAAATAGATTACTTTAATTACCGTCTCGCAAAAATAATAATTAAGCCATCTGTATGCTTTATCGCGTCCAGACACAGTAATTAATGTAAACACATTTAATAAAAGACAGCTTGTTTATGATATTCCGATTATAGGTAATTCTTAATTTACTTTTTTCTTTCTCTCTCTGTATCGTTTGCTCATTCTTTCTCTATCATTGACACGTATATAGGGATAAGGTAAGAATTTACTGACGTCTTAAAGGGCTCTTAAGAGTCACGTGACAGCCCGTTGGGGGGATGTACTTAGCTTACAACGGTGGAGAACGCAAGCCCGATACTTTTTAGTGCTGCATTGTGTTTCTCTTGGGGACATTTCAAATAAGAGTTTTTATTTGTCCCAATCAGATATTGCTTGCCTTCTAATAAGTGATTCTATTTCTTTATGTGGGATAATTGTTGTGACCGGAGGGCCATAGAAAGATAAGACTGACTCGGATATAAGGTTGAATATTATATTCTCAGAAAACGTAGTACAATGGTAAATGTGAACTGGAGAGTACTTTCTCTCATAGACTTACCTCTGCTACTATTGACACTGTCAGCTCTCTACCTTCGGGTGGAGAGCAGTAACCCAGTCGTGGTTCTGCCGAAGGGTAGAATCACGACTGGGACTATATGGCCCGGAAAACCCACATTAAAAATTACCTTGTGTCACATTTTGCCTCAAGTGGGGAGGTGACTAAATACTGTCACTGAGTAGTAGCCACAGAGTGAGTGAATGAATGAGTCAAGACGCCTGCGAGAGAAAAATCAAGGCTAGCCCCGTTCACGGGAACCAGGCTCGCTACATTTATCCACCTTTTGCTGAAGTCTAACGTTTCCAATCAGTTCTAATCCTCATTTTGAGCTGATGCTCAAAATATCGGATCAGATCCTGATGTGAAAGACGCTGACCTCGCAAGACTTCCTCCGTTCGCGTTGTCCAATTCACCATTCGAGTCGTGGCTAGCAGCGACAGAAACACCATAAGCTTCATCCCAGAAAACGGGGATGACACATTGTCACAGGAAAATGCACGATCAACGAGCACAAGCTCTCGCGACTCGATACGAGCAGTCAACTCGCCGACACGGTCCCATAGAGAGCGAACCCGCGAACAATGGTAGAATGCGTGCGAAGCCGTTTCTTCCAAGCCAAGTTTGCAGCGTTCACAATCTGGCAAATCCCAAATGAAGGCCATGTGATTGGGAGCCAACCGATTCCGAGCCAATCACCAAGTAAGCGAAAACTCAGCATTGAGACCATAACGAGCGAAACACATCCTCCGACAAGTGGAGCACATCACGTAATGAATCCTTCGCGACGCCCTCTACTAACTCACGATAGAAGACTCTCGTAGGCTGTGAAAGGTCACTGTGAAAGCCGCCAGACATCTGAGGAGAAAGCTTGATCGCTCTCGAGGCTTACCGCATCACCTCCGGATGGAGGGAGTGATAGTAAGGCTAGGGAAAATGTCCCTCACTATCCTCGCCAGCAATGAGTCATTTAAAATCGCTCACCTGAGAAAAACCAACCTTGACGCAACCTTATGGCCCATCAGGTATGGCATTCCCAGATCCCATGACACAGATTGGTAACAGACACGTTTGTAGACGTAGTGTTTGCGTCCTCTCCACAGAAGGGAGAATAGCAAACGCCTCCCTACGCTCTTTACAAAGTGAAAGTACTGACAACCGGTAAAGGATAATGGGAAAGACTTATGTACCACATGCCTCAGCCAAACCCTTTAAGGACAAATTCCTTCGACGCCAAATCTCGACCGACGCGCCGACCTTTGCCTGTACTTCTGACCAATCTTTCTTTAAGTGGAGATCGGGCCCATAACACACTCCAAGAATGCGGACCGGTCGTAGGGCCCCTGGAGAGTAACATCTTTCCAGGCACCTAACCGCAAGCCGGACGACTTGTTGCGGTTAATCTTGGCCCCTGTCACCTGTTCGTACCGTTCAAGCGTCTTCTGTACCACCTCGATGTCACTCCGGGAGGACACGAAAGTAGTGACGTTATCGGAGTACGCAGAAACGCTGGCTCGAGTACCACCAGGGACAGCGATTCCGCGTAGGGCCGGACTGCACGCCCTGTCCCTTAGCCGGCGAAGGAGGGGCTCCAACGCCAAAGCATAAAGTAGGGACGACAGTAGACAACCCTGTCGGACCGACCTTGACAGCGCCAGGACGCCCGACAAGTTCACGTGAAGGGGAGTAAGTTTACAAAGGGTCAGTTCGAAGGTGTAGGGGAGACAATTCTAGGTAGCCTTAACACCAGTGCCAATATCGGACGTAATTCGTCCGTCCAGGACAATGCCGCCGACGTCCGTAGGGAACGTTAGTTTTATTGCCCTATATAAAGAAAGATGGAGGATGACAGGGACCCTTCTCGCACAAAAATTAACAAGTTTTGTAAGTACCTTGACCCAATCTGGGTCATTCTTATGCCAGAAAAGGCCTCCACGGCCCCCTGTAAGAAATCCCACACTTTGAGGTTTTCCCCATTGTTTCTGATTAGAGTCATTTCTCCGGGGAATTAGAGAAAATTTTGGGGTCCTCGATCGACTTCCCGTCTACCGAAGACAATTTAAACAGTGGCCTTAGGAGGTCCTTCTTCTGGTTGGAAAGGTCCCTCTCTAAGGCTGGCCTGTCGATGTGGCAGATGTCCTCTCTTTTTAAAGGGATTAACCCTTTTCTTTTTCTTTTGGGTTGATTGGCTATTGCTAGGGGCGGGTGTTTCCCATTGGAAGGAGGGGGATTTAGGTTGAGTAGGGGGATTTTCTGGAAGGGAAGAGTGTTGAGAAGAAAGAGTTACAGGTTGCAAGGGGGTGTGGGGGAAGAGTACGATGTAACTAACTGGGGAGGCGGACTGATACCTCCCCTTTACAGCTATACTTTTATAACAATATTTTGGAACGGCGATAATTAATTTTATTAATTAATTAATAACCAAAATCTTCTAATTGCTATTATAGATCATAAGAGAACATACTAAGAGAAATTTTCTTTATCCTCCGAATATGAGCAAAGGAAAATGGAGGTGATTAATTTTATTAACTAATTATTAACTGTAGGTAGAAAATCTTTATCTTTAAAAAGAAAGCAGAGACGGAAAATAACATCTGGTATTTCTCTATTATTGTAAACCCGGAAAGAAGAGAAAGAAAAGAGAAATTAATTGTTTTCAATTTCCGCCCACCCATACAGACAGGTGTCATAGTTGAAGCTAAAAGATAGATTCAATTGTTTGTTTTTTTTGGCCGGCAAAAGAATAGAAAAGGAGGACCATAGAAAGAAGAAAAAGAAAGAAAAGACTAAATTAGTTGAAACTAGAAACAATAGATATCGGTTTCAGTCACGCCAAAGAAAGCTGACAGTCATTCTAAACATAAAGGAAAGATAAATTTATTTGCTATTGTTTCTTGGTAAAGGAAAGGGAAATTTCATTTTGGGTCCTAATGTCTGGCTGGCGGGGTGACTCTCGTGAAAGAACTAAAGATAACAAATGTTTTTGATTCAAGTCAAGTACTTAGAGAAAAAGCATTTTCACTGACATCAGGGTAAAACTGATAAGGCATTCTTGTCACTTGAAAATATAGGTGACTCAGAGAATGGATATTAAAAACAGGTGCGTAGAAATTATTATTTGGGTAATGATGTCAATGGACCCTTGTCAACTTGTTTTGGGCGAAGACCGTTCAAAAAGGTTAATACCTATTGTTTTAAGAAAAAAAAATTCCCGAAATTGTTTCGTGAGAACGAAAAATTTTTGAGAAAAGAAATTCGGTTAAGTCCAGCCCAGAAAAGGGGGTACGGGGAGATGACGTCATAAGATCGAGAGATTCCATTGGTCCGGTGACCAAGCCCCGAAAGGGGGAGACGACTAACAATTGACATCATGGAAGGAAGACTAATCCCATTGGTTAAACCACAGGCAACAACGAGTAGCAGCTAACCTCAGGATTTTATTGGTTACCAAGACGGGGGATTAGACATTCAGCGACCGTCGGCCCCACACCATGACATGTGCATAAATACAGGGTCCCGAGGGACCAAAACCAGTCGGTGTGGATTTGGCCTCGAGTTGGTGTCGAGTTGGACCGGAGAAGAGTCCGAAGTTGGACTGGAGTTGCGGCGGTTCGAGGCAGTTCAAGTTCATTTCCAGTTACCGACCTAAAAATGTAACGACGAAGATAGGCGCCATGTTGTTGGTTGCCAACCGCAGAGCCTGCCGGCCAACCAGAGATAAAGACAGACAAGAGATTTTGCAGTTAAAGTTTTGAGTTGCAGAGATCGACAGAAGAGGCCTGATACCGGTTAACCAGAGTTAAAGACAGAAGAAAATTTACAGACAAAATGAGTAGTTGCAGCTCGAGTGGCAGAGAGTTCGATTTCCCGATCCAGAAACGTAATGACCAAAGACAGTTCCCAACCGAAGAAGTAAAGAGACAGGGATGATTGCCATGCCGTTGGGTGCCGACCGTAGAGAAGCCTGTCGCCAATCAACCAACCAGCGTTCAGAGATAGACAAGTAGAGAATTTTCAGACAAGTCTGAAATTGCTAACAGAAAGAGAATAATCCAGCACTTCGGCAATTTCCGTAACATTCCGGAAAACAAGCAACAAGTTGACTAGACTTATATAACGAACTTCGACTTCTGTTTGAAGCAGTGAGCTGCGGCCAGCCAGATTCCTTGTTATTGCTTAGGAGAATAATTCGATTTACCTAAGAAACGTCCGTTCCGCTGCCAGTTGATAGAAGAGGGGATGGGAAATTATCCCGAATAGCATATTGTGTATATTCCACTTAATTTGCCGGGTGGTGGCATATTTGGTGCTGTTTAGACCAAGAGACTATTGTGTATAATCCGTATATAAAGACGTATTTTACAGCACTTTTCAGCCGTCGGTCCACTTATTTTCCTTGGTGATATAATTTTTTTCTTTTATTACTTAATTGTGTGCACCCTTCCCGGCTTTGTTTAGTTCGGCAGAGAGACAGCTAGTGGAAACTCACGTGACTGCCTTGTGATTAATCAACACAACGTGGGACAAGGGAGAACACCGTGACAGAGTCAATCTACGACCAGCTGGCTGGATAGAAACCAACAGCGACCAGGGCCGGGGAGGTGTCACACATTTTACTGGGGATGTAGGGGTGGATTGGGCCCTGGTGCAACTATGACCCGTTCCGACCTGCCACGTTCAAGTTCGTCCACCTTTCTCTTCTTTTTTTGAACTTCCTCCTTCTCTTCTCACCCTCTTTTAAGCGATGAAGAACGCGGGGAAGGCATTTCGTCCACCATTATTTTCTCCGAGACTTGTTTCTCTTGTTGTTGCTGTTGCTGTTGCTGTTGTTCCTTTTCCTCCCTGGAGGGAGAAGTCGCCTTCTTTGAAGAAGAGGAAGTCCCCTTCCTCCCACTTTTTATCACCTCCGTCCAACCGGCCTTTGTGGGGGAGGCTGATTTTTGCGTCTGCACCGGCGGCGATTTCTTTTTGGCTGGTGTCATCGGAGTTTCTGCTGCTTTTCCCTCTCAATCCTTCTGGCCTTCCTGATTTCTAGAGGAGCACATTTTGGCCAGGTGACTCGCCGGTCCGCAGAGCCAACAATGCGGTCTACGCCCCTCTACGGCGACAAACAGCTTTCTTCCACCACACAGGAGGACGTCAGGCACCCGCAAAAAATTGCCCTGTCTGCGACAACAGAGGTACTGACGTCCTCGGTAGAGGCGCCAGTTTTGCTGATCACCCTGTTTACTTCTTCCACCGTGCCAAACTGTGTCAGAAAAGCACCCACATGGTCACAACTGATCTCGAGGAGTACTCCGTGCATCATTATGTGGGTGCATCTTGTGCCCAAGTATTCAATCTGCAACCGTACCCCTTTTGTCTGCAGACATGTTCCGGCTAGTTTTTTCGCTTCTTCCTCCGTGTCAAGGAGGACATCCTACATGGCACGGGATCTCCTGGCTAGTACTTTTGGGCAAATGCCCAAACTCTTCAAGGTTTTCTCCATGTTTTCCCTACTGACTCCCACAAACCTTCGTGTTTTCGGGTCTGACATCAGCAGGGAAATTGTCCTTGTCGCTATCTCTTTTCCTACTTCCGGGGTAACAATTAATTCGTTTTCACTGTAATACTCCTTGTACTTTTCTTTCATTTGGATATAATAGTTTGAATCCCTCTTCATTCTTCCAAATAGATGGTGAAGGAGCCACCATTGGCACAACCGCCGAAGAAGTAGACGATTGGGGAGACAAAGCCATAATTGGGCTTGTCTCCCACCCCTCACAACACAATTTTTTTTTCAAAAAAGTTCAGAAATAAAACCGACGAGTAACAAAAACAAACAAAACACTATAAACAAAATGACGTACTCACAGATAACAAAAATTCTGAGTAACAAAATTCCAAATGTAATTTTGTTTACAAAAAGTAAAAAAGGCTGCTAGGCAGTGAGCCCCAGTCAGAGTTAGTAGCCATATTATAAAGGTGTGAACGAGTCCATTTGTAGGTAGGTCCCCACAATAATATTTTTTTACTGATATGCACAGCATGTTATTATGACTTATTTCTTAATTACATATATTTGCGTTATTCTAGGTCTTCACTCCATCTTTTAAAAAAGTTAATATAGAAAGAAACTTAGTAGCGACAAACTAAGATATTCTCATATTTTCTAGGCATCCATTTATAAATAAATGGTTTATTAGATAGACAGACCTGGCGATTCTCAGTTTCACACCACAAACGATGTTTAAATGGTCAGAAGATCGCTTAATTTTTTAAACTGACAGTCGGTATACAGTGTTGATTCCTATGTCCACACCGTTGATATTTGCAAACACTCTCTCCAAAGTTGAACATTTTCCCCATAAATATAACAAAATTTAAACAAATATACATGAATTTGCTCAAAAGTAATTAATCTTTACTTGATTTTATTTTTAAAAATCCAGTTGTGATCAAATTTTAAATTTACCCGTTTAAAAAATGAAAATAATCACTGTTTCATTGCGTTTCTCATCGCTGGTTTATAAATACTGAACTAATTTTCCATCAAACATGTGTAATTATCAAGACAATTCAATGGCTACAATGACCAAAATTAAAACGCTAAATTTAAATCAAAGGAAAGCATTTATCGTCTAATTAAACAGACTAATTAAACACCTCAGAACTGATAAAAAAAAGCTTGCAGTTTTGTTGGGAACAGATGTCATACTTGCTAAATATTTTTTTAGCCAATCGAATGTAAAATAAAAACGCTTTCTGCTATAAAGTAACCGTTTCGAAGTCAGTCATTTGGCGAATTTATTAACGACACACAATAGTCAGCAGTACAAGAGCAATTGGCTATCTTCCAACATATCGAAACGCAGTAATGTTAAGCCGACTGATGTCTGTACATTTTTATTAATTTTCATGCTATATAAGGCTTCAGGTGCTAGGAATTTCGAACCGAATGCATTATTACGATCACTGGGGTTTATGAACTCCATTTCTTAAAGGCACATGGCCCACTGTATATAAACGTTGGTTAGTTCCTGACTTGACTCTTAGAGTTGTGAGTTCAATACCAGGCTACAGCAGTGGTGAACAAGTAACTTGCAGAGTTAGAGGGAGATAACTCATGACTTCCAATCGAGGCTTTACACAAGGAATGGAGTTCATATACCCCAGTGATCGTAATAAAGGGTTTGGTTCGAAATTCCTAGCGCCCGAAGAAGGCCGGAGCGTACAACGGCCAAAACGTCTTATAAATGACAACAAAGATGAGGACAATAGTCCGAATGATGTAAGTACTACCTCATCTCAGAAATACAGACAAATACTAAGAATGTAGGGGTTGAGAAAGCATCCTCCTGGGATTTTGTTCCACAAAGAAAAGCTTCTTTGGAAGATTGAGTTTTGTTTAACAACATATCAACCTCTGTGGTTTATTTAATGCCAAAAGGTGGGGTTTTAAGGTATTTTTTAATGTTCGCTTATTGTGAGAAAGTTGATTTAGTCAGATTTTAATGAAATATTTTTGTTTTTGTTCTTTTTTATTTTAGAAAACTGAAAATATCTTCTAGTTTTGTATTCAAAAATGTTTTGCTGAGAATAATTTTTTTCCTTCAAAAATGTGTCATGATAGTCCTTCAAAAAAAGTCTATTTCTATGTATATATTTCTATAAAAGTGTATTTTTATACTTTCATAATGTTTGGAGGTTAACCATTTGCCCATAGCTGGGACCATAAAAGGTGCTACCCCTCCGGGTGAGCGTGGACCTGGGAACAACAGCAATTAAGAGGTGGTTCCATGCTCCTCACAACCTCCCAATCAGAGGCTTTGCTGCCGGATGCAGTTTACCGTCATGCCCAGGACCATCTTTGGAAGAAGCTATCCGAGAGAAACTTACTTATTATTAATAGAATATAAAATAAATGAGGGTGGTTCGCCTCAATGTATGTAGTTAGGGTGAGGCTTAGTTTAGGCGGTTACACTTGAAGAAAGTAAGTCAAGTAGCACGTTTGAACGTTTTCCATAGAAACCGAACAATTAATAAGTGTTTTGCAACGTTTCGCCTGTGGGAAAGAGGTTGTAGGGTGGAAAACAAATAATCACCCACAAAACTGCGTAGGCATTTTTGGATTCTATTAAGACAGGCAAATAAAGACTGTGTAGCGCCAACTTATATATAGAAACAGTACTCCGTTGTCGGTTTGATCTGCTTCTTGTAAAGATATATTAGGCGGAGCCAGGTACTTATTGGAGCGGTACAAGGAAACACCCATTTTCCCAGCACCTTTAATGATGGATCGTATATACGACTTCCACTTCAGGTCTGAAGCAAGCCTAAGTCCCAGTAAATGTTCAAAGCAAGAGGCCCTTAAAAGAACACCCGTTCACTACGAAAAACGGAAATTCAGATGTTTCAGTGGGAAGGTTAAAGGTTTGGTTTTTAAGGTATTTTTCCCCTCATTGAGTTGTTAAAACTAGGAGGCTTCCAGGTTCCGGTCATCTAGATATTTGAACTTAATATTTTAGATAAATGCACTCGTATACGTTTGTATCACATGCATATTTACAAGAGATCACAGTATGCTCTTAGACATATTATTTTTTTTTAATCGTTTCACTCCAAACAAGGCGGTACCGCCACTGATGCGCAGGGGGCTACATAAGAGAGTAAAAGTTTCAGCAGGCGGAGAGCGAACAGAAAGACTAACCAGTTCCAAAGGGTGTCAGAGAAAGGGCGAGAGAAGGACAGGAATACATGTGTGATGACAGTTGCGAAGGTAGAGTGAGAAAGGAAAAGAACAAGATACACGGGGTGATGTAGAAAGGACGAGGAAAGGACTGCAGTCAAGTGGATAACAGATTGGAATTGACATTGCATTTAAATTTTTGGAGGTTGTAGCTGTCAGGAAAGCAAGTATACGGAAGGGAATTCCACGGGCAGGAAGTGCTAGAAAAGAAGCTGGTGAAGTAGAATTGTCGGCTGCATTTGATAGATTTAACTGTAAAAGCGTAGGACCTTGTTGCCAGTCTGGTTGCTCGAGTAAATTCTTGTGGAGTGGGGACCAGTGACCTAAGTTCGTCAGAACAGATGCCATGAAAATATTTGTAGAAGAGACAGCCACATCCCTCCGGTGAGAAAGTGGCTGGAGTCGAGTCGAAAACCCTGAGATTAACAGCAGGGCCGCTTGACCAGATATGACAACAGTATTCCATGCGCGGTCGGATAGTTGGTTTGTATATGTGCAAGATGGATTCAGGCGGAAAAAACTTCCTGGCCCGACACAGTAACCCAACCTTCCTAGTAGTTGATTTATCTATTGATTCAATGTAATGGTTCCACTTGAGGTCAGAAGAGAGGGTGAGGCCGAGGAGGCGCAGTGCATTGCTTTCAGGGAAACTTACTTGGTCCATGCTTATGGGGGGGGGGCAGGAGAGATTGCCTGTGATGGTAAGACTGGAAAAAGATTAGACCAAGAATCGAACCTCGTGGAGCTTAACTTATAAGCAAAGCAAGATAAAGTTACTTTTCTTGGACACTGAAACATTTTCTTAGTCCCGCAAACATTATCAAAATACAAAAAGTAGACAATTTCTTTTTAAACTTTTTCCATACATACATGCAATTATTTTTCCATACATACATGCAATTATTTTTCCATACATACATGCAATTATTTTTCCCCACATACATGCAATTATTTTTCCATACATACATGCAATTATTTTTCCATACATACATGCAATTATTTTTCCACACATACATGCAATTATTTTCACACATACATGCAATTATTTTTCCACACATACATGCAATTATTTTTCCACACATACATGCAATTATTTTTCCACACATACATGCAATTATTTTTCCACACATACATGCAATTATTTTTCCATACATACATACATTATTTTTCCACACATACATGCAATTATTTTTCCATACATACATGCAATTATTTTTCCATACATACATGCAATTATTTTTCCACACATACATACAATTATTTTTCCACACATACATGCAATTATTTTCCCCACATACATGCAATTGTTTTCCATACATACATGCAATTATTTTTTCCACACATACATGCAATTATTTTTCCACACACATACATGCAATTATTTTTCCATACATACATGCAATTATTTTTCCACATACATGCAATTATTTTTCCACACACACATACATGCAATTATTTTTCCACACATACATGCAATTATTTTTCCACACATACATGCAATTATTTTTCCACACATACATGCAATTATTTTTCCACACATACATGCAATTATTTTTCCACACATACATGCAATTATTTTTCCACACATACATGCAATTATTTTTCCACACATACATGCAATTATTTTTCCACACATACATACAATTATTTTTCCACACATACATGCAATTATTTTTCCATACATGCATGCAATTATTTTTCCACACATACATGCAATTATTTTTCCATACATACATGCAATTATTTTTCCATACACTTACATGCAATTATTTTTTCCCCACATACATGCAATTATTTTTCCATACATACATGCAATTATTTTTCCATACATACATGCAATTATTTTTCCACACATACATGCAATTATTTTTCCACACATACATGTATTATTTTTTCCCCACATACATACAATTATTTTTCCATACATACATGCAATTATTTTTCCACACATACATACAGTATTTTTCCACACCATACATGCAATTATTTTTCCACACATACATGTAATTATTTTTCCACACATGCATGCAATTATTTTTTCACACATACATGCAATTATTTTTCCACACATACATGCAATTATTTTTCCACACATACATGCAATTATTTTTCCACACATACATGCAATTATTTTCCACACATACATGCAATTATTTTTCCACACACACATACATGCAATTATTTTAAGCACATACATGCAATTATTTTTTTCCACACATACATGCAATTATTTTTCCATACATACATGCAATTATTTTTCCATACATACATGCAATTATTTTTCCACACATACATGCAATTATTTTCCCATACATACATGCAATTATTTTCCCACACATACATGCAATTATTTTTTCACACATACATGCAATTATTTTCCCCACATACATGCAATTATTTTTCCATACATACATGCAATTATTTTTCCACACATACATGCAATTATTTTTCCACACATACATGCAATTATTTTTCCACACATACATGCAATTATTTTTCCACACATACATGCAATTATTTTTCCACATACATGCAATTATTTTCCACATACATGCAATTATTTTCACATACATACATGCAATTATTTTCACACATACATGCAATTATTTTTCCATACATACATGCAATTATTTTTCCACATACATGCAATTATTTTTCCATACATACATGCAATTATTTTTCCATACATACATGCAATTATTTTTCCCCACATACATGCAATTATTTTTTTCCATACATACACTTTTAATTATTTTTCCATACATACATGCAATTATTTTTCCACACATACATGCAATTATTTTTCCACACATACATGCAGTATTTTCCACATACATACAATTATTTTTCCATACATACATGCAATTATTTTTCCCACACATACATGTATTATTTTTCCACACATACATGCAATTATTTTTCCACACATACATGCAATTATTTTTCCACACATACATGCAATTATTTTTCTACATACATCAGTATTTTTCCACACACATACATGCAATTATTTTTCCACATACATGCAATTATTTTTCCACACACATACATGCAATTATTTTTCCACACATACATGCAATTATTTTTCCACACATACATGCAATTATTTTTCCACACATACATACCAAATTATTTTTCCACACATACATACATTTATTTTTCCATACATACATACAATTATTTTTCCACATGCATGCAATTATTTTTCCACACATACATGCAATTATTTTTCCACACATACATGCAATTATTTTTCCATACATACATGTATTATTTTTCCATACATACATGCAATTATTTTCCCCACATACATGCAATTATTTTTCCATACATACATGCAATTATTTTTCCATACATACAATATAAATTATTTTTACATACATGCAATTATTTTTCCACACATACATGCAATTATTTTTCCCCACATACATGCAATTATTTTTCCATACATACATGCAATTATTTTTCCACACATACATGCAATTATTTTTCCACACATACATGCAATTATTTTTCCACACATACATGCAATTATTTTTCCACACATGCATGCAATTATTTTTCCACACATACATGCAATTATTTTTCCACACATACATGCAATTATTTTTCCACACATACATGCAATTATTTTTCCACACATACATGCAATTATTTTTCCACACATACATGCAATTATTTTTCCACACATACATGCAATTATTTTTCCATACATACATGCAATTATTTTTCCACACATACATGCAATTATTTTTCCATACATACATGCAATTATTTTTCCATACATACATGCAATTATTTTTCCACACATACATGCAATTATTTTTCCATACATACATGCAATTATTTTTCCACACATACATGCAATTATTTTTCCACACATACATGCAATTATTTTTCCACACATACATGCAATTATTTTTCCCCACATACATGCAATTATTTTTCCATACATACATGCAATTATTTTTCCACACATACATGCAATTATTTTTCCACACATACATGCAATTATTTTTCCACACATACATGCAATTATTTTTCCACACATACATGCAATTATTTTTCCACACATACATGCAATTATTTTTCCACACATACATGCAATTATTTTTCCATACATACATGCAATTATTTTTCCATACATACATGCAATTATTTTTCCATACATACATGCAATTATTTTTCCACACATACATGCAATTATTTTTCCACACATACATGCAATTATTTTTCCACACATACATGCAATTATTTTTCCATACATACATGCAATTATTTTTCCACACATACATGCAATTATTTTTCCACACATACATGCAATTATTTTTCCACACATACATGCAATTATTTTTCCACACATACATGCAATTATTTTTCCACACATACATGCAATTATTTTTCCACACATACATGCAATTATTTTTCCACACATACATGCAATTATTTTTCCACACATACATGCAATTATTTTTCCACACATACATGCAATTATTTTTCCACACATACATGCAATTATTTTTCCACGCATACATGCAATTATTTTTCCACGCATACATGCAATTATTTTTCCACACATACATGCAATTATTACCACATCATTATTTGTATATTTTGCACGATATTTGTACTAAATCTTGTGTATAAATAGACTGTCTTAAATAATTCTATATTCAGTCAGTTAAGTGTCATATGTGAAACATGCTTGGGCGATCTTGTCTCGAAAGAAATATGACTGACTGGGCAGAAGATTATCCCGCAGTAGGTTGCCATTGCTTCCTGCTCTGCGGTAGACTGGTTGCCGACCAAGGCTATAGAACCCAATCTGTCCTGTTATTTAACCCATAACTGGAAGGAAGAAACGGATTAATACCTGTCCCAAGGGTATTTGCGCGTAAGTGAATGCAGTGAATTCAACTGGAATTCGAACTCGGCTCCCCGATTTCTCGTCCCGAGCCGATATCCACTGCACCACAACGCGCGTTTCATTAAAAAGAGTACTCGTTGTTTACTCTGGATTTTGGAAGACTTTTCACTCACTTAAAATTATTAGATCAACAATCATCCAAATATCGAAGCGCACATCAAAATTGGTCACTAATAGTATTAATAGGATTGATAATAAAATTGTACAGTGGGCACCTAATTGTCTTTCATTTAGTATCTTCTTATTACAAATTGTCTACAAACATGTTTATAAACACAAATTGTTATATTTTTTGTTTTAATTTAATATCTAGTAATAGGCTTACGTCTCGACCATGTCGTTGTCTGACATTAAAACGAATATAGGAAATATCTCTGTAAGAAAAACATTAATGATTATGTCTCTAGCCAATTATAACATATTTACTCAGTCTGAACAGGTGATCTCGCTGTATGCTGTTAGTTCGGTGGTTGCAAATTGTTATTTATCGGTAGAGACAGACTGATACGCAATTATTTCCGTACAGATCTCGGTGAAGAACTAACCCATTTGAGGTAGACATTTATTAAACTTAGCACTTGGTATAAGATCACAGGAAAGAAAGAATATTGTTTTGTGCTTATCCTCTAAACAGAAAAAGCCTGGCTGTCTGAAAAATAATTGAACCTACCACTAGCTACAGCGAAAACTACACGTTTATCTTAACAAGGAATATTCAATGGTGATAATATTAATCGTTTCCTAATTGTTGTGGAGTAGTTTTTTGCACTGAAGGTTATAATCGTGCTATGTCGGTTACTAATCGACTTAACGTACCCAAAATTTTAGGAACATGGTAATCTTCCACAGAAAACTGACTCCTTAGTATTCGGCTAACTGCCGACTAATATCAACTGCCTAGTAGTTCTACTGAACTCCAATAGAAGTCTAAAGAACGCCTATGAACTTCCCAAGAACTTCCTGTTAACTTATTAATATAGGAGGGAGAGTCTATTATCTGAGGAATAGGTGTGTTTCCCCATAACACTAATAAAGATGAGTGTTGTGCTCTCATGGATATCAGCTCGGAATGAGAAATCGGAGAGCCGCGTTCGAATTCCAGTCGAATACGTTTCATTAACTTACGTACGTAGACCCTTGGGAAAGGTAATTATCCGCATCTTCTCCCTTCAGCTATGATAGGGTTTTTATATCCTTGGTTGGCAGCCAGTCTACCACAGTAAGTAATGGCAATCTACTACGTGAAAACCTTAGTATGTCATGTTACGAAAGAGACATGATTGTCCAAGCGTGTATCACGTATGGCAATTAACTGAGTGGTAAGGAAACATTTGGCATTATTTGACCGAGCAGCCAGTGCTGCTCTCGGTTGAAATTTAGAAAATCAATTTTTCAGGAAAATAGGTTTCTCAAATCTAGTAGTCGTTCTTTGTTGTTCTTTCCAGTATTGATGGGGGCTTTATTCCTTGCGTTTTTTTATAGTGTGGAAAATAAGCATTTTGATTATGTCACTCTTCAAGTGACATGTAGAATCCATTTTAATTGTTACTGCTGTTGAAAGTTTTCAAGTGATGATGTTTCTGTTATTTGGCAAAGTTTTTTGTGATTTTGTAACGCCACTACACAAGATTATTTAATGAGGATTGTCCTCACTAAAACCTACACCCTCAAAGCCATTTTGAACCATTGATATGAAAAACAAAACAAAACATTGTATACAGCCGACAGTTTAGATATTTCTGAACGAGTTTGGCGCCATGCATAACATCAACATGAAAGTTTTAATACGAACTTGAGATAAAGATTCGTACTTTACTGATCTAGTCTAACATTTCCTAAACAGTAAAACGAGTTGTATATTTTCAAAGCAAAGTCTGTTTATTTTTAGGGAAAATTCCTTCTTCAACTCCCATAATATTTCCTCCCATACGTCTTTCCTGTTTGTTGTGGATATTCGTCGCCATTTTCTTGTTGTGGCGAAAATTCGTCGAGTTGTGGCGAAACTTCGCCGCAAAGTTGTAGTGACCGGTTTGTGCCGGAAGTAAGACACGGAACAAGAAGGTAGATTCAAAACAGTGTATTAGTATAAACAAGATATTCAAAAGAAGTGTTAATAATCTAAACTTATTTATAAATGTAACTTTGTGCGTGTGTGTCTGTGTGTCCATTACCTATAGACTCCGAAACGGCTAAACCGATTTTCTTGAAAATTTACACAGTTGTACTATAAGCGTCTGCGAGTGTTCTTAGCTAGGTTTTGTGTCGAGGTACCCCCGATAAATATCGAAAATCGATAATCGAAAAAATCGAGTTATAGAAGGAGTGGTCCGATTTTAATCAAATTTTATATACTCATAGACAAAGACATAAAAAACTATATTCAGAAGTTTCAAGGTTTCAGTTCTTACAATAGTGCAGAAAATCGATAATGTGATATATATAAAAGGCAAGATGTTTGTGTGTGTGTGTCTGTTTATCTGCCTGTATGTCTGTATTTTTTTCAGCCCTTTTATTTTAGTTTTTGTTTCGGGTTTGGCTCTAAGTTGGTATAATTGTAGTTCTTAGTCTCAGCCAAGATAATCAAATCAAGATTTATCAAAGCTAAAGAAAACTTTTATATTAATACAATTTTTATGGTACATAGCATTCTTGTACATTTAGAAAATGATATCACTTATATGCATTTTATAGTATTTTTTTTTTTTGTTCTAAATGCTAAGTACTGGTTGATTTGTTAAAAAGATTATTAAGCTAATCTCTCAGATAATTATTGCTGAGTAATGGAATTGGTACTCACTATGTACCCTATTTTTTGTTTTTTTGCAAATTACTTAATTAGTAAATATGTGTGCGTGCGTGTGAGATTAATATAAAAAGCATAACTTAGCTATTGAAATTTAGAATACTATACAATATGTTGTTGAAATAGTCTAAAAAATTACCATAAACGTTTGATAAATTTGTGGTAATATAACAGGTAACTTATGGATAGTAACTCTGGTTGAAGATTTAAATGTATGCGAATGTCTAATGACGATTTGAAACAGGGAATAATTAATGTTAAAACATGAAAAAACTCAGGGAAACTAATTAAGCATTGAGGATATAAAGGAGAGAAAGAATGAATAAAAAATTATGATTAGAAGCCATAAAATGAGTTTGGGAAAGCCTCGAGGAAGGTTTTAACCTGAAATGAACCCAGTAGAATAAATTAAGATTTAGAAAGCGATATTTCCCTTAGCATAACCAGTTGCCTCTAGGACAGTATGACAAAATTTATGGTCTTCTAAAATTCCGAAGACGAATTCATGTGATGCTTATTTAAAACATTATCAAACCCAACAAACGTTTATATCTTATCAAACCAAACTCTCGGGAGAGGTGGGGAATAACACACACACACACACACACACACACACACACACACACACACACACAGCTACAGAGAGTGACGGAAAAACCAGATATAATGAGTGAAGTCTAATTTAATCCTGACTTCTTCCACCGGTTGCTGTTACTACTCTGAGGTCTCGCCATTTATTACAAATTACTGTCAGAATAATTTGCCTGCTGAAAAATTGTCAACTATGCTATATGAAATTATTAATAATTCTTTACTCCTTTAAATTTTAAATTCTTCGATTTGTTATCATTGAATCAACCCATTTCTAGATATCAACAGAGTTCGTTCTTTTGAGCATTAAAATTGGTTTTCACCAATGAAGTTACCACTGCTTCGAAAATTTCATACCTGAAATCTTCGTAGAATCACAATGACCACGAGACTTAATCCCCATTGAATCTGGTTCCCTCCCAGCTTGCTGATTTCGAGATATGATGACTGAATATCAAAAACACCCCTAAGTGGCAACACCAAGAATACTACGTTTTTGGCAACGAAGAAACGGAGATTGACACCTCGAGAAAAAGAAACGAAACCAACATAGACTGTTCGGAAGCGGGTTGTACACTTATGATCAGTCAGTTAAGTGCCATACGTGGTACAATCTTAGAAGATCATGTCTCTTTCGATCCATGATTGACGCGGCAGAAGATTTTCCCTCAGTAGGTTGCCATTTCTTTCTGCGGTAGATTAGTTGCCAACCAAGGCTATAAAACCCAATCTGTCCTGCTTTTCAACCCATATCTGGAGGGAGAAGTGATTGATTCATTCCTTTCCCAAGGATATTTGCATGTAGGTGAATGCAACAAATTCAACTGGAATTCGAACTCGGCTCTCCAATTTCTCATTTCGAGCTGATATCCATTGCACCATAAACACTAAAGCTGTTTAGTGTTTGAACTGTCAAAAAAAGTTTGAAGTTTCTCTTACCTTATCCTCTCTACAGTTAATCTATGCATGTTTTAGATTGATGTAAACAGTTTCATCTTCTACACAGTATTAAGGAAATATTAGAATTGTCTTTGAGGAATATTCAGCATTTTCTTTTGCTTATGCAATAAATACATTGTACAATAAATACATTGTAGTAACTGGTTTAGAAACCTAAGAAAATTCTGAAACTAAGAAAATGTATTCAACAAGAAATTAAGGAATAGTTAATGACTAAACATTTGTATTCATTTCATTTTCTTCGGGGTGTTTAACGGGTATTGACATAGAAAGTGAAATCGACGAGCCAAGTTCAAATTGGAGACTAGTCTGTTGCATTCAATTCGTTGTCTGTCCCTAGGGAAGGCACAAATCCATTTATTCTCCTCTAACCAATGTAGATTTGAATAGAGAGGCGTACTGATCTCTCAAACATTGCATTGCAGCCAATCTAGAAAAAAAAAACCCGAACAAGGCAACGGAAAAGCACTCAACAATCTTTCCAAATAAATTATGGCAATTCCCAACTAAAAACTATAATTGTGGATATCCATAATTACCTGTTTTCTGAAGGAACATAGCATTCAGTGTTTTTTCTTTGCTTGCTTGATACTAAAATGGTCAATATTTTGGATAAGATAACCATATTAACTGTGTAAAATGGATTTAATGAGATTGATGTTTGTTTTTTTTCTTGTTTTTCTCTTAATAAGTTGATAATTAACTGTCTTATATATCTGTTCTCTTTTATATATTATCTGATCTTACACAGAAGTGTCGATCCACATGTAAATAATTCATTCATTTTTCATGGACACGATGCAAGTATCGTGTACATTTATTTATTTAAATGGATTTTTAATCAGACATTATTTCTTCTGCTTTTTTTTTTTCAATTGCATTCACCCCAGGCAAAGCAGTAAAGCCACTAAGGCACAAGAGGTTAATGAGTGTGGAAGAATTAGAAAACAGAAACATTACTAAGGAGCGAGAACAACAGGAGAGTAATCAAGAAGACGGTAAATAACGGTGGAAAAACGATATTTTTAGTGGGGAAACGTGTTTAAGTTTATATCTTTTTTCCTTTTTCTTAAACAGTAATATTAATAGCATCCAGCGGAAATCGGGAATCTTACTAAACAGAGATGTGCCCCCGACCCCATGAAATATAACCCTTTTTTATCATCATGAAAATCAATTTTATAACCAAAGCGTGCCGTTACCAATTCGGTTTCCCTTAGTCAACTTGGTAACAGCTCGCTTCTGATATAAGTGGTGAGAAATCGAGACCAAGATATGGAAATTGAGAATGATCATGCGAACAACGGAATGAAGAGTAGACCAACGATTTCCATTTTGAATATTTTTCGAAGAATCCCCAATATTTTTAAACTTGTTGATACTGCTGAACAAACAGGGGCTGTTGCATGAATCGGGTTTGATGGAACTTACGATCTTTCAGTTCTCGTAGAGTTTGTTTCGTAGCTTTTGATTTTTGTTAAAGGGCGTTGACTAGCAATAAAATAACCGACCCACTTTTTCTTGTCCGGAAAACGAGCCAATTGCTTACTGCAGAATTGTGTAGTTGTAGCCGTAGAAAGAAGGTTAATGTTTATTTGATTCGGCCTTGTTTTATACGTAACCGAACTCCCTATAACTTAAAAGATTTATCCAGAATTATTAAAAGGTTGTTATCGTCTTCATCAGAAAATTTCTGTATATTTGTGGAAGAATAGTGTAAGAATAAGAATATACATTTTTCATGTTAAAATAGAAATTTAGTAAAAGGAAAGAATAAGAAGAATTGGTAGAAATTAATGTTCAATGAGAAAGTTGAGGATATCAAGCGTTGAAGAAATGTTCTTGGAGTAGTAATTTGTTGGAAAGAGTTTATGTGTACGTGCGTATGTATGTATGAGTGTTTGTTTCGTTGGAATGCCTTTGGATGGAGAAGAAGAAGTAAAAGAAATCAGCACACGAGAAAGATAAAGGAGGACAATGTGCGACTCGACCTATGTCCGGATCGTAGTTGAACTTTCTCCGATTGCATTTTAGTTGTTTCGTCTCGCTGCTCCCATCTGACTCCCGACGATGATCGAAGCCATTTATATAGTTCATCTGACTCCCGACGATGATCGAAGCCATTTATATAGTTCTTTATAATTTCGCACTGGATCACGAAGTCTTCTGCTTTCTGCAAACCGCTTCTATTGGTCAGAATATCAATTTAACATTTACTTGCGAAATTCGATTTGTTTTGACTTTCTTTAAGCACATGGTCAATCCTTTTTCTATTTGGGAAAACCAGGATTTCACATGTCATTGTGAATTTTTGTAAAAGTGAAGAAGAAGGTTGATTTTAATTCTTAATTCCCTATCCAACACATAGATTTTCTAGGTTTCAGCATATCATAATAAAGAATGTCCTTTGAATCCCCCCACCAATAAATTATGTTTACATTGAAGATTAAAAAGAAAAATTTCGCTATTAATTCAGACATTATTTTAATCAATTCGCCCCAAGCAAGGTTGGTTGGTTGGTTGGTTGGTTGGTTGGTTGGTTGTTTTGTTTTATGGTATATCAACCTCGGCGGGTCATTTATTGCCAACTAAATTTTATTTATTTATTGCTGGTAATACCTTTTTCTTTCAACAATTTATTGTTGTTTTTATATAAGTTTTGTGTCTAGTAATACTTTTTTCTTTTCGAGTATCAAGATTCATTGGGATTTGTTTTTAAGGGCAGGGTCCCCAAGTCCTACCCTGTTATTTAACCCATAACTGGAGGGAAGGGACGGATTAATACCTTTCCCAAGGATACCAGTGCTTAAGTGAATGCAGGGTATTCAACTGGAATTCGAACTCGGCTCACCGATTTCTCTTTCCGGGCCGATATCCATTGCACCACAACGCACATCCGTCACTAAAGGCTTACAGGACCTGGTATTCCTAAGCGGTCACCTATCTAAGTACTGACCAGGCTCAACATTGCTTAACTTCGGTGATCGAGCGAGAACCGGTGTATTCAACGTGATATGGCCGTAAGCCCCAAGCAAGGTGATAACGCCACTAAGATGCAGGAGGTGCTGCTGGAAGTGAAAGAGAAAGAAAATCTTAGGAAAGAACCAGAAACCCAATCCTAAACAGAAAAAAGGGATAAGTTCTTTTTCCTGAAAAAGAACGAGAAGGAGTGCTGGATAGTGTGGAGGCTCTGGTGCCTCTCAATTGCTCAAATATCAGCCCAGTCCGAATTAGGGTAGGTTTGTTATTTTTAGCTAGTCTATAAATGTTTAGACTAGCTAGGGGATACAAGCTCAGTGTTTCTTTTCTACACTTGTTTCTTTAGTTTAATTCCTCTACCCTTTCTTCATTAAGTGATAAAGATGTCAGTTCTCTGGTAGGTGTGAGGTTCTTTTCAAATTCGTTCGTGGTCCTGGTCATGAGAGTAAACTGCATCCGGCAGCAAGACATCTGATTGGGAGGTTGTGAGGAGCATGGAACCACCTCTTAATTGCTGTTGTTCTCAGGTCCACCCTGACCCGGAGTGGTAGCATCAGTTAGGGTCCCAGTTATGGGCAAATAGTTAACCCCCAAACTGGGGTCAAAACACCATCATCATCATTATCATGATCATCATCATCCGTTACACCCAAGGGTGTGTAGGGCAGCAACAAAGCTTCTCCACCTCTGTCTATCTTGAGTCAGACTAGTCAATGAACCCCAAAAGTGCTGCATGGCTTTCATCTCATTCTCCACCGTGCTTCTCCATGTCGTTCTTGGTCTTCCCCTCTTTCTTTTGCTATCTGGGGTCAAGTGCAGTGCTGTTCTTGTGATTAACTGTGGATCTTTCCGGAGCACATGCCCAATCCATCTCTACCGCCTTCTTGTAATGATGGTGCCCATGTTCTCTTGCTTGCATCTCTTCAACAGGTCTTCATTGGAGATCTTCTCTGGCCAAAATATTCTCAGTATTCGTCGGAGGCATATGGCGTGAAAGGATCGAAGTTTGACGAAATCCGCCTTAGTGATTCTCCAGCACTCAGATCCGTAGAGGAGAGGAGATACAACACAGCTCTGGTATAGCTTGAGCTTGGTGTTGGTGCTGTACTGTGTTGATCTCCAGATGTTGTTCATTTCCTTAAACACACTCCTAGCCTTGCCCAGTCTGCTTCGAATATCCTCTTTCGTGCCACCCTGGGGTATGATGATACTGCCCGGGTAAGTGAACTTTTCTGTATGACGTAGACCTTCTCCATTCACTTTGACAGAAGCAGGCCTGTTCACGTTTAATGACATCATTTCAGTCTTCTTGGTGCTAATCCGCAACCCTATCTGCTGCCCAAAGGTTTCCAGTCCGCTGGTCTTGTCCTGTATATGTTGGTGAGTATGGGACAGCAGCGCCAGGTCATCGACAAAATCCAGATCTTCCAAGGTTGAGAACAGGCTCCAGCGGATCCCCCACGGAAGGTCCTCCGTTATCCTTCTCATGACCCAGTCAATGGCTAAGTTGAAGAGGACTGCTGACATCATGCATCCTTGTCTGACTCCAGTTTTTATGTCAAAGAGGATGTTGTTATGTCCTACTGGGAATCTGGAGTTGTTGCAAAAGCTCTTGATCTGGAGGACCAGTTTGAATGGGATGCTATAATGTCGAAGGATGCTCCAAAGGCTATCTCTGTAAATGCTGTCAAAAGCCTTTTCGAAGTCCTCAAACTTCACATACACATGTCTTTGCAACTCTGTACACTGCTCTATAATGTTTCGGAGCGCAAAAGTCTGATCGACACATCCTCGTTGCTTCATGAACCCTTCTTGTTCTTTTCTTTTATACTTTCATAGTGTTTTGTCGGGTGTGCGTTGTGGCGCAGTGGATATCGGCTCGGAACGAGAAATCGAGGAGCCGAGTTCGAATTCCAGTTGAATTTCTTGCATTCACTTACGCGCAAATACCCTTGGGAAAGGTATTAATCCGTCTCTTCCCTCCATTTATGCGTTAAATAATAGGACAGATTGGGTTCTATAGCCTTGGTCGGCAACCAGTCTACCGTAGAAAGCAATGGCAACCTACTGCGGGATAATCTTCTGCCAGTCAGTCATGTCTTTGGTGCAGTGGACGAAACACTCAGAAAAGAACAAAACACTATGAAAGTATAAAAATAAGCTTTTATAGAAAAATATAGTTTTGAAGGAAAATTATTATTTTTGAAGAAAAATATTATTCTCAGCAAAACATTTTTGAATACAAAATTAGAAGACATTTTCAGTTTTCTAAAATATAAACAAAACATATTTCATTAAAATCTGACTAAATCAACCTTCTCACTATAACCGAATATTAAAAAAAAGAAATACATTAAAACCCCACTTTTTGGCATTAAATAACCCACAGACGTTGATATGTCGTAAAATAAAACTCAAACTAAAAAATTCGTTCGTGTTTCGTAATTGTTATCGTGTGTAAATGAGTGAGTTGTTGTGCGAGTGTGCTTTATTGTTTTTGTTGTTGCCAACCAAGCCTCGAGAGCCTAGCCTACCTTTCTTTTTAATCCATAACTGAAGTGTGTAATTAGGTACAAAATGAAATCTTGCATCGTTTTGATTATAAAATTAAAAAAATAACATAAAACTTTATGTAGTTAGTCAGTCTGTTAAGTGCCATACGAGATATACGCTTGGGCGATCATGTCTCGAAAGAGACATGGCTGACTGGGCAGATAATTTTTCCGTAGTAGATTACCATTGCTTTCTACGGTAGACTGGTTGGCAACCATGGCTATAGAACCCAATCTGTCTTGTTATTTAACCCATAGCTGGAGTGTAAAGCGACGGATTCGTACCTTTTTTAATAGTATTTGCGCATTAGTGAATGCATTGAATTCGAGTAGAATTCAACTTGGATTTGAACTCGGCTATCCTATTTCTCGTTCCCAGTCGATATGTACTGACCATATGACCAGTGGATATCTGAAAAGGTCTTCCTGTATAAAATCTCAAGAAAAACGAATTCCAACATTGTAGTCAATACGACTAACGATAAATAGACTTCACAAATAATTGATATGAGCCACAACTTCCTCTCTTCGTTCTTTCCCATATACCCAATTTCTCCCTATCTCTCTGCTTATCTTTCTTTTTCAAGTTTAATCCGTGACTGTTATATATTGTTGAGTGCTCTTTTTATCATGTCACAACACACAGTGTTCACCCTCTCTTCCTCACTAGCTTTCACATTGTGCCATTCTCTCTCCTTCTCTCACTCTCTTACACTTTACTTTCTCTACCCCATATTGGCTCTCTTCTATTACCTACCAAAACCAACATTTTCCTAAATTCTCATGATACCCAATTATCCGGTAACTATTGTGTTATTCTCTCTTTGTCTCTCTCTTACCATCTTCCACCTTCACTTTCTCTTACCATTTCCGATGACGCGTTTCTATCACAATACAAGTAAATGCTATATATAAAGTGGTTTTCATCTCATCAGTCCTTGTCTTGCCTTTTAACCGATCAGATTCGAAGTAGTGTTTAATTCTTTTTCCACCAAAATAACGCGAAAAATATCAAGTAATCAAACATTTCCTCAAAAGCAACGCAGTCAATTTTTTCCCTAACGTTTTACTGATCTACTTACAATATCGATACACATACTATCGTTGTGTGTGTGTGCAGATATTTACTAAACAGAGTTTAATCAGACACAAAATCATTATTGTGAGTATCGAACTACATACATTAGCGAATCGTCAGCAAGATGAGGCTGGTAACAATGGCTCTCAGTTATCCGGTTAACATTTACGTGTGTGTGTGTGTGTGTGTGTGTGTGTGGAGAAAGAGAGAGAAAAGCAGAAAAATAATCGAACCTGCAATAAGCAAAGCTAAACAAAAATAGCAAATGTTACCAGTGCGTATGCAGAAATAAAATTGTTTTATAATAAACTATTTTAGCAAATTAATTCAGAAAAATCGCAAATGGGCATGATTGGATAGGAATGACGAATCACTAGATATGAAAAACAGATTCAGTTTGAACAAAGATGCTTTTGATAGCTGTCGTTGACCCGGTAAAAGGTCCAGCACGAATAACACAGAACAAACAAAATAGGAAATAACGAATATATATATATTAAACACGGCAAAATACAACACCTGGAACATTGTTAGTAGAACGATAATACGGTTAGTAAAGTAATACTATAATTCGACCCTCGAACTGGGACTCATAATGGTCGTTACGATATCAGTGTTCGTAGACAACTCTCGGCTATGTTCAGGGCGTTCTCCTCAGGTTATCTACTAGCTATTCCCAGGCTATTTGCTCTCACCTCTTGTGAAGTGAGGTATATGTACTGGTTGAAAGAGTTCATTCCGTTGTGTGTGATGCCACCATGACAATAGCAAATATCACCGTTTCGGCAGATCATAAAATAGACTGGAAAAGAGTTAAAAAAAATGTTTTAAATACTTAGACCTTACCAGAAAACTAAGCGATTTGGAAATTGAAAACGACAATTACTCATTACTGAAGTACGTGGAACTGTCCTGAAAGGTACTTCAAAAAGAAGAGAATAACTGGTAATCTAAGAAAAATTTGAAACCACTGAAACAGCATTATGACAGGTTCCACTACCAGTCCTACTTGTACCAAGTAACTTAGTATTACATGCCGGATGGTCGGGTCATCGGTGGCGAGACATCCAACAGGATAAAACAAGATGTGCAGATAAACATTCTTTGCAGGGTCACAATAGGCTCCATAGACCGACAGTGGTTCAATGGCACGGCATCGTTGAGCGGATGGATTCCTATTCTGAAGTTAAGTGTCTAAGCGGAGGGTTTCTTCAGTGGACATAACGGTCACATGTCTGTAATCAAGCCTTCAAGTGGGAGGATATCGACTGCGACTTGACTAGGAGAGGAATGGGTTCCGCCGGGTCATCCTGCCCAAGTAACGCTACGCACGAATGAATATCTCGCCAACTTTCAACCTTGATATTTAGAAGGAACTTGTCAGGTATTCAGGTGCGCAGAGGATCTACAACCAGACCTTGTCATGGACCTGATGATGATAATTATGATGATCATGATGATAATGATGATGAAATGACAGAATTGAATTTTGAGGGAAATGGTGTCTTCAGCAAGAGCCATCAGGTATTACTCGTGTGGAAATAAAAGGAATAATAACTGAAATTTAACTAACTAGAAAGTGTTTACGAACACGACGGCAAATGTGACAAAAAGCTGAAGACCCATTGGAATAGGAAGACAATACCTTATAAGGCTAAACAAGGTATTAAGAAACAGAGAAATCCCGTTAGAAACAAGGAAAAGAGTGCCGAACTACTGTGTAATGTCAGACCTTCTACATGGCGGTGATTGCTGGACAATTTCTTCACAGATGAAGAGGATACATTTTTTTAAAATCGTTTCACCCCAAGCAAGGCGCTACCGCCACTGATGCGCAGTGGGCTACATAAGAGTAGACAAGAGGAGAGTGAAGAAATAGACGGACAAGTTACAGGGGGTGTCAGAGAAAGGGCAAGGGAAGGATGGAAACACGATTGTGAAAACAGTTGCGAAGATAGGGAGAAAGGATAAGAACAAGATATACAGGGTGATGTAGAAAGAACTGGAGTCAAGTGGATAAGAAATGGGAATTGACTTTACATTTAAATTCCTTGGATGTTGTATCCGCCAGGAAAGCAAGTATACGAAAGGGGGTTCCACAGGCGGGAAGTGCGAAAAAAGAAGCTGATGGAGTAGAATTGTTGGCTGCATTTGGTTGATCTAACTGTAAATGGGTGGGACCTTGTTGCCAGTCTGGTTGCACGAGTAAATTCTTGTGGCAGGGGGCATCAGTGACTTCAGTTCGTCGGAGAAGAAGCGATGAAAATATTTTTAGAATAGACAGAGGGAAGCCACATCCCGCCGGTGAGAAAGTGGCTGGAGTCAAGCTGCCAAGTCGGGACCAATCAATTACTTGGTGGCTTGGATGCAGTTCTACAGAAGCCGACTGAAATTAACAGAACATGAGTCAACAGAGGAATCTTTCAAGAAAATATGAAAATTTTGTACTTAGAATCAGAAACAGACAGTTGAAATTTATGGTACACTTAATGAGAAAAGAGAGCTTGGGAAATTTGGCACTCACAGGACATAGTGAAGTCAGGAAGCGGGAAACCTTCTCACTATAACCGAACATTAAAAAAACATCCTTAAAACCCCATCTTTTTGGCATTAAATAACCCACAGATATGCCGTTAAACAAAACTCAAACTTTTTGTCACGTTCATACAACAATAGAGTAATCATCTACCTTGAGCTGCTCACGGGTTTTATATTGGGTGAACATTAGTAAAATAGGTTTTAAAAAAGCAACGTAAGTAGAGAAAGGTTATTTTCCAATTTATGGTCTGACTAGCAGTATAGCCCGGCGTTGCTTGGGTGTAATGAAAGCTTTCAAACTAATGCAAGGTCCTGGAGCTCAGACACTTTGGACGTTGGCACGAAAGACTAAAAAGCAATAGTTGTTTCCAGTTAAAGCGAAACAGTAGACTGAAAGAAAAATGAATGGATGTAAATCAAATTTTGATTTCCTTGTATCGATATCAAATTTTCTGCACTATTGTAAGAACTGCAACCTTGAAACTTCTGACTATCGTTTCTTATGTCTTTGTCTATGAGTGTATCAAATTTGATTAAAATCGGACCACTCTTTCTATAATCCGATTTTTTCGATTATCGATATTTATCGGGGGTACCTCGACACAAAACCTAACTAAGAACATTCGCAGACGCTTTTAGTACAACTCTGTAAATTTTCAAGAAAATCGGTTCAGCTGTTTCGGAGTCTATAGTTAACGGATACACACACACAGACACACACAAAGTTCCATTTATAAATAAGTTTAGATTAGCAACTACAGCGCTAGTGTATCTGAATCATGACGCGGTTCGACTAGACGCGTTGGTGCGTACTGCAAAGGAATAAACGAAAAACAAACAAATAAATAAGTAAAAAAAGTAAAAACAATGGCTACCAGTGCCTCCAATGGCAAAAAAAAAAAAAAAAAATGAAACCTACAAACATGGGGACTTATCTACCTCACTCGCTATTCTATCTGTAATTTGTCCTTTTAAAAGGTACAGAGAAGAGGGATCCTACGATCTTTCCTTTTTCCCTTCATGTTGGCACTCTCTTGGGTGTCGCCACATTTCCCTTCGTTGCTTGTTTGACCCTTTAACAGAAACGAAAGCATGACGTAACAAAGCGTTATTCATGAAAGGTTCAATATATTTTATATTCTTTTATATTTCTGTTCATAGACTTTTACTGCTGAATGCAAATATTTTACCAAACTTCAAAGTAAAGCTAAAGGTTGTTAGAAGATAAAGCCTCGGATGGAATGATAACGCTGGAGACTGCTTTCTAACTTGGTCTCAGATCAATGGAAGGCAAATTTAAAACTAAAAGAGAACCCTATTTATTCGAGCAAACCAAACTAGAAGAGAGAAAAAGAGAGAGAGAGAGAGAAAGAGAGAGAGAGAGAACAGTAACACGGAGAGGGTTATATATATATATATATATATATAT